>CM031597.1:110237929-110240429 GCA_018398815.1 Conus ventricosus | reverse complement strand
CTAGAATTCGTTTTGTTTGTCATTGAAAGACAACAAAAGTACTTTTGTACTTGGTAGGCCTGATCACATTGTGCCTGAATTCAAATGACAATAACAAGACTCTGATGCTAGGGAAGTGAGAAATCCCAGCTCCGGTTGCAGGTATCTGCAGACTGGGGAAATCTCTGACAGATGCGCTTTATCAGTTATTTAAATTAGATTTCTTAAAATCTTACCCTTGCAAGATTTTACAAGAATGAGCTTTAAAATTAATTACAGTGAAAGGAAATCTCAGGCAGACTGCAGCAGCATTCATTTTTCTTCAGACATCGTTCACTGTTTCTTTGTTTTTTTTTTCTTTCAAAGAGCGATGGGTTGCTAACAAGTGAACAATACCTCCCCCCCCTCTCCCTGCACTCCTCCTCTCCGCCCCCCCCCCCCCCTACCCTCCACCCCATGATGATGACGCACAAAGCGACTGTCATGTTACAGTTTTGGAACAAAACTTCATTCGTGTCAACATGTGAATAACATATAAATACAGAATAGTCTCTGAATTCCATATAAAGCAGAGTGTCCATTTTCAGCGAGACCAGACAGGACTGGAAACAAACACCCGTGCGATGCTCCGGAACAAACAAACTTCCTAGTGGACAAGTGGAAGAGCTCTCTCTCTCTCTCTCCACATGCCCTTTGGGCAACCAATTTCTGACAACGTCAGTGTAAGCAGTCACCCCTAAGGCAGACCAATCACACGTCTCTCCTTCCCCTCTTCCCACTTTCACACCTCCCCCGATCGCTGCCCCCCCCCCCCCCCTTTTTTTCCCCCACTATAACACCTTCTCTCTCAGTACCACCACTCTCTATCATTCCTGTTTTTCCCCACTTCTCTGAGTGGAGTCCCAGCAGGAAGCTACTATACTGAAACGAAACATGTCCCAAAGTAATCCGTGTCGGCAGCATGTAGGAAGAGTAAAAATTCTGGTTGTAAGCAGAGTAAAATGCTGGTATGTAAGCAGAGTAAAATACTGGTATGTAGGCAGAGTAAAAACTCTGGTATGTAGGCAGAGTGAACATTCTGGTATGTAGGCAGAGTAAAAAGTCTGGTATGTAGGCAAAGTAACAATTCTGGTATGTAGGCAAAGTAACAATTCTGGTATGTAGGCAAAGTAACAATTTTGGTATGCAGACAGAGTAAAAATCATGGTATATGGCAAGAATTCTGGTATGCAAGCAGAGTAAAAATCATGGTATATGGCAAGAATTCTGGTATGCAAGCAGAGCAAAAATTCTGGTTTGTAGGGAGAGTAAAAAATACTGACAGCTCTTTCAGCCAGTCACAGGACGAGACTATTTTTGGTGAGGGGTGTCGGGTGGGGGTGGGGGTGGGGGAGTCAGAGCGGATTATAGCTGATCATAATGGAAGTAAATCGTTTTGATCATGAGTCCTCAAAAACAACACTATCTAGCTTCTTTGTATTGAAGATGAAGTGGATCTGAAACAGAAAAAAGATTCAGTAGAAACCAGAATGTGTAAACTTTTTTCTACACACATACACGCATGTGCAAATGCATCATATTTTCATCGACGTAGTATTCGTATGATTAAATTCCTACATGTAGAGCAAAGCATATATGGAAGGATACTCAAAACCAAATATACAAACAAACAAAAACAAACTAAAACCGAATACACACACACACACACACACAACAACCACACACACACACACACACACCACACACACACACACACACACACACACAGGTTGTGTTAATTATGTTTCCATATCTGTATCTTTCACTAATAACCATTAATCGAGAAAACATGATTGCTGCAAATGATAGGACCAGCCGTGGAAATTCACTTTGTGGGCATTGTGCATGGTCAGCGTAGAAACGATAGATCTTCTCCCTTCATTTCTCCCTCTATTCTGGCCAGCATCACACGTATGCAAAGCATGCTAGCAGGCTGTCTTTGAATTACGTCTGTAATTACTTTTATTGGCCGCCTCTTCAGTTAGGCAAATTGAATTTTTTAGAACTATTAGATGTAGATTTCTGTTTACTTGTCCTCGGGAAAACAAAGAATTCCAGGCAAACTGATACTTGTGCTAGAAGAAAACAAGACAGCAGACCCTCGCCTTGTAACATTTCAAGATTTTTCCCCCCAAGAAAGTGCAAATTGTTAACAGTCTCTAAATCTTTTATGCTGTCCAGCATTGCGCAAACGACAGCAGCGTTAGCCAGACTAAGACCCATCTGGAATGACGGAAACATCACAATCAGTTCTAAGATCAGACTGATGCGCTTCCTCGTCATTGCTATCTTTCTTGTGCCTGTGAGACGTGGACTCGGACAGCTGAACTTGAGAGAAGGATTCAGGCGTTACAGATGAGATGCTTCCGCAAGATCTTAGGCAATTCATACAAGGATCACATTATTAACTTGGAGGTCAAGACCAGAGTAAGGAAAGTCCTTGAACCATACGAAGATAAGTTGTCTACAGTGAAAAGAAGGA
>CM031597.1:110225429-110227929 GCA_018398815.1 Conus ventricosus | reverse complement strand
TCTGTCTCTCTGTCTGTCTGCCTGCCTGTCTGTCTGTCTGTATGTCAATCCCCTTTTGCCATTAGTCCTTCACCCATGTCTGTCTGTCTGCTTGTCTGTCTGCTGTCCGTCTGCCTGTCTGTCTGTCTATCGTCTCTCTTTCTGTCGCTATCCCTCCATCCATGTTTCTCTGTCTGTCGCCTCTCTGTCGTTATCCCTCCATCTATGTCTGTCTGTCTATCGCCTCTCTTTCTGTCGCTATCCCTCCATCCATGTCTGTCTGTCTATCGCCTCTCTTTCTGTCGCTATCCCTCCATCATGTCTGTCTGTCTGTCTGTCTGTCTATCGCCTCTCTTTCTGTCGCTATCCCTCCATCCATGTCTGTCTGTCTATCGCCTCTCTTTCTGTCGCTATCCCTCCATCCATGTCTGTCTGTCTGTCTGTCTGTCGCCTCTGTTTCTGTCGCTATCCTTCCATCTATGTCTGTCTGTCTGTCTGTCTGTCGCCTCTCTTTCTGTCGCTATCCCTCCATCCATGTCTGTCTGTCTATCGCCTCTCTTTCTGTCGCTATCCCTCCATCCATGTTTGTCTGTCTATCGCCTCTCTTCTGTCGCTATCCCGCCATCATGGTCTGTCTGTCTGTCTATCGCCTCTCTTCTGTCGCTGTCCCTCCATCCCTGTCTGTCTGTCTGTCTATCGCCTCTCTTCTGTCGCTGTCCCTCCATCCCTGTCTGTCTGTCTGTCTGTCGCCTCTCTTCTGTCGCTGTCCCTCCATCCATGTCTGTCTGTCTGTCTGTCGCCTCTCTTCTGTCGCTGTCCCTCCATCCATGTCTGTCTGGTCTGTCTGTCTGTCTGTCTATCGCCTCTCTTCTGTCGCTGTCCCTCCATCCCTGTCTGTCTGTCTGTCTATCGCCTCTCTCTGTCGCTGTCCCTCCATCCCTGTCTGTCTGTCTGTCTATCGCCTCTCTTCTGTCGCTGTCCCTCCATCCCTGTCTGTCTGTCTGTCTGTCGCCTCTTTTTCTGTCGTTATCTCTCCGTCCATGTTGTTCTGTCTGTCTGTCTGTCTGTCTATCGCCTCTCTTTCTGTCGCTATCCATCCATCCATTTCTAACTGTCTGTCTGTCTGTCTGTCTGTCTGTCTGTCTGTCTGTCACCTCTCTGTCTGTCGCTGTCCCTCCATCTATGTCTGTCTGTCTGTCTGTCGCCTCTTTTTCTGTCATTATCTCTCCGTCCATGTCTGTCTGTCTGCCTGTCTGTCTGTCGCCTCTCTTTCTATCGTTAACACTCCATCCATGTCTGTCTGTCTGTCTGTCTGTCTATCGCCTCTCTTTCTGTCGCAATCCCTCCATCCATGTATGTCTGTCTGTCTGTCTGTCGCCTCTCTTTCTGTCACTATCCCTCCATCCATGTCTGTCTGTCTGTCTATCGCCTCTCTTTCTGTCGCTATCCTCCATCCATGTCTGTCTGTCTGTCTGTCTGTCTATCGTCTCTCTTTCTGTCGCAATCCCTCCATCCATGTCTGTCTGTCTGTCTGTCTGTCGCCTCTCTTTCTGTCACTATCCCTCCATCCATGTCTGTCTGTCTATCGCCTCTCTTTCTGTCACTATCCCTCCATCCATGTCTGTCTGTCTGTCTATCGCCTCTCTTTCTGTCGCTATCCCTCCATCCATGTCTGTCTGTCTGTCTGTCTGTCTGTCTGTCTGTCTGTCGCCTCTCTTTCTGTCGCTATCCCTCCATCCATGTCTGTCTGTCTGTCTATCGCCTCTCTTTCTGTCGCTATCCCTCCATCCATGTCTGTCTGTCTGTCGCCTCTCTTTCTGTCGCTATCCCTCCATCCATGTCTGTCTGTCTGTCTGTCTGTCTGTCGCCTCTCTTTCTGTCGCTATCCCTCCTTCATGTCTGTCTGTCTGTCTGTCTGTCTGTCTGTCTATCGCCTCTCTTTCTGTCGCTATCCCTCCATCCATGTCTGTCTGTCTGTCTGTCTGTCTGTCTGTCTGTCTGTCTGTCGCCTCTCTTTCTGTCGCTATCCCTCCATCCATGTCTGTCTGTCTGTCTATCGGCTCTCTTTCTGTCGCTATCCCTCCATCCATGTCTGTCTGTCTGTCTGTCGCCTCTCTTTCTGTCGCTATCCCTCCATCCATGTCTGTCTGTCTGTCTGTCTGTCGCCTCTCTTTCTGTCGCTATCCCTCCATCCATGTCTGTCTGTCTGTCTGTCGCCTCTCTTTCTGTCGCTATCCCTCCATCCATGTCTGTCTGTCTGTCTGTCTGTCTGTCTGTCTGTCGCCTCTCTTTCTGTCGCTATCCCTCCATCCATGTCTGTCTGTCTGTCTGTCTGTCTGTCTGTCTGTCTGTCGCCTCTCTTTCTGTCGCTATCCCTCCATCCATGTCTGTCTGTCTGTCTGTCTGTCTGTCTGTCTATCGCCTCTCTTTCTGTCGCTATCCCTCCATCCATGTCTGTCTGTCTGTCTGTCTGTCTGTCTGTCTGTCTATCGCCTCTCTTTCTGTCGCTATCCCTCCATCC
>CM031597.1:110210429-110220429 GCA_018398815.1 Conus ventricosus | reverse complement strand
TTTTGTGACCTTGGGTTTTGTTTAGAGGACACTTGATAGTACTGACGGTTTATTTCTGGATTCATTGATATCTAGGATATGTTCAGGTTTATTTTACAAAACATAAGTAAATGTTTCCGTGTTTCTAAACATCTGACTGGTTTCTTGGCCCGTGGTTCAATTGGTTGGTTGAAGTTTTTTTTCTTGTTTTTTTTCGGGGTTTTGTTTCTGTTTTTTTGTTTTTTGTGTTTTGTTTTGTTTTTGGTTTTAATTTTTTTTTTTTTTAAAGATGCAATGTTGCATTGCATAACTGTTTTTGATTTGTTTGTCAATAATTCATTTTTATGTCCTTAAGGGGGAAAAATGCATGCGAATGGACGAAAGGTAATTTCGAATCGAATGGATTTCTCTCTACCCCCACTATTCAAAACAAAGTGAATAGATTATGAAACGGAGACGGCTGTAAACAGTGACAGACAAGGCACTCTTATTTGCTCGGCGGAGAAAACATCTTTGGATAGGAGAAGCTCACTTAGCCATCGAGAAGCAACCTTCCTAACAATCACGTGGAATTCTGTTTGTGTGTTGTATCGTTGTCTGATAGATCTGTGCCGATGCCACTGCCAACAAGTTTATGAGACCCACAGTTGGATTTTTGAGTTAACCGTTACGGTCGTTAAATTAAATTAAATGAAGTTGCCAGAACGTGGACCTCGTTTGCCCCGGCATTCTGATCCGGTTTTTCTTTCTTTGTTTCGCTTTCCTTCCTTTTGTGTCTGTATCCTTGGCGGTTCAGTGTGTCTCATGTCAGCCACGCTGAACCGGCAGTATTGATCATATTGATCTGGCCTCAGTCATGTCCAGTCAAGTGCAGGGGAAATGGATACAAGGAGTTTTCCTCCACGGTCCTAAGGAAAGGATGGAGATGATAGGTGGATAGTTGTTTGATATGATTCTACTAAATTTTCATTCACTTACGGTTCTTTGATTACGTTTAGAACAAATAACAAATTACCACCCCCCACCCCCCCCCCCCCCCCCACCCCCCCCCCCCCCGCCCGAAGAAAGAAGTTCGTCTGTGTGTACATGCGTAAACGTTACATGCATGCTGGACACACACACACCACACACACACAACCACACCACAACACACACATCACACACACACAACGCGGGCGCGCGGTGGCGCGCGCGCACACCACACACACACACACACAAACCACCACACACAAACACACACACACACAACACGGAACGCACGCACACGCACACATCACACGAACGCAAACACACACACACACACACACACACACACACACACACACACATACAAGCAACGCACGCACACACGTGGATGCATGTTTAATATACTCACACACATCTTACTTCATAACATACAAGCACCAACACATACATGATAGATACATAGACATTCATACATAGATGCCATACATACTTCACATGATACATGCCACATATGTGATTTGCACACGTGGCATACATATTTAGGACTTATTAATTATGCCACATACACAAAGACGCAAAAACATGTGCCGAGCTTATGTAAAAAGAAAAGCCCACCCCCCCCCCCCCCCCACCCCCCCCACCCCCCCCCCCCCAGATACCCCCCCCCCCCCCCCCACCCCCCCCCCCCCCCCCCCCCCCCCCCCACACACAACACAACACACATTGTTACGCAGACCTTTTCGTTGATAAAGAGACAGGAAACCCAAATGAATTTCGATGAGAGGAATTCGATGTAAGTAAAGGTTAAATAGTGGAAATTAAAAATATAATTAGAAAAAGACCGAACCTATCGAAAAGAGAAATCGCGTGATAAGGAGAGAGAGGACAGAGTGAAGAGGGAGGGGGATGAGAGAGAGAGAGAGAGTGAGAGAGGGAAGGAAGAGGGGAAGCGTGTGAGGAGAGAGGAGAAGAGAGTGTAGAGAGAGTGATGTCAGGAGAGAGCGAGACAGAGAGAGAGAGTGAGAGACAGAGAGATGACAGTGAGAGAGAGAGGAGACTGATTCAGATTCAGATTCAGATTCAGTGGTTAATGACGTAAGCATTTGCTCATATCACAATGATTTGTTTACATTATTCGTGTCGGGACAATGCAGACTCTAACGTTATTTGAAAAGCAAACACTGACCATAAGAAACACTTACAAAAGAATTACTACAAAACGCGCGCGCGCGCCACACACACTCTCACACCCATGCGCGAGGTGCCACGCGCAGATAACACGAACAATCTTCTCTCTTCTCTCTCTCTCTCTCTCTCTCTCTCTCGCTCTTCTCTCTCTCTCTCTCTCTCTCTCCTCACACACACCACACCCACAAACACACACACACACAACACACACACACACACAACACACCACACCACATGTATCCGCCTGACAGAAAGGTATGCCGACACAGTAAAGATAATTGAATTCGTGGCATCAGCACAGGTAGATTAAAGAGAAAAAAGCAATTTAACTTACGAAATTTGACTACCTAATCTTAATTTCATTCTAGATAAATAAAACGAGCAAATATCATTCATAAAGTTCTGCTATTCACGAATTGTTAAATTCTTTGGACGAATTTTGGTGAGGTGACGTGGGATATATTTTGTTCTCAATTGTACAGTACGCTGACAGTAGAACAGAATATGAATTCATCTTCCGGCTGAAACGTTGCATAGCGGGCAAAACGTAAGTCCATGGAGAGATTGGGTATAGCGGAATTTATGAGTTTAATATATGTGTTCCAAGTCTGAATCGTTTGTAAGATATCCCTTAATGCCTTATTTTGATGCACTCAAAAATAGCTTATAATGAAAACTCGGATTAAACGTTTTGTATATAGAATATCTTTCTGTTCTGAGCCTACTGCACATCTTGTTTCCAACAATAAGTTAAACGTTCTTGAAAAGTTTAGGACCAAGGCACATTTTCCCCCTCATTGAGCCAACATAACCAAAACCGTACATCGTAATCAGCTTGCGGATATCTGTACACAACGTTTTGTTATTGCTGTCTAGATTTATAAGCATATTGTAAGCTCTCTTGGGCTGTCTTTTCATGTTATTCTTGTGATGAGGCGATCCAAAATCGGACAGCGTTTGTTTTTGCGTCTATACTTATTGGTACTCTACTGTTTCCCATTACACCATGTATTGGTGTTCTGGGCGCCACATTTAATAACTTTTTCAACGCACTGTTGAGCCTTTTCGATATGCATTTGCTCTACATTCCCCAGATTTCAGATCCGTAGTGTAAGATTGGTTTTATCTGCGCATCAAACACTTTAAAGAAATTAGGGGGAAACATCTCCTACACTGCCTTAACGTTTTGAGTATTTCCGCAATACTTAGTTTTGCCTTTGCTGTCTGTTTTGTACTGGCGAGTGAGATCTTAACGGTATTAGCCAAGCTAAATATTTGTACGGTTTTCAACTCCATTTCATATTTACGTAAAAACCATTTTTATGGCGAGATAGATAGCCCCCATTTCTAAAACACCACACATTAGATTCTTCCATGTTTACGTAAGATCAAGGAATCTGAATTTTTTCTCAGCTAATCTAATTGGAGTTGTAGCCCCTTTACTGTGTATGAAAGCAAGCTACATTCGTCTGCAAATAGAATAATAAATAGTTCAAACGATGTCAGGGTGTAGCTGAACACCGTGTTTACTCGTTCGTGTAGTATGTCAATGTGATAGTTAATTTTTACATGATTGGAATTAACAGTGGACTTGTAATTTCACCCTGTTTTAAGCCTTTCTGGCGAAAAGAAATCTGTCAAGACCTTGCACCACTACGCTTAATACACGCTTTTTACCACCTTGTACATGCTTTGAATAGCACTTAATTTTTACCCGACTATTCGTTTTCAACATGTAGGCCAATAAACTTAGCATGGGCTATAAGATCAAATGCCTTCTAAGCAATGAAAGCGATGTAAGTTTTTTTGTTACGCTAGATGTTTTTGAATAGCAGCTAAAAGTGGTTAAGACATGTTCATTAGTGCATTGGTTCTTTTCTTAATCCGGCTTGTTTATTACTCGCCAAAATGATTCTTTAATCTTCGATCAAGTCTGCCAGGCGTGTTATTTAAAATATAGCTGTATAGTTTACTACATACATTCAAAAGAGAGAATCCTCTGTAATTGTTGGGAATCATGAGATTTCACGTTATATACAGAGGTTGAATGATGCTTTGTCCATGAATCTGGGTACTGTCCTGAAGTAAAAATATAGTGATATAGAATTCTTCTAAAATAAGGCTGTATCCATGTGATTCGAATAATGAATACCAGGAATTAGTTCCATTGGACCACCTGCCTGATTGATTTAAAATGTTTGATTGAATCAAAGGATTTCTTCCCGGAGTAATAAAACGAGTTTGCTGTTTATTACGGGGTGTTCAAACATTGTTATTCCCCTCACAAACAGTCGCTGGTTGTGGCTTGTAAAGTTGCTTCAAAAACATCGCAAAATGATTCGCAGTCTTCCTTCGAAATGTCCCAGTGAATTCTTTTTGCGATGTTGGACATTTTTTAGTGTAGTCCCAAAACATCTTAGTGTCGTTGGTTGCATTCAATATTTGTCTCTAAGTCCAGTTTTATGCATATCGGACTTAGATTTCAGTAAATCTTCGTAGCATTTTTTGTTCCCTATTATCGTTAAAATTTGCTTGGATCGCCCTCATGTTGAAGATTCTTAGGGACTTTTTACGGACGTTTTTGTTGTCTGCATTCTTGTCAAACCCATACTTGCTTTTCTGGAAGATACCAATTTTCAGTTGTTTTAACATACATTCTGAAGCAATGTCAAAGTATTCGTATTGAACACAGCAATGGACACATTTAACATCTACACTTTTCATTCGTTTGGCTTCCAAGCAGTTTATGGAATTTGGGTCTGATTAGGCTGTCCTTAAACATATCGTAGTAGTAAGGATTCAAACACGGTTTTCTGTACACAGAACTGTCTTTTCTTTCTATCTTTCCTAACATTACACCTTCAAGATGAAACAATGGGTTGTTGAGAATCAATTTTTCATCAACGAGCATGTTTGTAATGGTATACGTAAGTATGTGGAGGATGACAAAATAATCTATCACACTGCAACCATTATTTTGAGATGAAAGTGAATTTACGACCTATCCTTTGGGTGCCATTTACAATAAATTGAATTAAACTGTGCACCCAATTCAGAAAAGTCTACCATGCTAATTAAGTTCTATGATTTTCTGGAACTTCTGGTAGGACGGACTCTACATAGTTGGAAATCTGATACGTTTCTAGAAAATATTGAACATGTTTACATGGTAGGGTTGTACATTTTCCAGTTCGGGCATTTAGATAACCACTTATAATGAATGTAGTCTCAAAATTTTCCGTACATTTCAACATGCATGTTTACAGCTGTAATGCACCGTTTTCAAACGTGAAATATTATATATAGGAGTATGTGCGGCGCTGCTAAACACATCAGATAAAGGATCTGGTTGTTGACTTAAAAAACAATTTGGACAGTTATAACAACACTATGTTTTCGGTTTCACAGTCAATTCTTTAACTTGCTGATCTAGTCTTTCCTAACAAGTAGAGTCACACCACTGATTTTTGCGGCCCTGCTTTAGAAAGCCCTAATGCTGGAATGCTGTTACTGAGTAAACTTGGTTAAAACATCTAAATGTAAAGATTTCTGCAGTAAGGTTTCTAGATGAAGACAAAAATCAAATTACTTAGATCAAAATAAAGTCAGCTTCATTTAGATGGAGGTGATTGCCAAAACATTATAAAGAAAGAAATGTCAGCGTTTTCCGTTGTTTGAAAGCCGGGCCAGGGGCTTTGGCCGCATCCCTATAGTGTTTTGTTCGTCCCTTTAAGGGGGTTGAGAAACGTGTGTTGTACGGTTGTTTGGGCTTCTTTTTGGTCGAAAATTGCGTGGTTGCTTGGTTACCCATGACGAAATAGTATTCCGGTGGGTTTTGGTTTTTTGTTCGTGCAGCAGAGTGTCCCTGTCTGTTCTGGATGGCTGGCATGTAGATCTTCTGGAGTTTCTCGGTTTTCTTTGGGTGTTTCAGGGTGTCGAGTCGGGTGCTTCTGGAAGCGCCTCCAAGCCGTGGGACTGGAGGGTGCATTGCCTCGCTGTACAGCTGTCTCTCCTGGTGCTTCTTCTTTGCACTGGAGTGGTGGTAGGTCTTGCAAATGACTATTGGCCGCTGAATATGGCCAGATCGGGTCTGAACAATCCATGGTTCTGTTTCAGGTTAATGGTCGTTGGACTGACTGGTTCTTCAGCTTGGTGTTCTGTCAAGGTGTGATAGTTTGTTGCTCAAGAAGAAGGAACGGGTTATTTGGGGTCGAGGTTCTTTTATCACTGTTGTCTGCTGAAGGCAGTTTTTCTCACTGGTTAATGTACGAACATTTTTCCGTGGGCCTGAAAAGAGTGGGTGTCTCCTAAAACAGGTGCAGTTGTTTCGTTTGATGTGATGACATCATCTGAAAGTGCGGCAGCACAGGCCTGTTTCCTGCAGTGGTTCCAATGACCAGGGTGACTGGGTCGGTTGTTTTTGAACCATCCTTGGTCCAATGTGGAAAACTTCACAGGGGACTGAGTTGACAGCTCCTCAGTGTTGTCCTAGTTCAGCGTCATTTATGGTGAATTATTAATTTTCTGAGTCATTTCAGCTCTTCACCATTTTTGTCCTATCCAGAGTGATCAACGACTGGAAAGCATGTTGCGGTGTCAGGTGGAACCTCGGGGTCATCAAAGATGGGGTGAGTCGCTGAACAGGGCTTACCTGCTCTAGTGTGTCAGGGGTGTTCCGGATCCCAGGATCTGGGTGTGGTAGTTGTACTGGGGCCTGTAATGGTCTGCTCGGTCAGTGAGTTCAGTAATGGTGCCTGGTCCGCTTGGTCGGGTGGAAATGCCCTTGCAGTGGGGTCATACCTTCTTGGTACTTGAGTGAGGTAACTGGTCCGTTATGTTTTATGTCGGAGTAGTTTATCTGGTTCTGGTTCATGGGGACGATGCCTGCATTGTTTCGTCGAGAGCAGTTCTCTATGCCGTGGCCTGGTCGTCCTGGTTTTCAGTCTTGTGGTAGTTCTTGTCCCTTTGTTGACGGAAAGTGACTGTCACGAGTATTTCTGCTGGTGTGTGAGTTGGACTGGTGTTAGATGGACATCATAACAGAAAGACGTTTTTGATTGCCTATTTGTTGGTGTGATTCAGTGGATGTGTTCAGCTTGCTGATGACTATTTGGCCAGAAGACAACTAGTTTCCCGTTGTAGAAAATACTGTCTGTCCTAGACGTCGGGACGGTCAGACAGTTTGTGCGACTGGTTTTCCTGTTAAGGTGTTGAGACTCTGTAACAGCTTTCTCATGCTTTCACGCACATCCGTAATTTAAAAAGAGCCATTTTATCTGTCAAGTGCGCCCCAAAAGTGGACAAGGATGAGCGAGGTTCCGTTCCGTTCTTGTACCCCGCATTCACTCTGTGGAGTGTGTATGTCGCGGTTGAAGTGGGGACATTTGGGCTGCATCTTCTAATGGTGACATCAATCACTTTCTGTGCACTTTCCTCCTTCCCGTTTCATTTTCAGATTCCTCAACGCCATAAAAATCTGAGATTTGTCTTTCTGATGACTTTCAAGACGATCGACTTCGCCATTCAGGAAAATCTATCTTTGACAACCAGTCTCCTTTCTCTTTCATTGTCGATGTTGTTCTGGATGAGTTGTTTTATATTGTGTTGATTTTTTTTGACTCTTTCCAAAAGTGTCACAGATTTACACCACATTTTCTGTTGGTTGGTTTCGACTGGGGTTGGGACCTGGGTTTAATTTAGTCTCCGCCAGAGAATGAGAAGCAGGGGAGTTGGGAATCGTCCAGGTTGACTGGTCGACGCAGGTCAAAAACAAGTTCCTTTCGGGAGCGATGACTGATTGAGATAATTGTATGAAAGGGCACTGACCTGTGTGTCGGGAGAACTGTGTCGCACAGCAAGAATCACACTGAAAAATTTTTGACGATACAAACGCCTTCTAGGAAATGCAGTGTCTGATCGAGAAATCCAAGTTGACTGAGTCAGAACAGACAACACTTCACCGACAGTTAGGAACACCACACCACTGAACGTTGACAACAGGTGAACACGTTAGTCATGTCAGTTGAAGTATTCCACTGTGAGAGTGGGGAGTAGTACTTGGGAGTTTACATGGCCGACAATCTATTTTCTTTTCTCACTAATAACTTGATCAATACTGCATGTAAAAATTCCAGTTTTTTGACATTGATGCTCTTCACTAATTGGCATTTTGCAGTACCGCAAACACGTCACCAAGGTAGTAATGAACCGGCGTAATTTACAAATTAGCAGGACAGTCTCGGTACAGTCTTGCCGCAGCCGATGCGGACAGCTCTCCCCGCGAGAGAGAGAGAGAGAGAGAGAGAGAGCGAGAGAGGGCAGAGAGAGAGAGGGAGAGTGAAGACAGAGAGAGAGAAGAGACAGAGAGAGGAAGAGACAGACAGAGAGAGAGAGGAGACAGAGAGAGCGAGAGACAGAGCAGTGCGAGAGACAGAGAGAGAGGAGACAGAGAGGAGAGAGAGAGACAGAGAGACAGAGATGAGAGAGCAGAGAGAGAGAGGGACACAGAGGAGAGAGAGACAGAGAGAGAGAGAGAGAGAAGAGAGAGAGATGAGAAGGTAGACACGAGAGGAAGAGAGGAGAGAGAGCGACAGAGAGAGAGAGAGCGGAAAGAGAGAGGAAGACCAGAAGATAGAGAGAGAGACAGAGAGAGGAGAGACAGAGAGATACAGAGAGAGAAGAGAGAGAGAGACAGAGAGCGAGAGAGAGGAACAGACAGGACAGAAGAGAGAAAGCGAAGAGAGCAAGAGCTAGAGGCGAGAGAGAGACAGAGGAGAGGAGAGGTGAGTTAGAGACAGAGAGAGAGGTGAGACGTGAGGAGGACAGATGAGAGAGAGAGAGAGACAGAGAGAGAGACCAGTAGAGAGAGAGAGAGACAGAGAGATAGATACCGGAGCGCGTGACAGAGAGACAGGAGAGGGAGGACCGAGAGAGAGAGACCAGAGACGAGAGTGAGAGAGAGACACAGAGCGAGAGAAGTGAGAGGAGAGGACAGAGGACAGAGTAGACAGAGAGAGAGAGACAGACCAGAGAGAGAGAGAGACAGAGAGACAGAGGAGAGAGAGAGACAGAGAGACCGAGAGAGAGAGACAGAGAGAGGAAGAGAGAAGAGAGACTGAGAGAGAGGGACAGAGACAGAGAGAGACAGAGACAGCGAGACAGAGAGAGAGAGAGAGATAGAGTGGTGAGAAGAGGGGGGGTTGGGGTGAGGGGATGGGGGGGGTGGAGTACGGGGGAGGGGTGGTGTGAGTGATTAGGTGGGAATAGGAGGTTGGTGTGTATGGTATGGTGGAGGGAGCTGGAGGTTGGGGGGGGGAGGGGGTGGGGGGAGGGGGGGGGGAATGAACTTGGGTGAGGGTGCATTTAGCCGACATGGGGGGGGGGGTAGGAGGGGGGGGGGGGGGGGGGTGGTGGGGGAGTTTTATGATTGGGGGGGGGGTAGGGGGGGGAGGGGGGGAGGGGTGGCGATGGGGGGGGGGCGGGGGGGGGGGGGGGGGGGTGGGGGGGGGATGTGGCGGGGAGGGGGATTGGGGGGGGGGAGACAGGGGGCGGAGGGGGGGGGGGGAGACAGACAGACAGAAGACAATGGACTGAGATAAACAGAGGACAGGACATGCTAAGACAGAGAGTGGGGGGTGGGGGGAGAAGACAGGACAGAACAGGACAAATGGTCTGAAGATCAACAGAGGACAGGAATGCATTCAGACGGTTGGACCATAGTTGAGAGAGAGTGTTGAGAGAGAGAGAAGAGAGAGATGAGAGAGGATGAGGAGGGAGAGAGTTGGAGAGAGATCGAGAGAGAGAGAAAGACGGACAGGCGGGCATAGACTGGGAGAGGACAGACAGACAGGACAAACAGAGAGAGAGA
>CM031597.1:110192929-110207929 GCA_018398815.1 Conus ventricosus | reverse complement strand
ACTCATAGATCGCCTACGCGTCATCGAATGGTTACTGCGTCTCCAAAGACGATGTGCGCAATTACAGAAAGGGAAGGAGGTGAGGAAGAGAGAGGCGGAAATGGCAGATCAAGGGAAGAAGGTGAGGAGAGAGGGGAAAAATGGCAGAAATAGGGAAGATAGGTTAGGAAGAAGAGAGGCGGAAATGGCAGAAAGGGAAGAAGGTGAGGAGAGAGGGAAATGGAGAAAGGGAAGAAGGTGAGGCATGAGAGGGGAAAATGGCAGAAGGGAGAAGGTGAGGAGAGTGGGGAAATGGCGAAAGGGAAGAAGGTGAGGAGAGGGGGAAAATGGCAGAAAGGGAAGATGGTGAGGAGAGAGGGGAAATGGCAGAGAAAGGGAAGAAGGTGAGGAGAGAGGGGGAAAGCAGAAAGGTGGAAGAAGGTGAGGTGAGAAGGGGAAATGGCCAGAAGGGAAGAAGGTGAGGAGAGAGGGAAATGGAAGAAGGAAGTAGGTGAGGAGAGAGGGGGAATTGGCAGAAGGGAAGAAGGTGAGGAGAGAGGGAAATGCGAAGAAAGGGAAGAAGGTGATAGAGAGAGGGAAATTGGCAGAAAGGGAAGAAGGTGAGGAGAGAGGAGAAATGGCAGAAAGGGAGAAAGAAGGTGGAGGAGGAGAGGGAAAATGAGAAAGGGAAGAAGGTGAGGAGAGAGGGGAAAATGGCAGATGGGCAGAAAGGGAAGAGAAGGTGAGGAGAGAGGGGAAATGCAGAAAGGAAGAAGGTGAGGGGAGAGAGGGAAATGGCAGAAAGGAAGAAGGTGAGGAGAGAGGGGAAATTGGCAGCAGAAGGGAAGAAGGTGAGGAGAGAGGGGAAAATGGCAGAAAAGGGATGAGGTAGAGGAGAGAGGGGAAATGGCTGAAAGGGAAGAAGGGTGAGGAGAGAGGGGAAAATGGCAGAAAAAGGAAGATGGAACAAGGTGAGGATGAGAGGGGAAATGGCAGAAAGGATGAAGGTGAGGAGAGAGGGGAAATGGGCAGAAAGGAGAAGGTGATGAGGAGAGAGTGGGAAATGCAGAAAGGGAAGAAGGTGAGGAGAGAGGTAAAATGCAGAAAGGGAGAAGTGAGAGGAGAGAGGGGATAATGGCAGTTGGGGACTTGGGAGGGGGAAGGAGAGGGATGTGAAGGAAGGGGGGGGGGGGGGTGAGGGGAAGGATGGAAGTGAAGAGAGAGAGATGGAGAGGAGAGAAGGAGAGAGAGAGAGAGATGAGAGAGAGAGAGAGAGGAGAGAGGGGGGGGGGTTCTTACTGGTCATCGCGGTTTACTGCGTCTTCAAAGCGATATCACATAATCACAGGGAGAGAAGAGGATTAGGAGAGGGGAAATGGGGGAGGAGGAAATAAAAACACCAAAAAGTGGGGTTTGGGGGGGGCGGAGGGGGGGGGGAGGGAGGGGGGGAGAGGGGCAGTGACGGGAGGGAGGAGGAGGAGGAGGAGAGAGTGAGAGAGAGAGATAGATAGAGAGAAGATGAAGTGAGAGGAGTGAGAGAGAGAGAGAGAGAGGAGTGCGGGGGGAAGGGGGGGGGGCGGGGATCTGTTGCCAAAGAACCACGAGACTGTTTCAAGTCTTCTAAGTCGACTCACGCACTTGAAATGCATGGAGACACGAGGGTTCATGGCAGCGCCGTCACCTCGGAGTGGCAGTCAGGCGTTATGAGTCTAATCCACGCGCCGAACGCCAAAGAAAGATCATCAGTTGTGCCACTCATTTTTTATGTGTTGTAGGTTTCTGGTGGTAGCAGAGACCGACACCCCCCTCCCCCATCCCCACCACCGTCACTTTCACCATGCCCCTTCCCTCCACTTGCCCACTTCCTTCCCCATCTGTCTGTTCTGTCTGTCTGTCTGTTTGTTTTATCTGTATCTCTGTCTCTGTCTCTCTGTCTCTCTCTCTCTCTCTCTCTCTCTGTATCTCTGTTCACTCTCTTTTTATCTATTACCCATCTATCTTTTTCTATCTATCTATCTATCTTTTAAATCTATCTATCTATCTATCTATCTATTTATCTATCTATCTATCTATCTATATCCATTTATCTGTCTCTAAATCCTATTTCTTTTCTTTTTCTCTCCCTCCCTCCTCCCCCCCCCCTCTCCCTCTCTCTCTCTCTCTCCCCTCTCTCTCTCTCTCTCCTCTCCCCTTTTCTCTCTCTCTCTTTAATCCCTCTTGTGGGTATTGACAATAAAGCGATGACACTTCGTGGTTTCCGCGTGTTAGGGATCGACGCTGAATCAGATATATCCAAGTTCACGTCGCAAGGGTTTTAGTGGTTCACGACTGACCTTTGGTCAGTGTTGGGTGTCCAGAGATCTTACACTTTCAAGGACCGTGGACTGCCATCCTACCCTAACGGACCTCTGTGAAGTTTAACAAGGTGCACTGTGCAGTTTCTGAGTTTTGTTTAAAAAACACACACACACACACACACACACACACACACACACCCCACACACACACACACGGCGCGCACGCGCGTGCGCGTGTTCAGAGAGAGAGAGAGATAGAGAGAGAGACAGAGACAGAGACAGAGAGACAGAGAGACAGAGACAGACAGACAGACAGACAGACAGACAGAGGAGACAGAGGGACAGTCAATATCCCGCTCCTAGTTCCCTTCTTAGCACATGACATGAAAAACAACTAGTTGCTGATTTTGCTGCTGCGTTGTCGTTGCTGGTTTACGTGTTTATTTTCTGCCTTAAAGCAAAAGAAAGACCAATGTTGGAGAGATAAAAAATGAGTTTATATTCCACCACCCCTTGGTTTTCTTGCAGCTGCATAATATTCTCTATAATTTTGTACTATCTGTCTGTCTATCTGTCTGTTTGTTTGTTGTCTGTCTGTCATTCTGTCTTTTCTCTTCTCTCTTTTCTCTCTCTCTCTCTCTCCCCTCTCTCTTCTCTCTCTCTCTCTCTCTCTCTGGCTGGCTGTCTGGCTATCAACTCTCTCGCCATCCAGCCCCCCCCCCACCTACACACACACTCGCGCGCACACACACGCACGCCCCGCACACCCCACATACATACACACGCACCCACATACACACACGCACGCCCCGCTCACACAGTTTCGCTGCCTTCCCAACGGTCAGTTTTGCATTTTTAAACAAGTCAGAGACCTCTCTAAAAACATTAGCAACATTCATTAAACAACAGCAACAACACCGCAACGTCGCACAACATAACATCGCGCAATGTGAAACATTAACAGTTTCTGAATGTTTTAAACAGACAATACGGACAATAATGCACGATCCACAAACGGTCTTCATCCCATGAAACGGCAGCATCCTGAATTACATCCCAAAGACGCTTTAGTACGGATAATAATCGATGATCATTTTTGTTTAAATCTTCGTTAATGCAGACTTCCAAAATGAAAGTAGATATAGCTACCACGAATTGTTGAGTTTGGGAAAATAGCGTGCACCAATTCACTCTTTTCCACTGCAAAACATGTCGTTCAAATGGATACGAAACAGGGGGTAACTTTTGCTCCATAGTGAAACAAACTTGCGGTACCCATTTCCCTTTGCGCTCATTCAGACAAGAGACAATCAAAAAGTAGAAAGAATCTTCCCTAAACAAGGGGCGTGGCGTTCACGTTTGCCTCAGCTGCCTCGGGTGTGTGGCAAACGGGATAGCCATACCGCTGAGTGTGTGTAAGGGGGAGGGGGGCAGGGAGGGGGGAGGAGAGAAGGAGGAGGTCGGCCGACAGGGGTGAAATAGGGTCAAGGAGAGGACGGTTGTAGACGGTGGAGGGGGGCGGGGGGTAGGGGTGGTTTTCACGACCCACCCCCGGAGGTCTGCCCTGACAGGATCGGTCTAGATGGGAGTGAAGGGAGTGACTGACTCACACGCCTCGCAAGAGACCCCACAAGAAAGATTACAATACAATACACCTTATTCACCAACACAACATAGTCACAAATAAGCATCCAACACACACAACTGCACAATCAATTAAGCATTTCAATACACACAACATACAGATAGTCACAAACAAGCATTTCAACGCACACAACATTTAAACCCTAATCATAAATAAGCATTTCCAACACACGTTCCTTTTTGTGCTTCATGTGGTTCCCTTTCACCCCTGCCTCTCCAAAGTCCACTGAGAGTACCGTGTCGAATCAGGTGCCCAAACGGGTCTGTTCTTGAACAGAGTCTTTCAATGCCGAACCCTTTGACACACCACACACAAAATTGCACGACACGAGAGCTAACCACATGGTCACATGAGCTGTAGGAAGTCCGAGGACAGTGGGAGAGAAACGCATCCCGTGGGACGAGCGTTGTCGCTGAAGGGTCCCGGACAGGGGTTAGGACATCCAGCAAGGTCCACGTGTCCTACACTGCCGGTCCCAACAGGCAAGCTTCGGGTGAGCCCCGGAGGAGAGAAAACGGAAGGAACTGGAAGGAAAGAAGGGTATAGAACCCCGCAGTCAGTAGGTTCCTGACATTTGCTGCTTATCTAACAGCCACTGCATGATGGTCGAGGGGAGGTGTTAGATGAATACATTAGTAACACCAACTCACACAGACTGAGCATAACACAGTAAACAAACCAATGCAGGGAAATGGGTTTACCGGCTAAAGGTCTCATCACACGAAGCAAGGTAAGAGATTACCTTAACAGGCTAAACAAACGAATAGCAATTTATATCTTCATCCTTCCCCCCCCCTCATGTTCACATTTTCCTTTCTTAGGAAACTGAACTAATTTACAGCAACCAATTGCTATATAACTGCCACCCACATTTTGCAATAATAATATTCAATGGCACAATTATCCCCACATTTTATAGCAACATTTAAAAAATGAACAATTTCTCCAACCACGCATCCAAACGACTAATCATGCTTCGGGCACGCTCGCAACATAAAACACGTTCCCTTGCACGCCACAAACAGACGGTGGCCTTAGAATAAGAGACTGGTGATGATTGTGACAGGGGCGGACGAGCGAAGACCAAGCAAGTTCCAACCCTAAATCACCAGGTTCTCCCCAATCCCCACGGATACCGCATCACAGATGCATAAAAAGGAAGAAAGATTTTGGATATAATTTTGAATGGCCAGGTTAAAGATTGACTTAACCAGAAAAAGTGGTCTCGAAACCAATATTTCTTTTATAATTATGAAAACAAAAAGGAAATTGCGCTAAAAGAGAAGAAGTAGCGGGCAGGCTAACAACAAAACTAAAACAAAAAACCACGAAACTGATGCTTACCAGTACCCGTGGTGACCAAAGTGGCGGGGTCCAAGCGGACTCTCTCGCCCTCTGTCCGTCGAGAGGACCAGCAGAGCAGAAGCGGAAAAGAGATGATCTCCTACAGGCCCCGACTTGTAGGAATGAAGGTACGACAGTACCTTTCGACGATGTGTAGGAGAACCAAAACCGGAGCGGGCATCCAGGGACATCTTCGCTCGAGTGAAGAGAAAACCTCCTAACCAATGGCAGCCAACATGCCACCCTTACGTGACAGATGTGAGAATACTCAAGGCTAAGAGGAATTGCTGCACGTGCGGAGGTTAAAAAGACAGGTGAGAGGCCAATAGAGACAGCCAGTTTCAGAGAAAAGTGCCAGCTACCGTGAAACCTGCAGGATGAATTGCCGGACAGCGAAATTAGAGAGAGAGAGAGAGAAAGTAGAACTAACTGAGTGAATACTTAAGTGCAACCACACCAAGCACATTAATGGACTGATAAACGACAACAACAAGACAATAAATAAATGATAATTCTACTACCCTCGATGGGCCAATCGTCATAGGCCTCGTGGACAAACCCGTGAAGGTGGCGGTGGGGGAGTGGAGGTATCTAACGTACACTGAATCATCAGAAGTTCAGCTCTTGAACAGGGCCCCGCCCCCCAAACAGCAATCATTTTAAGTGGGGTCAGTGTGCACAATTATGGTTCGAACTCACAACCACATACCTGCACACCATGATGCTTTACCGATGTCAACAACCAGGGACATCTACAAATTACGTTCAAGTTCACTCACCATAAAATAAATAGCCTTCGGGTGGATATATACACAAAGACAGTAGAAGAATTCACGGACACAGCTAACACACACACACGCGCGTACTCGCGCAGTAGAAGTAATTCACGGACACACGATAACACACACCCACACGGCGCGCGTGCGCGCACCACACACACACACACTCACCACACACACACACTAAAACACACACACACACACACACACCACACACACATACACACACACACACGCAGCACGCACGACGCACGCACGCCACATTTTTTTCAGGCCTATGATGTTGACGATTGTCATAATGAACACCAAAAGAGCGAAACAACTCAGATGAACCTGGTGTGGCGCATAGGAAAGGAGATGCTAAACTGAGTGGAGACATCGGTTAAAACAATGACACGCACTCACTCCCAGCACATGCCGCTATGGTGCACAATGCTCTAGAAGCCACGCAAAAACAAGAAAGAAAACACTGCCAAACAGCTATTTAGTGCTAAAGAAAAAAAACAACACGATACACCAGAGATGCGAGTGGGACCAAAAAAGTGCTGTCCTCAACTGCCGAACAACCAGCTGTTGCAATCCTGCATAACCTTGGAGCTGCGCCATGTTCACATAGGTGCAGGCACGCACGGGGATTCATTTAAAAGGGGAATACAGTGTTTCCCTGGCAGATGCACATTGTGAAATAGACACTGGCTGCGACACGACGACCACCACGGGAGCGTTCCCAAGGGTGTACCTGTCCATGTTTCATGAACCACCTGCCAAAGACGCCGCACGCCAAGCCCTGTCATGTGCGTCCGCGACCTCACTCGTTGCTGTACTATCTGCTATTTGAGCAGGGGAAGACAGCACAATTCAACACCCGGCCAAAATTTACTTCGCCATGAGGACTTCGTCGCCCTCTGAAGGAGAATCCGGGTTACAGTCTTCCCTGCTGTCAACGAGGACTTTCCCTGCGGTCAGTGGGTCGTTCCTCGCCATCACTGGACCTTTCCCAGAGTCGGCCAAAGGCAGACAGAAAAGTACAATCGAAGGTGCGAGTAGGCGAGAGAAGTGCAGTCCTCACTGCCGAAACCAACCAGCTGGGAGCAATCCTGCGCACCTTACAAGCGTGCAGTATGTTCATATAGGGTGCAGACACGCACAGCGCATTTCATTACGAACGTAAAGGGACGTGATCGCTCCCTGGCAGATGCCATTATGTAATGGCCTGGATGCTACAGATAGACCCTCCATTGTGCGTCCCCATGGGTGTACCGTCATGTTTTTTGGAACGCAGAGCCTACCGGCGAAACACGCTGCTGCAGCACTGCCAAAACGCACGAAAGAAGAGAAACAACATCAGATAACTGGGATGGTGCTAGGAAGGAATGGGTGGGAAGATGCCAACAGTGAAAGTAGACAAGGAAGAAATTTTTACCTTCCATCGTACACAATGAAACGCACATCACTTTCAGATCATGCTGCTATGTGCACAAATGCCCACAAAAGGCACCAAAAAAATCAACAAAAACGGGTTGCATAAGAGGTTATTAGTGTTCAAAAGTTATCCGCAAATGAAGTAGCCTGACTCTCTCTTTGTATGTTATGTTTACCTTCCCCCCCCCCCCCCACCTCCTCCTGCTGTGCCCCTTCATCACTTCACCCTTTTTTTTTCCCACACCTTCGTTTTGTTCATATTTATTGCCTTATATATACAACGTTCCTAATGTTTGATTTAAGTATCACCTATCACATTGTTACTGTTTGTAATATTTGAACCAAAAAATAAAAAATATTCAAAGGTGTTAGCGGGTTTTTTTGTTTTATAGAAAATACTTTGATCAACATTTTAGTTTGTTTATGTAATTGAGGTTAATGTATATTTCTTAATGACTGTTACCTTTCAAGCAAAGCAAAGTGATAAATCTTATTCTGCAAACACCCACACACATAGTGGCAAAACATTGTTGTGGCCCTTAGAGGCCATGCTAACTTTGAACTTTAATTACAACATCTTATATTTCCAGATGTGATTCAAAGATGCTGCAGTGTAAATTGATGAAGATCCATGGCTTTCCTTCAAATGTCTTTTAATATGTGCACATGGTATTTTCACTAGCTGTTAAGATACTGCAATTTTCTGTTCATTTGTATTGTTGTTGTTTTTTCTCCTGTGTTGGTGAATACGTGCAAGTAGAATTGCATTAAATCAAAATGCTACCACATTCTTTCCAAATCAAACGGTTTGAATTTTTTTTTTTTTTTTTTTTTTCTTGTGTTTTATGTGAAATGGGCGTTAGATGTCTAAGACAACAATGCTATAGCATAAACATTCTCTATGTTGATTTGGTTTTGTTAATTAAGCCGTTTATGCGACATTACTCATTTGTTTTCTGCGTGAGATAGGACGTTTACACTGAATAAACATACGTGCTAAGTGTTCAAAATGCAGGCCAGCTTGGCGCTGGCTAGTACTAAGGTCGTCTTCCATTTCTTTGCACAGTAGTGATTAGATTGAAATGCAATAGATTTATTCCAGAAAAAATCGGCTCAGTGCTTTTCCCACTTAGCACATGTCACTCGCTTTGACTTGCAGAAACTGAATCTGAAGCCCATTTATCTCTTTAAGCAAAGCAAATCAGGTACGTTTGATAAGTTACGCATTAAACATTCAGGGACAACATCAGCTCGTTACAAACATCATGGAAGATATTTAAAATTGTCATTCTAAAAGAGGTTTTCAACTTGACTTCAGTAGTGTGTTATTCTACATTAGCTTCAGCAATGTAAAGTGAAGAGGCTTCAGAGACGCCCACACTTGTCTGTAGAATAGGCCGGATATGACTGACATCAAAGCCCGTTCAGTCAGCATTACCCTTCCTGCCTTGCGGTGGTACGTGCAGCGGTATGGATGGAAAACCAGAGTTGTTTGAGAGAGGTTTAGAGGTGGGGCTGGGGCCAGGGGAATGGGGCGTTCCGCGCCTCAGAAAGATAGAACAACGTTAGTGCACTCATTGATGTATGATGCGTCTATTATAAGCAGGTTTCAAGACTGATTTGGTTCTCATTGCTTCAAAGTCCGTTGGATATCTGAAGCTTTCATGTTAGTATAATCATCTACCTGCCACTCTGTACATTTAACGCTGCTTCCACCTATACTTCCATCTGTACTTCCACATACTCTTCATTGACACCCCACCTTATAGTTTCACCTCCACTTCCACCTCCATCTACCCCTCAATACATTCCACCCATACTGCCATCGCTACTTTACCCACACTTTTATACACTTCCGCTTCCACTTCACTACTCTAAAGCCATTAATGGACTTCTACCAATGCTTACACTGTGATTCACATCACTTCCACTAAACACTCCACTTATGATTTTATTAAACATACTGCTTCAAACCGTACTTCACTTACAGTTTCACCTCTGCTTCAATCTACACTTCCACTCGACTCAAACTTCTGTCTAACTTCCACTTCACATCTATCTCCACACCATCTCACCTCACTGTCACGTTCCAATTTCACCTATGCATTCCACCCAAACGTCTATATACCACTTCGTTCTAGGAAATTAACTACGCTTCAGCATGACGGGATCATGTTTGGAACTTTAACGAGATTTTCTAATGTTTTCTACTCTGGAAGATTTTTGGTTAGGATGGACAAAGGCATCACTATGTTGCTTAAAAAGAAAAGGAAAAAATGTATATATGTATAGTAGTGAGTTTCCTCCCATTGGAGATTGTCTCCCCTTGGAGACTATAAGTTTGCTGAAGCTCATTTGAGAAGAATTTATTTTTATTATTCCCATTCACCACTCACTGTTCGGCAGAATCATCTCCAATGCAGATATGAAGCTTTTCTCCCCCTATTTTCTTCAATTAAGAATAAGAGCAAGCTTTGTTTATAATTGAATATTTCTTGCTGTCATTGCATAACAAGCTGCTCTGTAAGTTGCTGGAATGGTGCCCGGTTACTTATCCTTTGGAAATTATTAGGTTATTGTATGTAATATATATATTTATATATATTTATATGCGAACAATTAAGTAGTGAGGGAACACAAGTCGCAGTATTAACAATTCTTCAGCCGTTATATGACTTGGAATATTATATTTATATATATATTGAATAATAAATAAAGCTTGCTCTTATGTTTTAGATTGGACGAAATAGGGGGAGAGATAAGCATTCATATTGCAGTGGTAGATAATTCTTGCCATAACTGAGTGGGTGACGGGGAAAAATCAATAAATGATTCTCAAATGAGCAGCCTTTCAGCAAGCTATATAGTCTCAAATGGGGAGGACGTCTCCAACAGGGAGGGAAATCACTAACATATAACTCCTGGTCAGATACCGATATATCGAAACCTGATTGTTTCTCCTCAGTGACCGCGGAAAATGGTAATTTGACTCCTCTGCCTTTGGTTTTAAGAAGAAATGCAATCCCAGAAAAGGTGGTGTGCAATGCCGTAGTATGATTGTTGGAGTTTTCAAAAAACCACACAAAAGGTGCCACCTAAGAAGCAAAAGAAAATCCATGAATGAGGAAAACAAGTACAATAAAGTATTGTCAAAAAAGTAGAAAACATAAAAAAGATAACCTCTTAAGACACAAGTGTGAGGGGCCTGTTCTTGGACTGAAATAGCAGGGACTAAAATAACTACAACAAATAATAAATTCCAAGGATAAGTACCGAGTCGGTAACCTATCTTGGAATTAATAGTTTGTTGTATTAGCTATCTATATATTGAATTATAACCAAAGCTTGATCTTATATCTTAGATTGAAGAATAGGGGGAGATAATATATTTACTATATATATATATAAAACCAGTTGTGTATGCTGAAAGACACGTACCGTAAGAACTAGGAGACACAACGTGAGGCTGAACAGCCCTTGAGGTAGAAGTAAAAAACAAAAACCCGTAACGTTAATGGATCGCGTGTCAGTTCTCGCACCGGTGTAGCGTTCTCGACATGGTGGCTGTTAACTGCAAAAGGTTTATTTCCACAGGGTAATGCTTGCCCATGCTCGGATTAGGTCTAGTGCCAGTGCGCAGTGTTGTTGTTTTTTCTGTACATTGCCACGGGTAATCTGTTCATTGCTGCCAGTCAAAACTGATTACGTTTCTCAAGTGGGATGAATGTCTATGCACGTGGGTGTGCATTGAGGAGAGAGAGAGAGGAGAAGAGAGAGAGAGAGTGATGAATAGGACGAGAGAGGAGAGGAAGAGAGAGAGAGAGAGAGGACAGGACAGAGAAGACAGAGAGAGACTGACAGAGACAGAGAGAGACAGAGAGAGAGAAGAGAGAGAGAGAGAGATTGATTGATTGATATGTTGCGATAGATTGATTGATTGATCTTTAATACCAAGGATGAAGATTTAGGCCAAAGCCTAGTCTTACATATTGTCCTTGTAATGCATAATATTTCAGCACATATCATTCATACAGACTATTCAACATAGCAAAATGATAATCTAATTCTACAATGATAAGCAAACTGCTCATAAAAAGATAATGAGATGGGGGCGATGGTTAAAACACAAGGAACAAATTACAAGGCAAACAAACAAACACAAACTAAAGAGAGAAGAAGAGTCAGAGGAGTGTGGGAAAGAGGAATGTAGGTAGGGGAGGAGGGAAAAGGATGGTAGAAGTGTTGGGAGTGGGCAAGATGAGCGATTTTAACGGAGTAGGTTTTATGTTGAGACGATTGATCCAAAGTAGGTTACAGAAGAACTTATGCGACATGGACGCTATCATTGTAATGAATATTTAACTATGAGACATAAAATGTTTAAGCAATGTTCCTTGAAAGAGTTTTAAAGTATTCATGTTTTGTGGTATTCGGTGGAGAGAGAGATAGAAGATGAGAGAGAGAGAAGATAGAGAGTATGATTGGAGAGAAAGACTGAGAGGGAGAGAGTGAGAGCGAGAGGACCAGACAAAAATCTTTATTTCATGAGGAAACAGATAAGCACTAGCTTGTTCTTAATCATGTCTCGCCCCCTGCTGAAGCAGAAAAAAATGATATAAAACAAAAAAAAGATCACCATGTGGGAAATGGTAAAATGAAATTAAAGGTAATAATTGAGAGAGAGAGAGAGATGAGAGAGAGAGAGAGAGGAGAGAGGTGAGAGAGAGGCGAGAAGAGAGAGAGTAAGGGTGTGGGGTGAAAGGAGGGAGAGAAAACGCATCTTTTTAGAACAAACTGAAAAACATGAAAGTAAATACAAGTAAATATGAATGATTCATAGATACAAATGCAGAGTTCAGGAAAAAAAGTAATAACAATTGACAGTAAAAAGGCCCCCCCCTTCTCTCTCTCTTCTCTCCTCTCTCTCTGTCTGTTGTCTGTCTGTCTGTCTGTCTGTCTGTCTGTCTGGTTCTCACTCTCCTCTCTTCTCTCTCTCTCTCTCTCTCTCTCTCTCTCTCTCTCTCTCTCTATCTCTCTCTTTTTGAGAAGCCTCGTTAGAAAGATCGCATCGCATTCGAGATCTAAAACCAAACTTGTTTATTGTGCCTACTCAGCAATGTAAATCACTTTCCAATTTCACGCTATGCACAATACCTTCAGAATCTCAAATCGGTTGACAATACAGACCAGGAGAGGCAGTCTGGCATTATAACTAGGTCAGCAGTGCCAGAGGGAGAGTGCAGTGCCTGCGATTGGCAGATTTGGGCAGATAATGGTTGTTTCTCTGGACGGAAGTGAGGTCTTGGGTTACATGTATCTTTTTAATGCTCTCTCTCTCTCTCTCTCTCTCTCTCTCTCTCTCTCTCTCTCTCTCTTCTCTCTTCTCTCTCTCTCTCTCTCTTACACCCACTTCCTTCTGCCAGCCCTTTCTCCCCCCCCAACGTCATAATCTTTCTTTTCTCACTCACTCAGTTATTATCTGACCATCTGTCTTCTCTCTCTGACACTCTCGTCCACCCTCTGCCATTGTCTATTTCTCTGTATTGTCAGTCTTTCTCTGTTTGTTCAGTTTGTCTGGTCTGTCTCTCTATGTCTCTCTCTCTCTCTCTCTCACTCTCTCTCTCTCTCTTCTCTCTCTCTCTCTCTCTCTCTATCTCTCTCTCTGTGTTGTGTTAGTGTGTGTGTGTGTGTGTGTGTGTGTGTGTGTGTGTGTGTGTGTGTGGTGTGACGCACATGCACACACAATATTTACACACAAAACACACTTTTACATAAATCTCTCTCTTTCCTTCCTCTCTCTGACACCCCCCCCACCTCTTCTTCACTCTCTCGGTCTCTAACTCGCTTCTCGTCTCGGCTCTATCTTTGTCTCTCTCTCTCTCTGTATCTCTCTCTCCCATATATCCTGTATGTCTGTCAGTCTCACTCTATCTCTCTCCTCTCTCTTCTCTCTCTATGATTTTTTATTTTTGTTTCTTGACCTCATTCAGTTAGGTGGTGCCCTTTGCAATTAAAATTTTCCGTGTTCGAGTTCTCTCCTCTCTCTCTCTCTCTTCTTCTCTCTCTCTCTCTCCTCTCTCTCTCTCTATCTTCTCTCTCTCTATCTCTCTCTCCAAAATCAAGCCTGTAATATTCTAACAGAAAGAACGAGCAATCAAATGAATCTTTGTTCCTTCTCATTTCGTTTATCACAAATGCTCTCGGACTCTTTGCCCAGCTGTTCTGACTAGGTGGCCTCATGAGAGACAGACAGCCGTCATAAACTTTGGGTACTGGCGATGGACGTCATTCAAGGACAGGCATGCTGTGCTCAGTAGCTGGTGGGTTTACATGGAAATGATTGCAGATTGATTGGGGTGCTAAGTCTTTTAAACATTTCAGCCCTACACCCCTTAGCACAATCTCTCTCTCTCTCATATCTCTCTATCCTTCTCTCTCTCTCTCTCTCTCTCTCTTCTCTCTCTTATGCATATGCCAACACTGTTTGTACATTTACAAACGCACACATCATAAATCTCTCAATCACTCCCTCCCTTCTCTCTCTCTCTGTCTCTCTCTCTCCGCCTGTGTTAGACGGAATCTTGCACGCGTCATTTGAACCACAGATATATGGGTTAAGCTAATTGACCATGTTTTACATTGATAATATCGTCAATTGCATTTTGTGATTTTATGTATAGTGGTGTATCCAAGTCTATTTGATCTTGTTTTACCCGTTTGTATTTGTACTTTTAATTGTATATTCTGTTCCCCCCACCACCCCCCAACCCCTCCCCTATCCCGCCCACACACTCAATATCCCGCTTTGTCTCTTTCTCTTCTATCTCTCTCTCTTTCTCTCTCTATCTTTCTTTCTTTCTTTCGCTATGGATTGCTGCACGATCTTGTCGTTTGCTTTTGTAGTATTATTGTACTCAACAGTTTGCAAGTTGACTGGTGTATTTACTTTTTCCTCTTTGTTGCCATATTGACTTGTGTGTTGTCCATGTGGGTTTTTTTTTTTTCCCAGGGCTGGGTGGAAAAAAGCATATGTAATTTGCTTATCTCATTACCCTGGTGAAATAAAATTCGTTCGTTCGTCGTTCGTTCGTTCGCTTTCTCTCTCGTCTCTCTCTCTCTCTCTCTCTCTCTCTCTCTCTCTCTCTCTCTCTCTCTCTCTCTCTCTCTCTCTCTCTCTCTCTCTCTCTTCTCTCTCTGTCACGCACATGCACACAGATATTGCACACAAACACACACATCCATAAATTCCTCTCTCTCTCTCTCTCTCTCTCTCTCTCTCTCTCTCTCTCTCTCTCTCTCTCTCTCTCTCTCTCTCTCTCTCTCTCTCTCTCTCTGTATCCTAATTCTTTGTGCCAACTGGTTTTAGCTGCAGACCTGTCTGTGAAATGCTCCACACTCAATTCGTGTTCATGAGAAGAAGAAGAAGAAGAAGAAGAAGAAGAAGAAGAAGAAGAAGAAGAAAGAAGAAGAAGAAGTTAGAGGAGCAGGAGGACAGGATGAGTAGAAAAGTAATACGTGTTCAACTACACCCCTC
>CM031597.1:110190921-110191929 GCA_018398815.1 Conus ventricosus | reverse complement strand
ATACCAAATGGAAGTTTGAATTTGGGAAGAAAGTGTAGCATTTGATTTAATGATATGCTACTTGCACGTATTCATCAATATCAAGGAGAAAACAAAAAATACAAATGAAAGAAACTTGCAGTATCTTAACAGCTAGTGAAAATACCACGTGCACATATTAACAGACATTTGAAGGAAAGCCATGGATCCTTGCATCAATGAAACTGGCAGCATCTTTGATCACATCTGAAATATATGATGTAATTAAAGTTCAAAGTAGCATGGCTCTAAGGGCCACTACTATGTTTTGCACTACGTGTGTGGGTGTTGCAGAATATGAATTATCACTTTGCGTTTGCTTGAAAGGGAACAAAGTCATTAAGAAATATACAGTAACCTCATTTACATAAACAAACTAAATGTTGATCAAAGTATTTTCTGAAAAAAACCGAAAACACCTTTGAATATTTTTGCATTTTTTGTGCAAAGATTACAAAACAGTAACAAATGGTGAGTATGTGATACTTAAATCAAACATTAGGAAGTTGTATATATAAGGAATAATATATGAACAAAACGAAGGTGGTGGGGAAAAAAGAAAGGGTGAAGGTGAGGAAGGGGCACAGCAGGAGGAGGTGGGGGGGGGGGGAGAAAGGAAGAACATAACAGACAAAGAGAGTTAGGCTACTTCATTTGGCGGATAACTTTTGAACATAATAACCTCTTATGCAACCCGTTTTGTTGATTTTTATTTTGGGGTGCCTTTTGTGAGCATTTGTGCAGCATAGCAGCATGAGCTGGAAGTGATGTGCGTGTCATTGTTGTACGATGGAAATACATAATTTCTTCCTTGTCTACTTTCACTGTTGGCATCTTCCACCCATTCCTTTCCTATGCACCACACCCAGGTTATCTGAAGTTGTTTCTCTTCTTTCGTGCGTTTTGCAGTTGCTTGGCAGCAGCGTGTTTCGCCGGTAGGCTCTGCGGTCATAAAACATGGACTGGTACACCCATGGGGACGCTCCAATG
>CM031597.1:110168754-110171254 GCA_018398815.1 Conus ventricosus | reverse complement strand
TGTGTACAGCAATGTCAGATACACCGAATCTAAACTTAGTTAATGCAGATCTGACAAAACTATTGATATTCATCGACAGATAGGTTCCGCTTCCATTACCTGATTTGACTTTAGAAATCGAAACAAAGAAAATCTCTCACTGTTCTTAATATGACTATTCCAGTCTTGCAAGTTACAATCAATTATTCTCTGCTTAAAACAAGCCAAAAATGTTTTAACACATCCAACACTCTGTTCTAACCAAACAAACGAAAACCCATAACTACAAAGACATTTACGAACAGAAGTTGCCCAAGTTGATTTACCTCTAGAATCTAAATCAAACAATACTTTGTATGCTTTTGCAGGTAATCTGTGTTCTCCCATACGCACGAGCTTAAGCCAATAACTAATACATTTCACGTATGAATATACATAAATGGGATATCTGCCAAGCTCACCATAAACCAAATCATTAGGGGTTCTTCTATCCCATGCAAAAAGCGTTTCATAGCAAATAAATGTAATTTTTCAATTTCATGACCTTTATCCAATCCCCAAATCTCAGCGCCATACTGTACAATAGGCTGCACTTGGCATCGAACAATTTAAAAAATAGTTTAACCGAAACACTTTCAAATTTATAAAGCAAGCTTAAAATAGCTATAACAGCACGCTTTCCTCTGTTAACAAGATCATGACAGGCAAACGTAAAGCTAAGTTTTGTTGAAAAATATATGCCCAAGTACTTGTAAGCATTTACCACCGACATTTGCGAACTTCCATACGACCACCTTTCACGTGATGCTAAGAAACCACCCTTTCGAAAAACTATAATGTTTGATTTACCCATGTTTACTTTCAAATCCAGTCTACATGCTGCAGAATGCAAATTATTCAATTGATTTTGTAATCCTACGACAGTTTCAGAGAGCAATACGATGTCATCTGCAAATAACAATATAAATAATTCAATCAAGTCAAAAGTGACACCGTGTCTTCCTTCTCAATACTTTCTAGTGCTAATTCATTAATATACAATGAAAATAATACTGGGCTGCAGACATCCCCCTGTTTAACACCCTGAGTACATCTAATATAGTCACTAAATTTTGCCCCACATCTTATCGTAGCTTTAACATCTTTGTACATGCATTTTACACAATTATATATTTTACCTTTGATTCCATTTTTTGTAAGTATCGGCCACAAAAGTTTTCTCGAAATGGAGTCAAAGGCCTTTTCAAAGTCTATAAAGGCAACATATAGCTTACGGTTATTAGAAAATTGTTTCTGAACAGCTGCTAACAGAGTGAACATATGATCAATTGTACTAAAGTTTTTCTTGAACCCTGCCTGGTGATCACCTGTTATATTGTTTACTTCAATCCATTCTGACAATCTCTTGTTAATTATAGAACCAAATACTTTACTTGCAATATCAGACAAGGAAATTCCTCTGTAATTGTTAGGGTCATTCGTATTACCTTTTTTAAAGAGAGGGAGATAAATGATTTGTGCCAGTCTTCAGGATAAATTCCATTGTCAAACAAATTATTGAACAATTTAACCAGAAAATCAGTTCCAACATTACCAACATTTTTAAAAAAACTCACAAATCATGCCATCTGGACCAGCTGCCTTTCCATTTTTTAGCTTTCTTATCGCAGCAACAACTTCAATTTTGCTTATAGGACGATCATGATATTCTATATATCCGTTGTCGCATATCATATCATTTTCTAGAATTTCAGTTTCTGTCGTAGAATCCTTATCCAGCACATGCTTAAAATGATTATACCATTCATCTATAGTGATTTTGTTTTGATTATATACACGTCTTTTAAATACTGTACGTATACTTCTCCAGAACTCTTGCTGACTATCAATACTTGTGATCACTTTTTCAAACAGTAAATCGTTGTGTTGTTTCTTCTTTCTTTGTAATAAATTTTTATACTCACGTCGAGCTACACAGTATAGATGTCGGACATCTTTATCTAATGTTTTGCAAAATGTTCTTAACAATTTTCGTAAATTTTGCCTTTCAATTTTACATTCGCATCAAACCAATCGTTTTGTCGTTTCACTCTGTTTACACAAACTTTACGTTTCATACCGTCAGCAGCTCTTTTTACAGAACTGTTAAACAAGTTAAGTGCATCATTTATACTTACATCTACTAAATCAATAGCACGAAATAACTGGAATTTGATTTCCTGTGAGTTCATTGTGTCTATGAAATTCAAGGCATAATCCTTATCCCACACAAACTTTTCAATATACTCCCTCCTTTTTTCATTTTCATTCACACCCACATTTGTTCCTAGAACATTTACACTAAGTTCCAAAGGCATATGATCAGATTCCAATCGTTCTTTCACACACAATGATACGGACATAGAGAAGTAAGAGAGAGAGAGAGAGAGAGAGAGAGAGAGAGAGAGACGAGAGAGAGAGAGAGAGAGAGAGAGAGAAAGAGAGAGAGAGAGCGAAAGGGGGAGGGGTGCAGAGAGACAGA
>CM031597.1:110148754-110163754 GCA_018398815.1 Conus ventricosus | reverse complement strand
TAAATGAATGACTCATTTAACGAGCGTAATATGATTTATCGACCACCTAACTGGCTTGCTAGTGAATGAAGTGACCAGTCAACCTGAGAGCCAGTAACCAGCCAATAAACCACACAACCTACCGACCCGTTGCTGAACACCGAGCAAAGGACACTACTCGCCACTGGTATTAATTTATTGTATATTCACGAACCGTCAATACCGCTGCTGCTACTACTGCTACTGCTGCTGCTGTCGCCGCCGCTGCTACTACTACTACTACTATAATTGCCGCAATTACTACCATTGCTACTACTACTACTACTACTACTACTACTACTACTACTTCCTCCACCATCACCACCACCACTTCTACTGCTACTTACGATCGCCAGTGGTATGATTACATTTGTTCATTGTCTTCTTGACAACATACAAATGGACAATGCTGCTGTGCCAAAAGTTTTGTTGTTATTTTATGCCATTCTCTCTCTATGATTATTAAAAGAAAGGTTGGGTGGGACGCCAAATCCAAAAGCACACTCAGCAAGCCTTGGACCCGTGTGTGTTAGAGGAGGAAAGAATTTGTATAAATTTCTCTCAAACACCACAGCTGGCAGGACAGCTCATAAATTAAAACAAAAGTTTAAAAAATAAAAAACACCTCAAGGAACGTAGGTAGCTAAATGCAGAGCTATTGGATGAAGCAACTTGCTGACAAGACAAGTAAGTGGTTTCAAAACAATAGAAAGAAAGAAAAAGTGGAAAAAAAGACTAAAGAGGAGAAAAAGTCCTCTTGGACCTCCTTAAAAGTTTGTTCACACCTTGGATCGTCTTGAACAAGACTTGAGCTTTGCACACGTGGGCGTGCGCCTGCGCCTTGCTCACATCTTACCAAGAGAAAATCGGCTACTCTGGGGGTGCTATTGGATTCTTTTTTGCACCCATGGTGGTGAGAACACCACAGTATTATGGACTGTGGTGTGTCTCTATTTGACGCCGGGAGCGCAGACACAACCAGCCGTGTCTCCCTGATGAGTCCCGATCCAGCGGGCGAAAGGCCTCGGAGCAGGCAATACAAATATATCTGCCTTCAAAAGGGATTGCGATGGTTCCCTTATGCAGCTAGTGAAGAGTTTTATATCTGTAACATTTTTTTCCCCAGTGTCTCCATCTTCAAACTCCCCTCTCCCCTCCCCTCAAGTCCAAATCTTTGCCAGACAGTTCAGTTTTGGCCTGCGCTTGTTTTTCCCCCACTATTAGATTGTTCGTCTATGTATTTTGTCTGACTTTATTCAAGTTTAAAAGGCTGTGCCAGTCTTGAATAAAAGTTACTCTGTGTTAGGTTTCCTTATGGGAGCAAAACATACCCCACTTGTTTACTGTTTACCAAAGAGAGTTGAACATGTTCATCTTCAAAGCACGACACACTTCCCTTCACCTTATCAAAGAAAACTGAACATATTCAACTTTTAGGCGAGATACTGGAGAGCGCGATGGCGATCGTCCAGTCAGACTGAAAGGAGCATCGTGTCGATCACAGGTGACGTACGGCAGTGAACGTTTGTGTGCAGTATATCTCAGATAACCCAGGTGTGATGAATAAGAAAGAAGGAAATGGTAAGTGGAGTGGGTAAGAGGTGGGTAGTAACAAAGAGACATGGCAGGCGTTCTTTGTTTCCATAGCATAACAATGATACGCACAACACTCCAAGCTCTTGCTGTTATGTTGTGCCCAAATGCTCGCGCGAAAGGCACGACAAACATAAAGGAAACGTTGCTAGGAGCGAATTAGAGTTTACAAATGCTCACCAAATGGGGAACCAATCTTCCTGTATATATTTGTTAGCATTTCGTTTAATTTCCCCTCCCTTTCCCTCCTGAGCCCCTTACACTCACCCTCTTTTTCTTTTTCTACCGTCATCGTGGTGTACATTTAGCTTTTTCTTATATAAACGATCATACTAATCATTCTTTTTTTTTGGTTATAAGTAATGTATACTCACTGATGTTTTTGTTTGTAACATTTGCACAAAAAGTGGAGACAGAGAGCTCAAAAGGTGTTTGTGATTTTCGATTGTTAGATCACTTGATCAGCATTCAGTTTGCTATGTAAATCCAGCTGATTGTTGTTATTGACTTCATTCCATTCAAGCAAGGTTAATGTGACAAATCGTATCCTGCCAAACATACACATGCTACAGCTGAAACATAGATTTTTGTTTTCTGCATAGAATGAGAGCTTCATGTTTACTAACATATGACTGCCAAAGTGTTCAAAATGCACCAAGACTGGCTAGAGCTACTCGTCTTCACAATTCCATTCTAAAGTCAGCATAGACATAAATGTAACAGGTTTGGCGAGGAAAAAAGGAACTCTGTGCTTCCCCCCCACAATGCATATTGACACTCTCTTTTACTTGCAGAAACTAAATCTGAAGTGCCATCTATCTCCTTGAATTTCCAGAAGAGTAAATCACCATACTTCTACAAGTGTTATATGTGTAAAACGGGTTCAGACAGCATCAAATTGTTACGAATAATCCCGGCAGGTATTGAATCTGTTATCCTCTACCGCAGTTTTCAACTTGACATCAGTGGATGTGGTATCTATATCAGCTCAGCCATGTGAAGTGAAGAAGCATCCAGCAGAACGCCACACTTGTCTGTAGAACAGGCCGGGTATGAAATACACATCAAACGCCCGTTCAGCCAGAATGACCTTTTCCTGCTTTACTTATTGATACGTGTATCTGTGTGAACAGGAAAAAGTTTGGGAAGAGAACGGAGGGGGGGGCGGGGGGGGGGGGGGGGGGGGGGGGAACTAGAGGTAATGTTCAGAGAAAATGTAGTAGTTAGATGCCATTTTGTCCACGAAACGACTGACAAATCAATAATCGATACTGCCACAACATTGATTTTCTTCTCATTGCTTCAAACACTAATGCTGATGCTCAACTGAGGTTAATACAGCCTCCAACCTACTTGGCAATCACCTACTCTTCCCTGCATATCCAACTCAGCTTCCACGTACATCTTCCCCAATACCTCAACTCATACTTTCACCTTCACTACCACCTACACTTCTATCAACACTTCCACCTACACTTCCACCGTCACTTCCATCTAGACTTCCACCATCACTTCCACATACAATTTCATCTACACTCCTAACTTCCATCTTGATTTCCGCCTGCGTTTACACTTCCACGTATACTTCCATCTACACTTCCACCTATACTTTCGCCTTTGCTTCCGTTTATTCTTCCGCCTACACTTCTAACCATTCGTTTGGTTTTTTCTTAAGGTACAACGGGAAAGCATTTGGAAAATTAATGACTTTTGGGGGGGGGGGGGTGAAGTCTTCTCGATGGAAATTCTTAAGAGTAAGGCTGGACAAGCATGGCAAAAAGAAAAGTACCAAACGGCTGTGCTCGCTGAAAGACACCTGCAGTGGAAACAAGGAGACTGAAGTGCAGACTGAATGGCACATGCAGTTGAAAGTAAGAATCCGTCATTTGACGGATCGCGTGTCAGTGTAGGCACCGGGTGTAGCGCCCACGGCATGGTACATGGTGGCTGCAACTACAGAATTTTGGTGCTTCTTCCAGGCCTGTGTGGTGTTTTTCCCCCTAATTTTAGATTGTTCGCTTTGTATTTTGTATGACTTATTTCATTCGTTTATAAAGGCTGTGCCAGTCTTGAATAAAAGTTACTCTGTGTTAGGTAAGAGTTCCTTTTGGGTGCTTAATCCATACCCCACTTGTTACTGTTACCAAAGAGAGTTGAAACTTGTTCATCTTCAAAGCATCGACCACACTTGCCTTCACCCTTATCAAAGTTGTTAACTTTACATATAATCTTTTTGGCGAGTTATGGACGAGCGCCGATGGCGATCGTTTCCAACGTTCAGACTGAAAGGAGCATCGTGTCGATCAAGGTGAGTTACGCCGGCAGTGAAACGTTTGGTGACAGTATATTCTCAGATTACCAGGTGTGAGGTATTAGAAAGTAAGGAAATGGTAAGTGGAGTGGGTAAGGAGGTGGGTTGTTTCTTTGGACATGGCAGGGCGTTCGTTGATTTTCCTTGATAACAATGATACGCTCAACACTCCAAGCTCTTGCGGTCATGTTGCACAATTGCTCGGGGGAAAGGCAGACATACATTAAAGGAAATCGTTGCTAGGAGCGAATTAGATGTTTACAAATGCTCTCCAAATGGAGGTACAAATCTTCTGTTTATTTTGTTACGCATTTCGTTTTAATTTCCACTCACTTTCCCTCCTGAGCCCCTTACCCTCACCACTCAACCTCGTTTTCTTTTTATCTACCGTCAATCGTGGTGTACATTTTGCTTTTTCGTATATAAACGATAATACTAATCATTCGTTTTTTGGTTATAAAGGTAATGCAGACTCTCTGATGTTTCTGGTTTTGTATTCGTTTGCTCAAAAAGTGCGAGACAGAGTGCTCTAATAGGTCGTTTGTGTGATGATTGATTTTGTTTAGATCACTTGATCCAGCATTCTGTTTTGCTATGTTTTATATCCAGCTGATGATTGTTCGTTTTTATTTGTCTCATTCCATAATCTATGCTAAGGTTTTTGTGACATAATAGTATAAGGTCCTATTCTAAACATGAATTTCTGCTGAAACTTGATTTTGTTTTCTGCTTAGAATGAGAGCTTCTCATGTTTACTATCATTTGACTGCACAAAGTGTTCATATTGCACAAGTCTTGGCGAGTGCTCTAGTGTCACAATTCATTTTTTAAATAGTATGAATTGACATATATGTTTCTGGTTTGGCGAGGAAAATTGGTACTCTGTGTTAACACCCACAATGCAGTATTGACAACTCTAACTTTTACTTTAGCTGAATACTAAATCGGAAGTGCCATCTATCTCTGAATTTCCAGAAGAGTATATCTCACATACTTCTACATGTGTATATATGTGTTTTAAATAGGGCTTAAGACTGGCATCAAATTGTTTCGGTATTTTCCAGGCAGGTATTGATTCTTGTTATCCCTACAGCAGTTTTACTACTTGACATCAAGTGGATTGTGGTTTCTTTATCTGCCTGTGCCTTGTGAAGTGATGGTAAGACATACAGCAGACGCCACACTGTCTGTAGTATACAGGCCGGTGGTTTGAAATACACTCATCATTCGACCGTTCAGCAGAATGGACCTTTTCCTGCTTTACCTTATTGATTACGTGTGTCGGTGTGGAACAGGAAACTGTTTGGGGAAGAGAAAGGAGGGCGGGGGGGGGGGGGGGGGGAGGCCGGGGGGGGGGCGGGGGGGTGGCGGGGGGGGGGGAACTAGAGGTTGTTCAGAGAAAATAAACTTGTAGTTGTTTTAGTTGACCATCTCATAACACTTTTTGCTCCAAAATTCGGACTGCACAATTCAATAATTCGATTCTGCCAATACATGGATTTTCTTCTATTTGCTTTCATTAACTAATGCTGATGCTCAACTGAGGTTAATACAGCCTCCAACACTACCGTGGCAAATCTCCTACTCTTCCACCTGCATTTCAACTCAGCTTCAAGTACTTCTTCCCACAATACCTCAACTCATACTTTCCCTTCACATACCCCTACACTTCTGCACACTTCACCTACACTTCCCCTCGTCACTTCCATCTAGCCTTCCACCATCACTTCTACATTTACATTTTCATCTAACTCCTTAACTGCCATTCTTGATTTCCGCTGCGTTTACAACTTCCACGATTATACTTATCGACAATTCCAATATACTTTCGCCTTTGCGTCCGTTTTATTCTTCCGCCTACACTTTCTAACCATCGTGGGTTTTTTTCTTAATGCAAAGGGAAAGCATTTGGAAATAATGACTTTTTGGGGGGCGGGGGGGGGGGTTGAAAGTCTTCCTCCGATGGAAAATTCTTAAGAGTATGGCTGGGACAAGCATGCAAAAAGATATAAGTACCAAACGGCTGTGCTCGCTTAGAAAACGACTCATGAAGTGATAATCAAGGAGAATGACCACCGCAGCACACAGCAACCAGACCCTGAATGGCACATGCTGTGGAATGGAGAAATCCGTCTTTTTGACGGATCGCCGGTGGTCAGTGTAGGCTCCGGGTGTAGCGCCCACGGCATGGTTACATGGGTGGCGGCAAACTACAGGGAATGTTCTTTCTGCCAGTGTAAGTTTGCTATGCTCGTCGGGCCCCTGTGTGGTGTTTTTCTACTGCTCATTTGTAACGGCGTAAAATATGTTTAATTGGCTTGCGTGGTTTGGTTAATCGTCATTTCGTGGGGATAGTAAAAGTACTGCACGGCATGTGGTTCGAGTGTGGAGAAGTTATTGTGGGCGGATGTGTAGAATCGCATGGAGGAGTGTAGATGAGTGTGTGAGTGTGAGGAGAGGGAGGGGAAGAGTTGAAGAGAGGGAGGGGAGGAGAGACGAGAGGGAGAGAGGAGATGGGGGGAGTCGAGTCGAGAGGAGAGAGAGTGGTTGAGAAGAAAAGAAAGGGAAGGAAAGAATGAGAGACGGAATCAGGAGAAAAAGACGATGAAAAGGGGTGGGTAAAAAATAAAAGAAGGGGGAGGAATAGGAAGAGAGAAAGAGAGGGAAGAGATAAGGGGGGAGAAAGAAGGAGGTGAGGGATAAAAAGAGAGAATAAATAGAAAGGGAGCGATTCTCTTTGGTCCTTTATCTCTCTTCTTTTGTTTACTTTTGCTCTTATCTTTCTCTCTCTCTCTCTCTCTCTCTCTCCTCTCTCTCTCTCATCTCTCTCCTCCTCTCCCTCCTCTATCTCTCGCTCTCTTCTCATGCCTGGTGAAAACAATTGCACATTATGGTAAAGAAAGTAGGCTTTGGTTTATATCTACGAATCCTTAATCTTTTTCAATGCAAATATCAATCCGAATATCTTCTGCCTCTGTATTGACGAGATATGTGAGCGCAAAGGAGAAGTGAAGGTAGAAAGAAAGTTGTCCTGGCATCATTCAATTGGGTCTCAGTGCCAGAGAGGTGGGAGCTACGGACCTTGCTTGGCAGATGTGGTTATTTCATCGGCTGGAAGTGCAGCTTGGGTTACTTTGGTGCTTTGTTAGAATGCTGTGTTCTGTTCGTTCTCTCCTCTCTCTCTCTTCTCTCTCTCTCCTCTCTCCTCTATCTCTCTAACTCTCTTCTCTCTTCTCTCTCTTCTCTTCTCACCACACAACACTAATTCTTCTCCTCTCTCTCTCTCTCTCTCTCTACTCTCTCTCTCTCTTCTCTCTCTCTCTATCTTCTCTCACTACCTTTAACGCTGATCCCCCTTCCCACCAGTGTGCGTGCGTGTGTGGTGTGGGTGTGTGTGTGTGTGTGTGTGTGTGCTGTGTGTGTGTGTGTGTGTGTGTGTGTGTGTTGTGTGTGTGTGTGTTTGTGCGTGCGTGCAAGCGTGCGTGCATGCGTGCGTGAGTGCGTGCGTGCGTAGTGCATGCTTGTGCCATGCTTGTGTGTATGTGTCTGTTCTAACTGTCTTGTCTGTCTGTCTGTCTGTCGTGTTCTGTCTCTCTGACTCTGTCTCTCTGTCTCTGTCTCTCTCTCTCTTCTCTCTTCTCGCTTTCTCTCTGTGGCTGCTTCTCCCTGTCTTCTCTCCTGTGTCTCTGATAAACAGAAAAGATATTCAAGCCTTTTTTTTTCAAGATATAAATGGATAAACAAAGAAATCCTTCTTTGTTAAGGCTTATTCTGTCTATCACCTAAGTCCCTCAGAATTTCTTTGTGCTACCTGTCTGACAAATCTGGACACAGAGAAGCAGACAGTGTTTATGTCTCTGGGCTCAGCAGGTATGAGAGGAGGCGATGGCGTATTCTGGACAGAAATGCTGTGCTTAGCGGCTGGTGCTGGATATTAACACAGGCAGGAAGTGCAGCTTGTTTACGTGTTTTGTCTTCTTAAACTCTTTATGCTGCACCCCCACCCCCCATCTCACTCTATCTCGCTTTTCTATGTCTGTTTGTCTGTCTTGTATGGTCTGTCTCTCTATATCTTGTCTCTGTCTCTATCTCTCTCTCTTCTCTCTCTCTCTCTCTGTAAATGGAACAAAGGGTTTCGAGCACAGTTGTAATGCTAATTCTTTTTGCCAACTGCTTTTTTTGCTGTGGGTCTGGTCTGTGAAATGATGTATACTCAATCTTAATAAAGAAGAAGAAAGAAGAAGAAGAGGAAGTAGAAAAGAGGTGCGTGTGGACAGAATAAAACTGCGTGTGAGGACAGTTTAAAATGAGCTGAAGTGTGATATTCGTTCACTCAAATGAACAAAAAAGACCAACTTGCAAAGTTGTTTGTCACGAGCACAGAGGGACACTTGGAGGCTGAGCCTGGAAGACGAGAACAAAAGAAAGGTAATAGAAAAAGGAGAATGCAGAGGGAAAGAACACAAAAAGATGTATATCGGACAATGATCGATGACAAAAATAGGAGTAGAAGGCGAAATGGACAAAGTCACCCCACTGTTCAAAAGGGGGAGAGATGGTTTTTACAATTCCCAGGAAAGATGATGAAACGGACAGTTATTGCTGATAACTCCACTATTCTTCAAGAAGCAGGTTGGTAGGGCCTGCATTGTTCGTCTGAGTTCTTTGGGCTGGTTGTGCTTCCATCGCTGAACAGAGGAGAGAGAGGAGAGCGAGAGAGAGAGAGAAGGGGGTGGGGGGGGCGGAAGGAAAGGGACACGGAAAGAGGTAACACACGACGTGTGTGTGTGTGTGTGTGTGTGTGTGTGAGGGTGTGTGTGTGTGTGTCACAACAACAGCAAACACAACACACACACACCACACATCTTCTCTCTCTCTCTCTCTCTCTCTCTCTCCTCTGCAATACAGACAGTGTATATTTATAAAATATATATAATATATAGTATATTATGTTTATATATATATAGATATATATATATATATTAAATACAATAAACTAATAAATTCCAAGGTAAGTTCCGTGTACCATTCTAGCAACTACAGAGTAGCTTGGGTGTGGCAATGGACTGCATGAAGCAAGAAATATTCAATTATAAGCAAAAGCTTGCTCTTAGGTCTTAGATTAAAAGATAGGGAGGAGATAAGCATTCATATCTGCAAGTGGTAGTAATTCTGCCTAACTAAACAGTCTGTGCTTGTGTGGGCAATGGGGAAAAATAAAATAAATGCTTCTCAAAATGATGCGTCAGCAGCTTATAGTCTCCAAAGGGGAGGTCAATCTACAATGGGGAGGAAACTCATAACATATAATTCCTGGTGAGATAGATACCCGATAATTTCCGCAACGATTGTTTCTCCGCAGTGACGTTGGAAAGTGGTTAATTTGGTCTTGCCTTTTCGGTTTTAAGAGAGTTGCTATCCCGAAAAAGGGGTGTGCAGTACCGTAGTATGTTGTTGAGTTAAAAAAATATAAACCAAAGGTGCCACCTAAGAAGCATAAAGAAAATCTTGAAAGAGCAAAAACTAGTTACATTTTTTGTGAAAGTAGAAATATAAAAGATACCTCTTAAGACCACAAGTGTGAGGGCGATCTTGGAATGAATCCGCAAGGGACTAAATTACATTAAAACTAATAAATTCCAAGGATAAGTACCGAGACACCATTCCAGCAAACTTACAGAGTAGCTTGGTGTTGCAATGACTGCAAGAAATTTCAATTATAAGCAAAGCTTGCTTTTTATGACCAGGGAAGTTATTTGTTAGTGAGTTTCCTCCACTTTGGAGGATTGTCTCCCCCTGGAGACAAAGCTTGCTGACGCTCATTTTGAGAAGAATTTATTTTATTTTTCCCCATTTGCCCACTCAAGCACATACTTGTTTGGCCGAATTATTACCACTGCTGATATGAATGCTTATCTCCCCCTATTATTAAATCTACGTCATAAGAGCAAGCTTTGCTTATAATTGAATATATATATATATATTATATATATATATATATATTATATATTTATATATATATATATATTTTTATATATATATATATATGATAGAGAAAACAGAAAAGGGATACAGAAACAAAGACGCAAGACAGAATCAAATCGAAAACTGCATGGTCAAACTGTCAAAGTACTTTTGAATCTCCTTAAGTGACAATTTGGGATGAGACAATATCGACTGTTTGGAAACTGTCCGAGGGATGGAGCTGCAGAGACAACGAACAGACTGAGGAATCCCTGAAGAGCGGACCTGATGGGACAGCACACAACTGGAAACGGTTCTTCCGAAAGCGTATAATGAAGAAACAATAACAGACTGTTGCGTTTTCTCCATCGAGTACATATCGAGGCAGGAAATGGATTGTGTAAGGAAATCCAAAGCGATACCGACACGACAGTAATAGAGTGTCTGATGAAAGCACACGTAAGTCGTTGTGTTTAGCGCCGCTCACCAGTAAGCCTCTACCATGCCTGGAAGCCTATGGGAAAACTGTACCAGTATGGAGACAGAAGTAGGGAGGTTCGGTAGTTTCCACATTGTCAGTGGAAATAATAATAATAATATATGGGGATTTATATAGCGCCTTCCACGGCCAGGCGCTTTACAAGGCCAGAAAAATACAATTGCTAAATGTAAGAAAAAAGCATGAAAAAACGGCTCAGAATGAAAAACAAAGGCTCTCTACCAATTATCTCCCACGCGACAACACTCTCACGCACAGATCAACATTACACATCAGCGCTAAACAGCACAAACTACTAAGAGTTCACAGAAGCAACAAGAGTCATCAAAACTATCTGGTAATGACTGTCTTCTTAGTATTGTTTTGAAAAGGGGGGTTTTTCAGGGAGTTTTGAGGAAGAAAAGGTTTGTGAATGTCTTAAGTTCATAGGGGAGTTTTTTCCAGAGTTTGGGAGCTGCGTTCTGAGGTAAGCTCGTTCGCCATGCGTTTACGATGGGGACGGTAACTGGGGAAAGCGGATGGTCCTTGTGCCGGTGGAGGGCGGAGCGTCGTGATGGGACATATACTTGAAGGAGATCGGAAAAGATAGGCGGGGGCATCGCAGTGAAAAATTCTATGAAGAGAGACAACAACATTTGTATTTAATTCTTTCTTCAACGGGGAGCAAGGTGCAACTTTTTCAGGAGAGGCTGACAGGGTTGGGTCCTAGGAGATTTGCAAATGAGCTGGGCTGCCAGAGTTCTGTACAGTTGGAGGGGGGTTGATGACAGTTGAGGGGACAGCCAAGGAGAACACAGTTGCAGTAACTAGCTTGAAAGGATGTATGATGAACGAGCGTTTTTGTGGCGGGGGACGTCTTCAGTGAGATGGGTCGATCGAATGCAGCAATTCGTTTAAGTTCCATGAAGCTAACTGGACAGTTTTTGTGACATGCTGTTTCATTGAGAAGGTCACTATCAATGAGAACACCAAGGTCACGCCTATCAATCTTTCAATAGTGCTGGAACCTTATGTCAAAGATGAAGGGTCGAATCAGGGCCATGATATGTGTCGCTTTGAAAAACGGAGGGCTTCAGTCTTCTCACATTTAATTTAAGCTTATTTGCTGACATCAGGTCTCGATTATCAGAAAGTACACAGATTGAAGAGTAGAAAACAAGGGGGGAGTAGTCATCGATGCAAGTGGAATGGAGCAGCTGAGTATCATCCCGCAAACATTTCGTGTGAAACGAGAATGGCGTGATGACATTAGACAAATGGAGTGGTAGTGGTGTACTAAATAAATGTGGACAGGTACCAGCAGGATCTGAGGCACGCAAATGGAGGTTAGATTTATTCGTGCGGTGTTCACCCACTTGATTAAACTGTTTCCTGTCTAGATGATAGAGTACGAAACATTTAAAGCTGTTTCCCTGGATTGCCATGTGTATTTCAAACGAGAGAGGAGGGATTATTGGTCTTTGTGTCAAAGGCTGCCGAATGATCTAGCAAAAGAAGGACAGAAATTTTGTTTTCGTTGAGGAATTAGAATATCATTTGGAGCATGCGAAGGATGGTGGTTCAGTGCTGTTGCCCAGGGCGATAGGCTGGACTGATGTGGTGTGAGGAGGTTGTTTGAGGCCAGAGGTCAGAGAGCTGTTGAAAGTATGACTTTCTTCAAGACTTTTGGATAGGAAAGGAAGATTTGAGATGGGTCTTGTATTTTTAAGAACGTTGGGAGTCAAGACTGCTTTTCTTGAGTAGTGGTTTAACAAGGGCGTCGTAAAGTCTGTTGGGGAAACTGTGCCAGAAGTCAGAGACTCGTAAGAATTTGGTGATGGTAGGAAGGAGAGAGTCAAGGTGTTCAAAGGAGGAGTGGCGGTGGGGAAATGGGGTCAAGGTCACAGGATGTTTTCGCAGCTGTGTGATTGATTGTACGAACATATCAAAGGTTGGGATCAAAGGTGAAAGTCTGTTTGACTTTCACTAGCCTCAGTAAACTAAGAAGAAGTCTGTCATCTGTAGCGGCTCTTAGGGGGTTTTTTTTTTGGTGGTGTTCGGTGTAAGCTGGTCAGAAACAGTCAGCAACCGACACCATCCGTGGGCACAGATGTAAGTACACATCTCTTTTTTTCTAGAGTATAGTTTAATGGCGACCTGATATTTTGGATACTGCGTGGACTGAGGTGCGGCACTGCAGTTCCTAAATTATGCCCGTTGATGTGTTGGAATCGAGGGTAAAAATTGTTATAAAAAATAGTAACATATATAGTATATATATTATATATATAATATATATATATATATCTTATATATATTTTTTATTTATATACATATGTATGTATGTATATATATATTTATATTATTATATATATATATATATTTATATATATAAATATATATATTTATATATATATTTATATATATATATTATATATATATATATATATATATATTAATATGTGAGTGTGTGTGTGTGTGTGTGTGTGTGGTGTCGTGCGTGTGTGTGTGTGTGTTGTGTGTGTGTATGTAAAACCTACTGCGAGTGTATGTGTTGTGGTGTTATTATTTTGGTCATTTGTGCTGACGGATGTGTATCAAGGTGTTGGTGGTAGTTTTCTCCTTCGTGTAAGTAAAAGTAGATTGGTGGTGCATTTCGTCTCTATTGTGCCGGCCTTTTTCCATCGTCCTTTTATAGAGAAAAAACAAGAAAGAATAATAAATTTACGTCCAAATAACGGACAAACCCTGGAAGAAAAAAAAAGAAAAAAAAAATACCCCCCCCCCCGAAATCCCAAAAAAAAGTCACCCTGTTTATTTGCCCTTTTGTTGTTATAACTTCGATGTGAGCCATATTGTTAGTAATATGATGTTGCGACGTGTTTTCTTAATTATCGAGCTAAGTAATCTCTAAAATCTCACAAACACGCTCTAATACTTACAGTGCTGTGAAGTAAATAAATCAGTATTCAGTTTAAATCTTTTCAGGCGTTTAGCTATTCACTGCGACCAAAGAAAAATTAACAGCAACTAAAATACGGCGTCATCAACATGGGAATGAATCTGGTTTAAATATGTAGATTTCTTTTGTTAGGTCGATTTGTTTACATTCATGTTTTGGGTTTTTTTTTTCCAGAGAATTCCACAGAAACACTAACGATCCACTGTTTTAATCGTACGGAAGAAAACACAATCAATTTAGGAAATCTCTGCTGTATCCGCGAGTTGGCTGTGGACGTTATTCCTCGTAACCAACAGACTCCTGCTGTTGTATACTGGATATCTACACCCAGACTTCACTCAACAGAGACGCGGGAACACCCCTAATATTTCTGCCCCAAAATAGTTGAAATTCGATCGCCAGAGTTGCACTTGATGCTTTTGACTGGAGGTATGCAGTCTTTCCACCCAAACTCTATGCATGTTGGATACCGCACGCTGAACCATGACACGCCAGTTTCTTGACCGCGTTCTCCTGATTTGACGGCAGCAGTATGCACGTGGTGAGGCAAGGATGAAAAAAAAAAGATCTTTTTACCACATCAGAGAGAAAAACACGTTCAGTCTTGAAGACGAGGGTGTGAGGCGTTGGCTCATGATATGCCACCTTTCTTTCTTTTTATTCCTTCCTTTTTTGTTCATTTTCTTTTCTAACGTATTTGTCTGGTTTTCTTTCTGTCCCTTTTTTCCCTCTCTTTCTTTTGCTTTATTTCTCACTTTTTTGTTTCTCGAGGTTGAGTAGCTACTACTAGTACTACTACTACTACTGTTGCTGCTGCTGCTACTACTACTACTATTTCAACAAGTACTACTACGGCAGTACCACCGCCGCTGCTGCCACCGCAGCTGCAGTTGCAACTACTTCTACTGCTGCTACTGCTCCTGTTATTGCCGCTGCTACCTCTACTGCTGCTGCTGCTGCTGCTAATGATGATGATGATAATGGCAGCCTACTTTTTCTGTTCGGTGTGCAGACAGAATATACGAGAAGTACTGTCCTGTGCTGATAAAGTTTCCCAAGGAAAAACAGCTGATAAATAAAAATGGAGGGCGCTGTACTCTAGCGAAAAGCTTCTCCCCAAGGAGAATAGCCGATAAATAATGAGCAACCTTGCTCGATGGCGGCGGATTCTCCCCATAGAAAATCGCCAATCAAATAATGAGCAGCCTTGTACCATAGTGACGAACTCTGCCGTGGCATGATAACCCATGTAGAATAGCAGTACGGTATTGTGGTAAAAAAACTTTACGAGAGGATGACAATGTGTGTGTGTGTGAGGGGGGGGGGGGGGGGGGGGGGCGGGGGAGTGATAGGATAGCCATAAATAACGGACAGCGATCAACGGTGGCGACGAGCTCTCTCTGAGGACACTAGCCGATAGATAGATAGGTGGCGCTATACAATGGCGACGAGCTCTCTAAAGCCATCACAGCCGATAGATGGGCGGCGCTGTACTTTGGCAACGAGCTCTCCCGGAGAACAACAGCTGATAAATAACCAGCAGCGCAGCACTCTGGCGTCAACCTCCTCCAGCCGTCTTGGCTTAAGGCTGTGTCAGGCCAGTTGACATAGGCTAGAACACCAAGGCTACATCAAAATGTTGTTATGCTCTGCATATTCATGCGTGGATTGTCT
>CM031597.1:110131254-110138754 GCA_018398815.1 Conus ventricosus | reverse complement strand
AAACGTTCCTAAAAAGCCATTGGTGTTAAATAGCTGTCCAACAAAAGAAACAGTCAATCTCCTTTTTTCTGTATATCTTATCTGCCTCCCCTTCCACCTCCTGCATCCCCCCCCCTCCCCCCTCACCGTCACCCCTCATTACCTTTTCTTTTCGTGCACCGTCTTCAGGCTGATCACGATCAGGCTGTATGTTTATTATTTCCTTATATGCAGAACCTTCTGATCGTTGATTTAATTTGTACTGCATATTTGTCATAGTTGTTCCTCGTAATCGTCAATGTGTGAACAGTACAGAAAGAAAGTTGAAAAAAAGTGTTTGTGATTTTTATTTCTCAAACACTTGATGATCAACATTTAGCTTTCAATACAAATCAAATTTAATGTAATGTTTATTAATGACTGCATTCTCTTTCAAGCAAGACCAAAATAACATGTGATATCGTACAACACACACACACACACACACACACACACACACACACACACACACACACACACACACACACACACACACACGCACGCACGCACGCACGCACGCACGCACGCACGCACGCACGCACACACACACACACACACACACACACACACACATACACACACACATGCACACATGGTGCAATGTGATCATCGTCCTTTCAGCCATGCTACTTTGAACTTAAATGAATAACATCACACATTTTAGCTTTGATCAAAGATACAGCCAGTTGCATTGATATCTGGGTCCATTGCTTTCCTTTAATATTTTGCTAGTAAGTGCCGACGGTATTAGGATACTGCAAGTTTCTTTTTGTAAAGTACAGTTCTTTTCTGATATTGAGAACCACGTGCAAGTGGCATTTCATGAGAATCAGACGCTACCACATATTTTTCTTCTACAATGGGTTTCCTTCCATCTGTCGTTTGAAATCAAGCGTTAGGTGTCTCAAACAACAAACAAAGTATCCTTTCTACAATGTTGATCTCACGTTGTTAATGAGCCATTTATACGCCTGATGTTGACTGATATATGAGTGCAAAAGTGTTCACAATGCAGTCATTAGGGCTAGTGCTAAGTCGACTTGACATTTCCTTGACAGAGCCCGTACAGAGAGAAATGCGATAGAACTTCCCACCACAAGAGATCAACTCTGCGCTCCCCCCCACACCTCCCGACATTGCAACTCCCTTTTTATTGCAGAACGTGAATCTGAAGCACCATTTATCTCCTTAAAGAAAAGTAAATCACATCAGTTATATGTAAAACTGGTTTCAACGACGTCAATTGCAGAAGAAGAAAAAAACCAGGCAGACATTTCGTGTTGTTAACTTCTAAAGCAGTTTTCATCTTGACATTAGTAGCTGTGTTATTTATATTTGCTCAGCGATGTGAAGTGAGGCGGCATTCAGCAGAGCGCCACAGCTATCTTCAGAACAGGCCGGATATGAACTATGCATCAAAAGACCCCTTTAGCCTGAGTTACCCTTTCTTGCCTTGGCTGTTGATAACGTGTGTCTGTGTAGACGGGAAACCAGCATTTTGGGAAAGTGGGGGACGGGGTGAGTGGGAGTGGAGATGGCCGAGGGGGACTTCCATGCTCAGAAAAAGCATATTTGTTTGAAGCCATCTTTGTCTACAATGCATCTATATTGTCACACCAGTGATTTTGTTCTCATTGCTTTAAAGACTATTGGGGATGTCATTGAGGTGTATAATTATTATTATTATTGTTGTTGTTATTATTATGAATACTTATATAGCGCCTATTCTTGGCCAAGAACCAAGCTTAAGCGCTTTACAACCCACACTCGTTTACAAAACGGGCTGCCTACCTGGGTAGCGCCGACTGAAGAGCTGCCAGCTGGCGCTTCATTCAGTCGTTTCCCGTGTCATCCAGTCCATATCATTCAATATCGTTCACTCAATTTCCTTACTTCCTTTCATTCTTTCCATTTCTTACGCAAGGTGCATGCTATGTGTGACGTGTCATCCATACCAACGGCCAAACTGGCCTTCTCTTCCGAAAGTTGGTGATGGTATTTTACGTGTGTGCAAGATGTTATGCGTGCGTTCACACACGGGACCTCGGATTATAGTCTCTTTCGAAGGACTGTATGAAAAACTGGAGTCAGAACCAATGTTAACTCCGAGGGAAAAGTCCACCTGTACCGAAACGGCCCGGCGGAGATTCAAACCCGTAACCCCAGGATCACCAAGATTACGAGTCCGGCGCTCTTCTACTGAGCTATTCCGGCCCCGGTATACAGTTCATCTATTACACAGTCATCTGCTCTTCTACTTACACATCCGTCTCTCCTTTTACCTATACTTCACCTACATTTCCACATACACTTCTACCAACACTTCGTATTATACTTTCACCTCTGCTCCTCCTACTTACACTCCTTTTATACCCCACCTACAATTTCACCCTGCTTGCACCTACACTTTCATCGTCACTTGCATCTAAACTGTCACTTCTGCTTCCATAATTATACACTTCCATCTATTGCTTTATTTACACTTCCATCTATAGCTTTATTTACACTTCCACCACATTTCCACCTCTGCTTCCATCGACACCTCACCTACACTTCCATCCATACTTCCACCCCTGCTTTTCACCCACATTTCCATCCATACTTCCACCCTGCTTTTCACCCACATTTCCATCCATACTTCCACCCCTGCTTTTCACCCACATTTCCATTCATACTTCCACCCCTGCTTTTCACCCACATTTCCATCCATACTTCCACCCCTGCTTTTCACCCACATTTCCATTCATACTTCCACCCCTGCTTTTCACCCACATTTCCATCCATACTTCCACGCCTGCTTTTCACCCACATTTCCATCCATACTTCCACGCCTGCTTTTCACCCACATTTCCATCCATACTTCCACCCTGCTTTTCACCCACATTTCCATCATACTTCCACCCCTGCTTTTCACCCACATTTCCATCCATACTTCCACCCCTGCTTTTCACCCACATTTCCATCCATACTTCACCCCTGCTTTTCACCCACATTTCCATCCATACTTCCACCCCTGCTTTTCACCCACATTTCCATCCATACTTCCACCCCTGCTTTTCACCCACATTTCCATTCATACTTCCACCCCTGCTTTTCACCCACATTTCCATTCATACTTCCACCCCTGCTTTTCACCCACATTTCCATCCATACTTCCACCCCTGCTTTTCACCCACATTTCCATCCATACTTCCACCTGCACTTGCCGCCCAATTTCCGTGCAAACTGCCACATCAACACTTTTATCTAACTGCCATCTATACTTCCATCTACACTTTCGCCTACTTTCACCTCCACTTACTCTTACACTTCCACCTATACGTCCATCTAAAGTGTCTTGTCCTGTGGTTTTGTTTGTCTGTGTCCTAACTAACCCCCTCTCTTTCTAAATTTTGCTTCATTTTCCGCCCTCAGTCACTCCGTTTTGGAACTGGTCCATCTAAACGTTAACCTAAACTTCCGTTATGTCAGAAAAGCGTTTGGAAAATTAGCAGTATTTCTTAATGATATCTCCTCGATTGAAAATTCCTGGAGTCGGGTTGGATCATACATGCGGTATATAGCTTAAAAAGAAAAGTATGAAACAGTCGTGCTCGCGAACAGCAGCACCTGCGGTGGAGAGTGGAGACAGCAGCGTTGGCTGAACACTATATGCGGTCGAAAGTAGGAAACAGGAATGTTGACTGATCGCGTGTCAGTTCACGCATTGGGTGTAGCGTTTGGGGCATGTGGCAGCAACTGCAGAATGTTTGTTTTGGCACTGTCATCTTTGTCATGCTCGACTGGCCCAGCGCAAAATTTGTCTCTGTACGTTGTCACGGGTAATCTGTTAAATTGCTGCCGTGAAAAGTGCAAAGTTTTAAGTAGTTTAATGCGTCTGCACATATGTGTGCATCAGTGTGTGTGTGTGTGTGTGTGTGTGTGTGTGTGTGTGTGTGTGTGTGTGTGTGTGTGTGTGTGTGCACGAGAGAGACAGAGAGCTTCTCTCTCTCTCTCATCTCTCTCTCTCTCTCTCTCTCTCTCTCTCTCTCTCTCTCTCTCTCTCTCTTCAACTGGTAAGAAGAATCATTCATTAAGGAAAGAGGTTCTTTCTACTCTAACAAACCCAAATCTCTTTTAGAGTTTTCGCTTTTCAATGCCCATCAGAATGTCTGCTTTATCGGATCGATGTGGACACAGTAGAGGCAGTCTGGAATCGTACCACTAGGTCAGCAGTGCCAGAGAAGAGGGAGCCAGGGCCACGCTCGGCAGATGATGGTTTTATCACTGGCAGAAGTGCAGATTGGGTTACTTTGTGCTTTGTTAAACTCCATTCCGTTCATCCGGTCTGTCTGTCTGTCTGTCTCCAACTCTCTCTCACCCACCCACTTTCTCTCTATCTCTCTCGCTTGTTCGCTCACTCTCTCTCTCTCTCACTCTCCTCTCTCTCTCTCTCTCTCTCTCTCGCTCTCTTTTTCTCTCTCACCCCCCTCTCTCTCCTCCCTCTCCCTCTATTTCTTTCCTCTCTCTCTCTCTCTCTCTCTCTCTCTCTCTCTCTCTCTCCTCTCTCTCTCTCTCTCTCTCTCTCTCTCTCTGTCGCTCACTCACTCACTCACTCCTACTCTCTACAAGAAGGAGAAGAACAAGAAGAAACTAGAGGAGCGTGAGGACAGGAATAAAACGGAGCTGAATTCCAGTATGTGTTTACGCACCAACAACAAAAAAGAAAGAAAAAAACTGGCAACACTTGCAGAATTGTCTTCCTTGAGCACAGCGAACACACAGAGGCTGAGACTGAAGACAAAAAAAAACAAACAAAAAAAGACAAAAGAAGAGCAGAAAAAGAAGGGAAACAACATGAAGAGGTTTACAGCAAGGACAATGATCGATGACAAAGAGACAAGGAGGAGGAAATGATAAAGGAAATAAACAGAAGAAAACGTAAAAGAAGCAGGAAGATGAAAAAGGTGAGTTTTGCAGATAACTCCCGATTCTTTCAGAAGCAAATTGAGGGCAGCGTTGTGTTCATTCTTTTGGGTTCGTGCGCTTCAATCGCTGAACACACACACACACACACACACACACACACACACACACACACACAACACACACACACACACACACACACACAACACACACATATGCACAGAGAGTGAGGGAGAAGAAAGACAGGTTAAAGAGAGAGAGAGAGAGAGAGAGAGAGAGAGAGAGAGAGAGAGAGAGAGAGAGAGAGAGAGAGAGAGAGAGAGAGAGAGAGAGAGAGAGAGAGAGAGAGAGAGAGAGAGAGAGAGAGAGAGAATCGAAACTTGAAAACTGCACGGTAAACTTTTCAACAAACTAGTAAGACAATTCTTGAATATATGTTAGCGAACCGCCAAGAGAGTCGTGGACAAACGAGCCACAAGACAAAACACAACGCGTTTCGACCTTTTAGGTCTTCTTCAGGCAAGACAAAAACAAATAATTCAACGAAAATGAACAAATTTGGTACTCAGCTTCGAGCTCTTCACTCTTCAGCGCAAGGATGCCAGGCGTTGAATGAACGCCATTCAACGCCTGGCATCCTTGCACTGGTTAGGAAAGAGCTGGATTTGTATTTTCAGATGAAAAGAGTATTCATCCATTACAGGTATATGATTCATGTGCACGTCTTTTCTAGTGGATGATCTTATAGCGACCTCATTTTATATGTTCCATATGATATTGATAATATTTTTCTTAATGTGACAGAATTTTAAAACATGAAGCGGGAAAGAACCCCTAACCCTCCAAAAATGCCTCCCCCTTTATTGAACTTTCACGTCCACCCGTACTACAGGTTGTTCAACCAACTCATTGCCCTGTGAAAAAAACAGCCTCTAACCACTGGTGGCCTAGCTGATAGTGTTCTGTGAAAACAAAACCAAGCCTCTAACCACTGGTGGCTAGCTGATAGTGTCTGTGAAAAAAGCCTACCGATAAGCTCTCTAACCACTGGTGGCCTAGCTGGTAGTGTCCTGTGAAACAAAACCCAAGCCTCTAACCACTGGTGGCCTAGCTGGTAGTGTCCTGTGAAACAAAAAGCTTATAACCACTGGTGGCCTAGCTGGTAGTGTCCTGTGTAAAAACCAAGCCTCTAACCACTGGTGGCCTAGCTGGTAGTGTCCTGTGTAAAAACCAAGCCTCTAACCACTGGTAGCCTAGGTGGTAGTGTCCTGTGTAAACAAAACAAGCCTGTAACCACTGGTGGCCTAGCTGGTAGTATCCTGTGTAAACAAAGCAAGCCTCTAACCTCTGGTGGCCTAGCTGGTGGTGTCCTGTGTAAAAATAAAATACAAGCCTCTAACCACTGGTGGCCTAGCTGGTGGTGTCCGGTGTAAGCTGGATCAGAAAGGGTCAGTGAACAACACTGCCACTGTGACCAGCGGCAGCGCACGTCTCTTGTAGTGGGTGCTCTTAAAGCGACCTGCTTCTTCTTAGATACCACGTGCACTGCAAGTGCTGGCACTGCCGTTCCACAAGTGCGATGGAATCAGGATGAACGGCGAAGGAGGGAAGCCACTGGATGGCGCTGAAGATCAGGTAGAAAAGTAGGTGTTTTTTTAGATAAACCCTACTGCTGTGAGTGAGCTACGGTGTTGGTATTATAACCGTTCATGCTTAGGACGTGTCTTAGGTGATGGTGTTAGTTTTGACCTATGTGGATAATACAAAGTTGATTTGCGGTGCATTTTGTCTCTGTTGTGTTCGCCTTTCTCTACCATCCCTCTACAGAGATCGAGACACTTACAAAATGCAACGTCAAAAAGTGAATTTAACAGGAAAAGACACAAGCAAACAAACACACACCAAACCAAAGAAGCGCTCCACCATCCAAACCTCACCCCAACCTCACACACCCACAAAGGAAAAGAAAAAAAAGAAATCAGCCCTCATCAAAACGAAAGTGTCCCTGTTCCTTTACGTCTTTGGTGTAAAAGTATCGAATGTGAACATTCAGGAGTATGTAGGCCATGACGTGTCCTCTCAGTCAACGAGGCTAATTAATCTCTAAGCTCTCGTTTTTGTACTCAATTTTGGACACGTGACAGGCGTGACAGCTATGAGAGCATGCGACTGCTCCTACCCTCTCATTGCTAAAAGGAGTTCATGTTCAACTTAAGAGCGAAAATCCGGAAACGTGAAGTGTTTTATACTTCATGGCTGCATAAAGGGTGTGCAGCCGTCTATATCACTTAGTGTTAAACCACTGAAGTAAGTACGTCAATAAATCTCTTGGAATATCTTTTTCGTTATCAGTATTAGCAAGTCGACAGTATGTTTCCTTGGATATATAATTGTGAGGCACGCGAAAGAACAAGTATCAAAATTAGGCTTTGCTCGTGTGCTTGTACAGATACCGCGAATATTTTGAACAGGCCTTTAGTCTTTGCACTCTTCTCTCACCCCATAGCTAAGTAACAAACACCTGCTTTCATGAAGATTGACACTTAAGACCGTCTTGACTGCCAGACAAAATTATCC
>CM031597.1:110111254-110128754 GCA_018398815.1 Conus ventricosus | reverse complement strand
ACACACACACGCACACACACACACACACACACACACACACACACACACACACACACACACACACACACACACACACACAAACTAACATTTACTGAGGACTGGTACATTTATTTTTAATGTTGAATATACTCAAACAAAACGCACAGATGCAAATGCAGGTAACCTGGGTTTGAATGGTACGAACGGAAATCATAAATGAGATTGAGACGAGTGAAATGTTAGTAACACAACAAGCACAGTCACCTTTGCTTCCTTAATGAGACAATTACACGCGCCCACCACTCCAAACGAACGCTGCTTAGGCCACCAAATCGCCCGACAGGAATGCCAGCACAGAGCACACACACCAAGCAGATGTTAACATTTCTGTTAGGCGATTTCGGTGTCGTAAGCAGCATTCGTGTGGAGTTATGAGCGCGTAATTATCTCAACATGGGAGCAAGAGCTGCCCTTATTGTATGTTACTTCCCGTTTACCGTTCCCTGCCCCATGTAAGATTTCCCATAATACTTTTCAGTCCGTGGTTACCTCTGTGTGTGTGTTTTGTTTGTCTGTGTGTAATGTTTGGCGACATTAAAGATTTAAAAACAAAAGGCTGTGCCAGTCCTGAATAAATGTTTATTTGAGTTCGTTTGGTTTTTTTTTCTCGAGTTGCTTTTGCTCTATGGATTTATCTGGTATAGGGTGTATGGGCAAGCTTGGAACATCTTTTAGGGGAGGGGGTTGAGATCTCTTTGCGTGTTCTTTGTGTTTAGTTTCGGCATCACTACTAGGCGATTGAATGTCTGAGCAGCCTTCGCTTGGAGTCATGGGCGTGTAACTTTACCTCATCATGGAATAAGAGTCACCCTACGTGTTCGTTAGCTACATTTTACTGTTCCCTTCCTCATTTGAAATTTCCTTTCAACCTGACACAGTTTGTAAGTTTAAATCATGTTTTTCTTTCGCCTTGCCGAATGAAGGGGATCATATGAGGTATAATTTCATGTGTGGCTATGTCAAATTCGATTCAAAATATGTAAAAGGAAGTCAACTCCATACGTACCAGCCATATCGTTTTTCAACAACATCTTAGATCAGTTAAAATGATGTAGTCATTAAAAAAACCCTAAAAATTCGCATCTGGTTGAACATTTCTGAACGAATTCTTTGCGAAGTCTTATGTATAATGTCTTTCAAATCCTAACAATATACAAGAATACATTGCATAGTGTGTCAGTGGCTCATTTGTCGTCACAAACCGGTTTCTTGTCTTCTTTTTTTTCTTTTCTTTTTTTTCGGTTTTGTGTGTGTGTGTTTTTCGGGAGCCCTGCAAGTTTAGTCCAGTCGTTATTCCGTACCACAATCTTTTTAATAGCTTTATGAGTTAACTTTCATGAAGGAACCTTACTGCAACAGCCCCCCCCCCCCCCTCCTCTTCCCTCCAACCCCCCCCCCCTCCCTCCCCCACCAATATTCTTTAGAGACCACGTCCCAATTTCTCCTGATTGTCAACAACCGTCACGGCAGCAGGATTGGACCTGTTTCGTTGATTACTCACACTGGAGTGCCCGGAGTGGGTCACGTTGTTTTACAATCCCACTGAAGGCCTAGTGGGGTTCATGGACTAGTTTTTCATCATGCAGAGAGAGGGAGGAGCCACAGGAGTTACAAGTCCTGGGCCGGATAGATCGCACAGTGATACTGCTAGCGTCGCAGCAGCGGACCGTGTACACATTTTACCCCTGTGTGCTGCCAAGTGTTTAGTGTTATACTGTTTACACTGCACTGTTTAGTGTTATACTGTTTACACTGCACTGTTTTTTTCTGGACCACCGCCTGGTCGGTGGGAAAGCTTGCCGCTTGGGGAAAAAAAACGTGTGTGAAGGAACGTGTGAACTCCCAGAGTCCTGAGAGTGGACACTGCTCATTTAGTGTGGTATGACAGCACGAACTCCAGAACTGGACATCTGCTCACCGAACGTTTTGGTTAATGTCTTTTCTTTGCGCATAACGGCAAGAATACTTTCGATAACAGCCAAAGCTGCAACATAGCTCCTTACTTTGTGTTCGTTGGAGTGATGCATTTGTTTTCTCCCTTGGCTGTTGAGAGCCCGTGTGAGAGTTTCCTAGGGCTGATTGTGTTTGAGTGCTGGCTTGGCAAAAGATTCCTGGTTTGATACTGGCTCTATTTGGCTGGGTGAAAGTGAGTAGAATTTCACCCTTAATCCTCCCAAAGGAGAGACTGATCTGCTGTTCTGTAGACCCCATGCCCCACATTCCGCCCTTTTGCAAGCTTTGTTTTTTCAGGAGTTTTTTACAACAGCTGAAGTTGACAGCGTTTTGCGTGTCCTCTCAGTTTCCCCCGATTATATTCCTCAGGGGAACTAAATACCAAAGTTGCGTCTCTCTCTCTCTCTCTCTCTCTCTCTCTCTCTCTCTCTCTCTCTCTCTCTTTGTCTGTCTCTCTCTCTCTCTCTTTCTATGTGTGTGCGTGAATGTGTGTGTGTGTGTGTGTGTGTGTGTGGTGCGTGCGTGCGTGCGTGCGTGCGTGCGTGCGTGCGTGCGTGTGTGTGTGTGTGATTAAACTGTTTCGTCAAGGCTGGCTGGCATTTCTGTATAACATTGTCAGAGTAAATGAACTAACGTTGTCAGAGTAAATGAACTAACGTCAGAGTAAATGAACCAACACGTTGTTGTCAGCGTAAATGAACTAACGTTGTCAGAGTAAATGAACCAACGTTGTCAGAGTAAATGAACCAACGTTGTCAGCGTAAATGAACTAACGTTGTCAGAGTAAATGATCTAACGTTGTCAGAGTAAATGAACTAACGTTGTCAGAGTAAATGAACTAACGTTGTCAGAGTAAATGAACTAACGTTGTCAGAGTAAATGAACTAACGTTGTCAGCGTAAATGAACTAACGTTGTCAGAGTAAATGAACTAACGTTGTCAGCGTAAATAAACCAACGTTGTCAGAGTAAATGAACTAACATTGTCAGAGTAAATGAACTAACATTGTCAGAGTAAATGAACTAACGTTGTCAGCGTAAATGAACTAACGTTGTCAGAGTAAATGAACTAACGTTGTCAGAGTAAATGAACTAACGTTGTCAGAGTAAATGAACTAACGTTGTCAGAGTAAATGAACTAACGTTGTCAGAGTAAATGAACTTACATTGTCAAAGTAAATTAACAGTTTTGGCATACCAGTCTGAAACTATTAAAACAAGGTTGTCCCTGTCACTGAACTGTTTTGTCAAAGCAGTCTGACAGCCTTCACAACACTCTCATCGAAGTCTTTTATTAAGCCCATCGCAATTGCAAACATAGCACTGTCACAGTAAACAGACTGTTTTCCAAGACCGGTCTGACACTGTTTACACAATACGGCCACAATTGGAACTGTTTTAGCAGACCAATCTCCAAATGCGAAGAACTATTGACAATCATGGACAACACAAAACTCTCTCTCTCTCTCTCTCTCTCTCTCTCTCTCTGCTGTGTGTGTGGGTGTGGGTGCGGATGCGCGCGCGCGCGCGTGCGCGTGTGTGTGTGTGTGTGTGTGTGTGTGTGTGTGTGTGTGTGTGTGCGTGCGTGCGTGCGAGCGAGCGAGCGTGCGTGCGTGCGTGCGTGCGAGCGTGCGTGCGTGCGTGCGTCCGTGCGTGCGTGCGTGCGTGCGTGCGTGTGTGTGTGTGTGAGAGAGAGAGAGAGAGAGAGAGAGAGAGAGAGAGAGAGAGAGAGTGAGAGACAGAAGGAGACAGAGTTCATTTTCAGTTCAAAGACGAGATAATTACTTGTAAATGTGCCAGGGCTAGTCACACGCACATGTGTGTGTGTGTGTGTGTGTGTGTGTGTGTGTGTGTGTGTGTGTGTGTGTGTGTGTGTGTGTGCGTGCGTGTGTGTGTGTGTGAGGAGAGAGAGAGAGAGAGAGAGAGAGAGAGAGAGAGAGAGAGAGAGAGAGAGAGAGAAGAGAGAGAGAGAGAGAGAGAGTTCATTTTCAGTTCAAAGACGAGATAATTACTTGTAAATGTGCCAGGGCTGGTGACAGAATTAGAAAATTGCGGTGTTCCACTGTTTGAATAGTTTTTGAGAATGGAGAGGGTTTGGGTGTGTAGTGTATTGTCTTTTTTTTTTTAGTCAGTAGTAGTACGACATAGGGAACTTTTTGCGTTCACTCTTACTGCGATAGAGGAAAAAGTCTGTGTTCACTATTAGTGAGACAGAGAGGAGAGTCGCCATATTCACTATTAGTATGACAATACTGACCGACTTATATTAACTTATATACAACAGAGGGGGAAAGTCTTTATATTCACTACTGCTACAACAGTTTTGCATTCCTTGTTAGTAGGAAGCAGAAGTCGATAAAAAAAGAGCTCTTATGATTTAGAGCGAGCAGTATCCTTTATTTTTCTCATTTATGTCGTAGGAGACAGGGGAGAGAGGGAAGGGGAGGGGACGACGATGGGGGAGTGCAAAAGATTGTAAGACGATGAGAAAGAACGTGAATTAGGGGGGGGGGAGAGATAGGAAGGGGGCAGAGAGACAGAGAGAGAGAGAGAGAGAGAGAGAGAGAGAGAGAGAAAGTGCGTGCGTGTGTGTGTGTGTGTGTGTGGTGTGTGTGTGTGTGTGTGTGTGTGTGTGTGCAGGCGTACGCGTGCGTGCGAAGGTGGATGTGTGAGTGCGCACGCGCGCGGGTGTGTCTGTCTATCTTTGTCTGTTTGCCTGTCTGTCTGCCTTTCTGCATGTGTCCGTCAGCCCGTTTGTCTGTCCGGATAAATATTTACATTACAGAATATTCCGTAACGCTTTCAGACTCCATTAGTCAATGCCAAATAGATCACCCAGCGACGTTCCCTGGCTGCTGTTCCTGCTGCTGTTATGATGATTACAACGGCGACGACGACGACGACGACGACAACGACAACGACGACGACGATAATAACAGTATCGACAGCGTCGAGTCAATATACGGCAGTGCCCTTGTCGACCCCGCCTCCAGATATATGTCATTAGAATGGCTGACAAGTTCCATGATGGAGACGCCTACGTCCCGCTCGCTCTCTTGAAGTCCCTCTCTCCTCTCCCACCCTTTTCTCCTTAAGGACCATGTCGTATCAAACATTGACGCTGTCAAATTCCTCTGCCGCGACTACATTTCCAAATGTTGAAGCAATTTATTTTTTTTTCTTTTGCGAACAGCGGATATAACGGTCATGCTTCACAATGTACCATAGCGAAAATATATCATCTCTCTATTGCTTTCAAAACAGGTAAGTGGACAACATACATTTACTGTAAGCTTAAGGTGTTTTTTTCTGTGCTGTTTTTGAGATCATTCGATCTCATGTTGGGTGCATGAGAGGAATGAAAGCGAGTTTAGACTATTGACTTACGTGTGACCATAACAGTGGGAGGCTAGTGAAAGGCCGGGTATCACACTTAGGCTTTGTTTGTGCACTTGCGCAAATCCCTCGAATAGTCTGAACAGGCCTTTAGTCTTTTTCTCCAAATCGCCCAATAACAAACGCCTGCTCTCACGAAGACTGACACTCCAGACTGTCTTGACTGCCAGATAAAATTATCCGTAATCACCTGTACAAAACCATAGCAGCCTGAGCCTTCCTTCAGCTGTTCATGGTGTAGTTTTTACGGATGCTAAAAACAGGAAGGTCGTCACTCTCCCTTTTCCTTGCTCTAGTGACACATTTACCAACTTGACCTAACCAAGGAGGAGTTATTAGTGAGATCTGGTTGAAGCTTTTGAGAGAGAGAGAGAGAGAGAGAGAGAGAGAGAGAGAGAGAGAGAGAGACAGAGAGAGAGAGAGAGAGAGAGAGAGGAGAGGAGAAACGGGGTGGGGGAGGCGGAGAGATCAGCAATTAAAATGAAAAGCTTCATCATTTGTCCGACCTTTTGCTACACCTGATGGAGCTGATATCAAATCAGTTTGTTTTTTATTATTGATCCCGTATAAGGGAACACACATTGGTTAACTGTAGACGAAAATGCAAGCGCTAACATCAGACCTTCTGTTGAATCGGTCATACATGATATTCTCATAAAGAGAATACGCGTTGATTCACTCGATTTAAACACAAGCTCTGCTGTCAGTTCTTTGCGCTTTGACCCTAACTGGAAATCACAAGTCCAATGATAATTGTTATTTCATAGATGCTCAGGAAATTTTGATTTGTTACTATTTACGGACAATCGTCGCCTATTTTCATTAAATGCCCATTTACAACAGCTTGAAACTGGCTGGTCACATTTTCCTTTTTCCCTCCCCCAACTCCTTTCACCGCCCAGCCTTTATCCTGCTCAGCATTTCTTTTAATTTTAACAAGCATGTTCATACGCCAGTTTTACTTTTAGTTTTCACTGAAACTGGGTTTGATCTCCTTGTACACTTCTATATGAAATATTTTAAACTATACATGATAGTGCCGTGTAGATAAATGGCAATGCATAAATAAGAAAGAAAACGAAATAAGCAGAAGTCGAAAACTAAAGTTAAATAAATGAATTTCAAGCAGAATTGCCTGCTACAAAATCGCAGCCATATAGAGCTTATTCATGACTGACGCAGAGGTGACAATTGCCTTAACACATTCGTAAAAAAATGGATTCCTCTACAAGTGTCTTAACAGCTGTTGCAAAGGATTTTGCTTTTACCTCCAGCACCTCTAACTTCCAGTACACACTTCTCAATTCCACACCCATCCAACAATCCCTACACCCCCCCCCCCCCCATTCTCCGCCGACTCCTCTCTTTCTCCTATCCAACCTTCCATTTTGTGTAACAATTTTTAAAGTTTTCCCAAGATTCAGTGCGGTTACCTGACGTTTGGCCCTCAACATGTCGACAATGTAAATGACGAATAAAGAGAGGAGATAGAAGACTTTGGACGTTTTGGCCTTCTCACATGTCGATCAATGCAAATGACGAAATAAAGAGAGGAGATAGAAGAGCTTGGATGGGATCATAAATCAAGACGCAACAGCAAACGCTGACCTGTGCGTAGTATGGATCTGAGAAAGAAAGAACACTTTCCCTTTCACTCTATCTACAGTTGACGGGGTCACTCACCAATTCAAAGAAGAAAAAGAAACCAAGAACCTCAAGCAACTTAGGCAGCTAAGTGCATGACTAATTAACAGAGCAGCTTACTAACAAGATAATCTGGTAAGTGGTTTTCAAAACTAGTGCATGACTAGATAACAGACCAGCTTACTAACAAGATAATCTGGGCAAGTGTTTCAAAACTGAAGGGGGAAAAAGGAGTAAAGAGCAACCCCCAAAATATCCTCTTTAGACAGTCAAGCCTTGTTCACACCATCAATTCTCTTGAACAAGACCTCGCCTTTGCACTTAGCCTTCTGGCCCTTTAACAGCCATGTCAATGTGCACCTGCATTTCCCCTCGCCCTGTCATAGAGAGTTGAACATGCTTCCAGTTTAGGCGCGACACTCTGGCCCTCGTCTTATCAAAGAAAAATTAAAAATGCTCTACTTTCAGGTGAGATTCTCTTGCCCTCACCTTGCCAGACAGTTGGACGTGTTCAACTTTTAAGCGTATCACTCTTGCCCCTCACATTATGAAAGAAAATTGAATGTGTTCAACTTTCAGGCAAAATGCTCTTGCTCTCACCTTGTCAAAGAAACCTAACAGTTCAACTTTGCTGTGAAATACTCGAGTGCTCGATGGCGATTATCCAGCTTGATATCTAGCAGAGAGTTGTGTTGTCCATCGTGGGTGACTTATGGAGCAGCACAGCTGTGTCAGATATTTCTCTGTTAATGTGTGTGACACCGCTGAATTAAACGCTTTACAAATCAGTTTCACTTGAAAAATGTGTGTTGCGATCCAGATTAGCCATTCGTTCTGCTTTTCGACTGTCACGTAGACTGTTGGTGCCAGGGTAATCACACTTGTGCTATGCATGAGAGAGAAGTGAAAACGAAGCAGGGCAGTTTGTGGTGCAATATTAATTGGCTTGCGCGCCAAACAACAGTGTGAAGCCAGCAAGAAAAGACGTGCACTTGTAAAGCCTTGTTCTTGCACTTGTTCAAATGTCTTGACTAGTTTAAACTGATTTTCAGTTTTCCGTCCAGCCATTCATCCACCAAATAACTAGATAACGAACACGTGTTTTTCCATAAAGAATGATCAAGATAGCCTTGACTGACAGACGCTAGGAGCCCTGACTCACTCGCTCTCAAACCACCACAGCCAGTGTCTTCATTCAGCTGTACATTTCACAGGCTTCAGATGCCAACACATGATGGTCGTCACTCTTCCTGGTCCTTGATCTAGTGACACAGATACCACTGTACGCTGACTGGTTTATGAGAAACATTTGGAGCGAAAGAGAGAGAGAGAGAGAGAGAGAGAGAGAGAGAGAGAGAGAGAGAGAGAGAGAGAGAGAGAGGAGAGAGAGGGAGGGAGAGAGAGAGAGGTAGAGAGAGAGGAAAACATATCTTTAGGCGCACAAAAAGTATTCACATGTGCGTGTGTGTGTGTGGGGGGGGGGGGGGGGGAAGATCGGTTGGTTGGTCGATCTATGAGAGTCCGTGTGCATGTGTAACTATTTGCATGTCGATGCGTAAGTATGGGTCCATACGGTGTGTGTGTGGTGTGTGTGGTGTGTGTGTGTGTGTGTGTGTGTGTGTGTGTGTGTGTGCGTGTGTCTGCGTGTGCGTGTTGCTTACTTTGCAAATTATGGGCTAACTCATAAACCACCACTGTTATTAGATCTTATCTCTACACCTTCTCCGTCTTGCCGCCTCCGAATCCTTTCTCAGTTCTCCCTCCCTCTTCTTCCTCTCCTCCTGTCTCTATCTCTGTCTCTGTCTCTCTCTCGCTCTCGCTCTCTCTCTCTCTCTCTCTCTCTCTCTCTCTCCCTAAAGCAATGTCGAAAAGGGTCATACTGTTTAGAATGTTCCCGTTTTAATGGCAGCACTTAAAATGATCAATTCTGACGGTGCGTTGAGAATTGAGAACGTTTTGCCCCTTCCCATAACTAGACACTGCAGCAATGACAATGACTTGGCTTATATGATTTGAAGGGGGGGGGGGAGGAAATGGAAAGAGGACATGAAAAAGAAAATGGAATGAAAAAGAGGGTGCCAGAGTGTAACTATCAACAGAGATAGATAGAGGTGTGTGGGTGTGTATCCGCTGTCTGTCCGTCTGTCGACATGTCTGTCTGCCTGTGCGTGAACGTGCATGTCAAGCATGTAAACAGGCCACAATGTGCGTGGCTCATTGCTTAATTTGATAGCGATCCTTTTGCGCTATTTACATGCTTCGATTCGTGATTCGCGTTGTGGTTGGTTGTCTTCAATTTCATGTCGTTGTTCGTTCGTTTTCATTTTCATGTTTGCTTCTTTCTTCCCCCCCCCCCCCCCCCCCTCATGTTTTACACATATAATGTCCCTTCGTGGACGAGGCAGAACACGTGTTGAAATGACATGTCAGTTCATTGTGCCATATGAAAGCAGAGTGAAAGAGAGATGCGTGTTGAAACGGACATGTCAGTTCATTGTGCCATATGAAAGCAGAGTGAAAGAGAGATGCGTGTTGAAATGACATGTCAGTTCATTGTGCCATATGAAAGCAGAGTGAAAGAGAGATGCGTGTTGAAATGCATGTCAGTTCATTGTGCCATATGAAAGCAGAGTGAAAGAGAGATGCGTGTTGAAAGTGACATGTCAGTTCATTGTGCCATATGAAAGCAGAGTGAAAGAGAGATGCGTGTTGAAATGACATGTCAGTTCATTGTGCCATATGAAAGCAGAGTGAAGAGAGATGCGTGTTGAAATGACATGTCAGTTCATTGTGCCATATGAAAGCAGAATGAAAGGAGAGATGCGTGTTGAAATGACATGTCAGTTCATTGTGCCATATGAAAGCAGAGTGAAAGAGAGATGCGTGTTGAAACGACATGTCAGTTCATTGTGCCATATGAAAGCAGAGTGAAAGAGAGATGCGTGTTGAAACGACATGTCAGTTCATTGTGCCATATGAAAGCAGAGTGAAAGAGAGATGCGTGTTGAAACGACATGTCAGTTCATTGTGCCATATGAAAGCAGAGTGAAAGAGAGATGCGTGTTGAAACGACATGTCAGTTCATTGTGCCATATGAAAGCAGAGTGAAAGGAGAGATGTTCACAGGACTGAGAAGTATGCCAGGCTAGCCAGCAACATGAGAGAAACGTTTCATTTTGGCCAGATGTTCATAAATGATGTAACAAGGAAATGTGTATGCGCATCTGCCTATTATCTCATGGAACAACTCGATTCGTGAGAAGAGGGCCAGAGTCCTGAAAGTAGCAGCAGAAGCAGCTGAAAAGAGTTCCAATTGGATCTGGTCGACGAGAAACAAAAGCAAACTTAAGAATGCCTAAGCTTCCTAATTTACAACATGTGTTCTATGCCCCAGTGATTGAGACATCTGTCACATGACGACTCGTTCGTCAGACTCCCAGTTACTCTGGTGGCGTCTGTTCTGATCCAGGCAGAGGCAAGGAAAGACGACAGCAGAAGGGAATTCAGGAATCATGACCTGGATCCGACACCGCCTCCTTAGCGTGTCCACAACCTCGTCGATAAAGATGTGTATGGTGTTTTACATACATTTTGTTCCTCTTCCAGCAGCAGAAAAACCAGCAGCTTTATTTAGTCTGCCAATATTTGCACAGCACTGGTAACGTTATTTTTGTTTTACATTTTCTGCCATTTTGGTCTCGAGACAGTTTCGGCTGTAAGTGCCATGGCATACGTGGTTGTTCGTCAATGGAAATAACATCTGGAGAATGTTGAAATGCTGAACATTACCGTGAAGACATGTGAGCAATTGCGCGTAGATTGCGCCTTTGTTCTCGTCTTTATTGTTATGAAGTCTGTCTTGTCTTCGGTTCTTGTTGAAGACGGAAAGTTGACGATTTTCACACAGTAAAGCGAACGACTGCTGTAAATATGTCAAAAGGCCACGTTTTCTTTTGTTGATATGGCCGTTACGATGCAAAACTACGCGACTGTTTTTGTCTTAATGGTTGTTTTTATGTCTCACTGTTTGCGGGAACAAAAGAATTAGAGTGGTGTGTGTGTGTGTGTGTGTGTGTGTGTGTGTGCGTGTGTGTGTGTGTGTGTGTGTGTGCGTGCGTGTGTGTGATCTATGTATGTACGTATCTGAGCATACACCAATGGAAGGAGGGTGGGAGAGAGCAAAGGAGAGAGAGAGAGAGAGGGGGGGAGAGGAGAGAGAGGGGGGAGACACACACACAGAGAGAGAGAGAGAGAGAGAGAGGAGAGAGAGAGAGAGAGAGAGAGAGAGAGAGAGAGAGAAATCCGTTCCAGTTAAAATGCATCACTTTAAAAGGGAGGCTTGCGTTTGACGGGAAGGAGGCATGCAAAGTAAGCGCGTGCCTCTCTCTCTCTCTCTCTCTTGTTCATCCGAACTGCAGGACACCAGTACCAGCAACTAACAGCTGTTTCGCTTTGTGTAGAAGTAATCAGACTTGCTAGGGATCCTGGTTAGGGTCATATAACCGAACAGGAAACACTCCAAAATCGAGTAGATCCTCATGCATATGTGATACGTGTCTCCCAAATACCAACGACAGCACTCAGTGTAAACATAATTTCAAATGTAATGAGAGAAAGATTTATCACAAAATCCAACGGTAGACTAACATTTATCGGAAAATCAATCGATGCACATGACAAGATACGGCTTATGATGGTTATAATCCGCAAAGACTGAAAATCACTTGTAAGATATCCAAAGTTAAAAAAAAAAGGATTGCTCCACTTATCGGTGTGTGTGTGTGTGTGTGTGTGTGTGTGTGTGTGTGTGTGTGGTGTGTGTGTGTGTGTGTGTGTGTGTGTGAGGCGCGCGCGCGCGCTTCTCTCTGTGTGTGTGTGTGTGTGTGTGTGTGTATGTGTGTGTGTGTGGATGCGTACATCCTTCTCCTTCCTGTAAACATAATCGCCAAAGGTAAGAATCCAACGTGGCTACTGAAACATCCCCCACCCCTCCCCGCCGTATTGTTGCGGCAGGTACTCAGTCGTTCATACATTGCTTTTACAGCAGGTTCGCGCTGATAGAGTGGCTTTACCATAGCCGGCTCCTATGCCGGGAACAATGACAGCAACAAGTGCCACCATCCGACTGTTTTGTCATTCACAATTGCCGTGTGGAAGAGAACTTTTCTTCACTCGAGATTTGCAAGGTATTGCGTTTGGGACTCTCACTCTGTGTGTGTGTGTGTGTGTGTGTGTGTGTGTGTGTGTGTGTGTGTGTGTGTGTGTGCGGGCGCGCGTGTGTGTGCGTGTGTGTGTGCGTGTGTGTGCGCGCGCATGCGTGCGTGTGTGTGTGTGTGTTTGTGTGCGTGCGTGTTTGTGCGTGTATGCGAACGCGTGTATATGTGCGTGCGTTTGTGGTTATGTGTGCTTGTGTTTGTGTGTGTGCGAGTGTATGTATGTGCAAGTGTACGCGCGCGCGCGCGCGTGTGTATGTGTATGCACGAGTGTGTGCGTGTGTGAAATGTATGTTTATGTGTTTGTGTGCTGTGTGTGTGTGTGTGTGTGAGAGAGTGAGAGACAGACAGAGTGTGTGTGTTATGTGTGTATGTGGTGTGCGTGTGCGTGTGCGTGTGTGTGTGTGGTGTGTGCGCGTGTGCATGTGTGCGCGCGCGTGTACGTGTAACCGAGTGAGTGAGTGAGTGAGTGAGGAGTGTGTGTGAGTGTGTGTGAGTGTGTGTGTGTGTGTGTGTGTGTGTGTGTGTGTGTGTGTGTGTGTGTGTGTGTGTGTGTGTGTGTGTTGGCGTGCGTGCGTGCGCGTGCGTGCGTGCGCGCGCGCGTAAGCGTGCAAGTATGTGTTTGCAATATATGCATGTGCATCTATGTATGCGCGCACCCGCGCGATGCAGGCGTGCATGTTTGCTTCTGCATACCTTCGAATGTGTTAATGCGTCTACTTCTTCGTCTCCTTCTTTCAAACCTAAGGGTCAGATTTAACTCTGGAAAGGACACTAACGAAACGCACGGTGCGAAGAAAATAAAACGACAAAGAGCTTGCACCAATATCAACAAAAGCAGCAGCAAGTGCAATACCGGTTTAACACAAAATCGTCTCAGTCATTACAGCGTTTTGCCAGACCGGGTGTTTTTATTTCCCCCGCAGAAAGCAGTTACAGCAGCCAGCAAACGCCAACGCTAAGCTGTTGTTGTTTCCTTTTTGCCGTTATTTTCTTTCTCCCGCCGTCGCTGTCGTGAATCGGAATGGCTACAAACGCACACTCGGGAATCGTGTCAATGGGAATGGTTACTTGTGAAAAAGACTGAACTGTTAAAGTTGTTTGTTTATTATTTGTCTCTTCATTTTCAAAGAGGGAGGAAGGGAGAGAGAGAGAGGGGGGGGGGGACAGACAGACAGACAGAAACAGAGAGAGAGACAGAAAGAAAGAGAGAGAGAGAGAGAGAGAGAGAGAGAGAGAGAGAGAGAGAGAGAGAGAGAGAGATGTGCGTCCATACACGCGTGCGCGCACGTGTGTGTGTGTGTGTGTGTGTGTGTGTGTGTGTGTGTGTGTGTGTGTGTGTGTGTGTGAGAGAGAGAGAGAGAGAGAGAGAGAGAGAGAGAGAGAGAGACAGACAGACAGACAGACAGACATTCATTTTCGGTTCAAGACGAGGTGTCTTGCCTTTGTATTCACTGTTAGTACAATAAAGGAAAAGTCTGCATTCAGTATTACTGCAGCAGAAAGGAAAGCCTTCATATTCGCTATTAGTATGACGATACGGAGCGACTTTGTCTTCACTGTTAGTGTGACAGAAAAGAAAGTCTTCATATTTACTATTAGTCTTACAATTTCACCTTTAGTGCGAGAAAGGGGGAAGACTTTGTATTCACTGTATGACAGCGGAAACAGAACTTGTTAGAAAAGGTTTTTTTTTATGAAATGTGACCTTCATCCTAGTTTTTATTTTTTATTTTTAATTATTACATTAGCTGCAGGGAGAGAAGGGAGAGAAAGGAGGTGGGGGAAGTGGGAGGCGAGTGGAAAGTGCAAATGGGTGCGACAGAAAGTGAAAGGATCAGAGACTATGCCAACAGGCGCGCGCGCGCGCGAGAGAGAAGAGAGAGAGAGAGAGAGAGAGAGAGGAGAGAGAGAGAGAGAGAGAGAGAGAGAGAGAGAGGCAGACAGACAGATAGACACACAATTAAATAGACAAGAGACTAAAGAAGAGAGAAAGGTAGTGATGAAAGGGGAAGGGGGGGAGAAAGTGTGTGTGCGCGCGCGCGTGCGTGCGTGCGTGCGTGCGTGCGTGCGTGTGTGTGTGTGTGTGTTCGTGTGTGTGTTTGCGTGTGCGTGCGTGTGCGTGCGTGTGCGTGCGTGTCCGTGTGCGTGTGTGTGTGTGTGTGTGTGCGTTTGTGTGTCTCTGTGTCCGCGTGTGTGTGTGTGGGGGGGGGGGGAGATTCTGTTTGCATGCAAGCCTGTTTTTCTGTTTGCGTCCGTCTGTCTGTCCTGATGAATATTTGCATTAAAGAAATGTCCTTAACGGTTTCAGTCTTCATTAGTCAATGCCAAACAGCTCACCCGGTGACATTCCCTGGCTGCTGCTGTGCTGTTGATGGTGATGATGACGAAGACGACACGACGACAAAGACGACCATACTAACATCATCAACAATAATAAACAAGTGTCGAGTCAATATATATGGCAGTGCCCTAGCCGACCCAGCCTTCAGAGATCTGTCATTAGAATGGCTGACAAGTTCCATGATGGAGATGTCTATTTCCCGCTCCCTCCCTTCGTTACCCTCCCCCACTCCTCCCCCACCCCCTTCTCCTCACGGTTCCTGTCCTATCGGATCTTGACGCTGCGAAAATAGTCCGCTGTCACCACATTTCGCGTGAAATTATGACACGCGGCCAAATCTTTGCGCGAGATGTGGATGGATGCAGCGGTATTGTTTCATAATTTCTCGTGAAAAATGTTGTTGGGCTGGTTTTTTTTTTCTTTCAAATCAGCTTTTGCGAAATAGATTTCATGTCCCAATTGTAGCAAAAACAATGACGGCCATAAAAAGATAGCCGTGCAGCCAAGGTCTTTTTTTTTCTTTTTTCTTTTTTGGCTGCAGTCTCTTTTTAATAGCCAAAATTGTGTCGCTCTTGAATAAAATTGGACAGGATTTCGCATGAAATATGTCGACTTTTTTGTTGCTCTTGTTTTTTGTACGTTTATCTTATTTGTTTGTCAACATTTATAGTCTCTTGTTTTGAGGTGTTTTTTTCTTTCTTTCTTTCTTGCAGTCTCTGTTCACAGTCAAAATTGTGTCCCTCTCGAGGATTTCGCGTAAAATGCGCTGGTGTTTCTAAGGTTTATCTTGTGAAACAAAGTGTGTGCACATTTCTTGTTTTTGTTCGTTCGTTTGTTTTGTTTTGTTTATTGCAGTTTCTACTTACAGCAAAAGTGTGTTGCTCTTGATTCTAAAATAGGCAGGATTTTTGCGTAAAATATGTCGATGATTTTAAGTACGTTAATCTCATCAAACAAAGCTTGTACACGGGCTTCATCCTATTTGTTCGTGTTCTTTCAGCGCTCTTTTGCGTCAAAGTGCAACTAGGCCGAATGTCCTGAAATTTGGACTGCAGCCTTTGCGCACGTCTGTGCGATTTCTCTCTTTTTCTCAACATGGACACGTTTTGAGCGAGCTTTAGATCTGGTACGTGTTTTTCTCAAAACGATAGGGCCGGCGAATCACAAGACGAGACACGACGCGTTTCGACCTCTTAGTTCTTCTTCAGGCAAGATGAACAACACTCAGAACAACGAAAATGAAGGACGAGCAATCACTTCTCTGTTGGGGGGGGGGGGGGGGGGGGGGGGGGGGGGGGGGGGGGGGGGGGGGGGGGGGGGGCTCCAAACCCACCTGAAGCGAAGGGAAACAATTGTATGTATGAGAGAGCATTATATATATATATATATATATATATATATATTATATATATATATATATATGCATATAGTACATATATATATATATATATATGCATATAGTACATTATATATTATAATTATATATATTATATATTATATATATTATATATATATATATATATATACATATATATATATATACATATATATATATATATATGTATGTATATAGTACATATGTGTGTGTGAGAGAGAGAGAGAGAGAGAGAGAGAGGAGAGAGAGAGAGAGAGAGAACGTGGCGCGGTTACATTGTACATGTACGCATTGGTGTACGGAGGGTGAAGGGCAGGGAGACGGACCTGTGTAAACGACTGTGGGCTCCATTAGTCATGTGAAAGCGCTTGACAGACACATGGAAGCGATGCCAGTGTTTTCGTGGCTTTCTCTATTAAGCCTGTGTTACTTCACATGTTTAACCAGGCATGCTTTACGACCCGTGTGGCTCCCCAAAATCTCGCTCGCTCCCTCTCTTTGTGTGTATGTGTGTGTGTGTGTGTGTGGGTGTGGGTGGGTGCAGGTGTGTGTGTGCGTGCGCAGCCGAGCGTATATGGGGTGTGGGTGTGGGGAGGGTGGTGGGTTGTACGCGCGCGTTTGTGTGCGTGTGCGTGTGCGTGTGTGTGTGTTTTGTGAGAGAGAGAGAGAGAGAGAGAGAGAGAAGAGAGAGAGAGAGAGAGAGAGAGAGAGAGAGAGAGTGCAAATTTGCGCGCGAGAGAGGATGTGTGTGCCCGCACGCACGCACGCGCGCGCGCGCGCTTCCGAGTGCGAGAGCGCGCATGTGCACATAAATATTGTGTGTGCCTATTGTGTGCGTCCTTTCGCGCGCTTGCTTGTGTTTGTGTATTTTTCTGCGCGCGCGCGCGCGTGCGTGTGTGTGTGCGTGTGCGTGTGCGTGCGAGTGTGCGTGTGTGTGTGTGTGTGTGTTGTGTGTGTGTGTGTGTGTGTGTGTGTGTGTGTGTGCCTGCGTGCGTGCGTGCGTGCGTGCGTGCGTGCGTGCGTGCGTGCGTGCGTGTGTGTGTGTGTGTGTGTGTGTGTGAAGGCATGGACATTGTGTCTAATCCAGTGTGAGAGTACACGCCCACGTGCGTGTATGTGCGTGTGTCTGTCTTTGCTATGCGTGCATGGATAATACGTGTGAACAGATTTGCATTTTTGTGTGTGCGCGCGTGCGTGCGTGCGTACGTGTGTGTGTGGTGTGTGCGTGTGCGTGTGCGTGTGCGTGTGCGTGTGTGTGTGTGTGTGTGTGTGTGTGCGTGTTGTACTTTGTGTGTAAATCATTGGAATCCCAGGAACAAAAAAAAAGTGTCAGCGATCTTTGGCACAGCTCTGTAAACTACGTTCGCCTTCTGACAAACCTTGAGATACGTTAACATTGAAGAAAAAGAAAAGATATATGAAAGATTAAAGAAAACGTGTACACCTCTCAGAGCAAATCTCAGCATCAGTGTACATATTCTGTCTGTCTCCTGTTCCGGATCCGCCAAGTTATTCCCAAGAGGTCAAAGACGCCAAT
>CM031597.1:110090715-110110254 GCA_018398815.1 Conus ventricosus | reverse complement strand
AAAAAAAAAAAAAAAAAAAAAAAAAAAAAAAAAAAAAAAAAAAAAAAAAAAAAAAAAAAAAAAAAAAAAAAAAAAAAACCCCCCCCCCCCCCCCCCCCCCCCCCCCCCCCCCCCCCCCCCCCCCCCCCCCCCCCCCCCCCCCCCCCCCCCCCCCCCCCCCCCCCCCCCCCCCCCCCCCCCCCCCACCAATGTAAACCCTTACACTGCACTCCCCGCACACCCACCAATGTGAAGACCTTCAACTGTACTCCCACCAATGTGAAGACCTTAAACTGCACTCCCACCAATGTGAAAACCTAAACTGCACCCCACATAAGGAAGATCTTAAACTGCACTCCCTATACTCCCCCCCATGTGAAAACCTTAACCCAACAACCCAGCAATGTAAGACCTTAACTGCACTCCCACCAATGTGAAGACCTTAAACTGCACTCCCTGCACTCCCACCCATGTGAAGACCTTTAAAATGCACTCCCACACCCCCTCATGAAAAGACCTTAAACTGCCCCACCCACCAATGTGAAGACCTTTAACTGCACTCCCTGCATTCCCACCCATGTGAAGACCTTAAACTGCACTCCCTACACTCTCCCTCATGTGAAGACCTAAACTGCACACCCACCAATGTGAAGACCTTAACCCGCACTCCTACCCATGTGAAGACCTAAAACTGCATTCCCACCCATGGGAAGACCTTAAACGGCACTCCCTGCACCCCCAACCACGTGAAGACCTTAACTGCACTCCCTGCACCACCACCAATGTGAACACATTAAACTGCACTCCCTGCACCCCCACCCATGTGAAGACCTTAAAGTGCACGCCCTACACCCCCACCAATGTGAAGACCTTAAGCCGCACTCCCAGCACCCACACACTCATGTGAAGACCTAAACTGCACGCCCTACACCCCACCAATGTGAAGACCTTAAACTGAACTCCCTGCACTACCCTTCATGTGAAGACCTTAAACTGCACTCTCTGCACTCCCACCAATGTGAAGACCTTAAACTGCACTCCCCGCACTCCAACCAATGTGAAGACCTTAAACTGGACTCCCTGCACCCTCACCCATGTGAAGACGTTAAACTACACTCCCTGCACTACAACCAATGTGAAGACCTTAAACTGCACTCCCTGCCCCCGCCCCCCCCCCCCTCCACCAATGTGAAGACCTTAAACTGCACTCACTGCACCCCCACCAATGTAAAGACCATAAACTGCACTCCCTGCACCCCCACCCATGTGAAGACCATAAACTACACCCCCACCCATGTAAAGACCTTAAACTGCACTCCCTGCACTGCCACCTATGTGAAGAACTTAAACTGCACTCTCTGCACTCACACCAATGTGAAGACCTAAACTGCACTGCCACCTATGTGAAGACCTTAAACTGCACTCCTTGCACCCCCACCAATGTGAAGACCTTAAACTGCACTCCTTGCACCCCCACCAATGTGAAGACCTTCAACTGTACTCCCACCAATGTGAAGACCTTAAACTGCACTCCCACCTATGTGAAGATCTTAAACTGCACTCCCTATACTCCCCCTCATGTGAAAACCTTAACCTCAACACCCAGCAATGTGAAGACCTTAAACTGCACTCCCACCAAGTGAAGACCTTAAACTGCACTCCCTGCAGTCCCACCAATGTGAAGACCTTACACTGCACTCCCTGTACTCCCACCAATGTGAAGACCTTACACTGCACCCCTGTACTCCCACCAATGTGAAGACCTTACACTGCACTCCCTGCACTCCCACCAATGTGAAGACCTTAAACTGCACTCCCTGCACCCCATTCCCACCAATGTGAAGACCTTACACTGCACTCCCTGTACTCCCACCAATGTGAAGACCTACACTGCACTCCCTGTACTCCCACCAATGTGAAGACTTTAAACTGCACTGCCGGCATTCCCACCCTTGTGAAGACCTTAAACTGCACTCCCTACACTCCCCCTCATGTGAAGACCTTAAACTGCACTCCCACCAATGTGAAGACCTTAAACCGCATTCCCACCCATTTGAAGACCTTAAACTGGGATTCCCACCCATGTGAAGACCTTAAACGGCACTCCCTGCACCCCAAACCATGTGAAGACCTTAAACTGCACTCCCTGCACCCCCACCAATGTGAAACCTTAAACGCACTCCCTGCACCCCCACATATGTGAAGACCTTAAACTGCACGCCCTACACCCCCACTAATGTGAAGACCCTAAACTGCAAAGCCTTGCAACCCCCACTCATGTGAAGACCTTAAACTGCACTCTCTGCACTCCCACCCATGTAAAGACCTTAAAATGCACTCCCACCAATGTGAAGACCTTAAACAGCATTCCCTCCACACCCACCAATGTGAAGACCTTAAACTGCACTCCCTGCACTCCCACCAATGGAAGACCTTAAACTGCACTCTCCCGCACTCCCACCCATGTAAAGACCTTAAACTGCACTCCCACCCAATGTGAAGACCTTAAACTGCACTCCCCTGCACCCCCACCAATGTGAAGACCTTAAACTGCACTCACTGCACTCCAACCAATTGAAGACCTTAAACTGCACCCCTGCCCCCCCCCCCCCCCCACCCACCAATGTGAAGACCTTAAACTGCACTCACTGCACCCCCACCAATGGAAGACCATAAACTGCACTCCCTGCACCCCCACCCATGTGAAGACCATAAACTGCACTCCCTGCACCTTCAACCACGTGAAGACCTTAAACTGCACTCCCGCACCCCCACCAATGTGAAGACCTTAAACACACTCTCTGCACCCCCACCCATGTGAAGACCCTAAACTGCACTCCAACCAATGTGCAGACCTTAAACTGCACTCCCTCTCATGTGAAGACCTTATACTGCACTCCTACCCATGTGAAGACCTTCACCTACACTCCCACCTATGTAAAGACCCTAAACCGAACTCCCTACAACCCCACCTGCACTCCCTGCCCCCCCCCCCCCCCCCCCCCCAGTGAAGACCTTAAACTGCACTCCCTGCACCCCCACACCATGTGAAGACCTTAAACCGCACTCCCTGCACCCCCACCCATGTGAAGATCTTAAACTGCACTCCCTGTACCCCGCCCATGTGAAGACCTTAAACTACACTCCCACCTAGTGAAGACCCTAAACTGCACTCCCACCAATGTGAAGACCTCAAACTGCACACCCTGCACTCCCATCTATGTGAAGACCCCAAATTGCACTCCAACCAATGTGAAGACATTAAACTGCACTCCCTACACTCCCACATATGTGCAGACCTTAAACTACACTCCCACCATGTGAAGACCTTAAAATATACTTCCTGCACTCCCACCTATGTGAAGATCTTAAACGGCACTCCCTACACTCCCACCAATGTAAAGACTTTAAACTGCAAACCCTACACTATCACCCTGTGAAGACCTTAAACTGCACTCCCTACACTCCCACCCATGTGAAGACCTTAAACTGCACTCCTTGCACTCCCATCTAGTGAAGACCTTAAACTGCAGTCCCTGCACTCCCACCTATGTGAAGACCTTAAACTGCAGTCCCTGCACTCCCACCTATGTGAAAGACCTTAAACTGCAGTCCCTGCACTCCCATCTATGTGAAGACCTTAAAACTGCAGTCCCTGCACTCCCATCTAATGTGAAGACCTTAAACTGCAGTCCCTGCACCATCCATCTATGTGAAAGACCTTAAACTGCAGTCCCTGCACTCCCATCTATGTGAAGACCTTAAACTGCAGTCCCTGCACTCCCATCTATGTGAAGACCTTAAACTGCAGTCCTGCACCCCACCTATGCGAAGACTTTAAACTACACTCTCTACACTTCCACCCATGTGGAGACCTTAAAACGGCACTCTCTGCACTGCCACCTATGTGAAGACCTTAAAACTGCACTCTCTGCACTCACACCCAATGTGAAGACCTTAAACTGCACTCCCATCTATGTCAAGACCTTAAACTGCACTCCCATCTATGTGAAGACCTTAAACTGCACTCTCTGCACTCACACCAATGTGAAGACCTTAAACTGCACTCCCATCTATGTGAAGACCTTAAACTGCACTCCAACTAATGTGAAGACCTTAAACTGCACTCCCTGTACTCCCACCTATGTGAAGACCTTAAACTGCACTCTCTGCACTCCAACCCATGTGAAGACCTTAAACTGCACTACTTGCACCCCCACCAATGTGAAGACCTTCAACTGTACTCCCACCAATGTGAAGACCTTAAACTGCACTCCCACCTATGTGAAGATCTTAAACTGCACTCCCTATACTCCCCCTCATGTGAAAACTCTAACTCAAACACCCAGCAATGTGAAGACCTTAAACTGCACTCCCACCAATGTGAAGATCTTAAACTGCACTCCCACCAATGTGAAGACCTTACACTGCACTCCCTGCACTCCACCAATGTGAAGACCTTAAACTGCACTCAATGCACTCCCACCAATGTGAAGATTTTAAACTGCACTCCCTGCATTCCCACCCATGTGGAAGACCTTAAACTGCACTCCCTACACCCCCCTTATGTTGAAGACCTTAAACTGCACTCCCACCAATCTGAAGACCTTAAAACCGCACTCCCACCCATGTGAAGACCTTAAACTGCATTCCCACCCATGTGAAGACCTATAACTGCACTCCCTGCACCCCCACCCATGTGAAGACCTTCAACTGCACCCCTACAACCCACACCAATGTGAAGACCTTAAACTGCAATCCGAGCACCCCCACCCATGTGAAGACCTTAAACTGCACTCCCTACACCCACACCAATGTGAAGACCTTAAATTGCAATCCGAGCACCCCCACCCATGTGAAGACCTTAAACTGCACTCCCACCCATGTGAAGACCTTAAACTGCACTCCCTGCGCTCCCACTCATCTGATGACCTTAAACTGAACTCCCGGCACTCCCACCCATGTGAACCTGCACTCCCTGCACCCCCACCCATGTGAAGAACTTACACTGCACTCCCACCCATGTGAAGACCTTAAACTGCACTCCCTGCACCCCCACCCATGTGAAAGACCTTAAACTGCACTCCCTGCACTCCCACTAATGTGCAGACCTTAAACCGCACTCCCTGCACCCCCACTAATGTGAAGACCTTAAACTGCACTCTCTGCACTCCCACCTATGTGAAGACCTTAAACTGCACTCCCACCTATATGAAGACCTTAAACTGCACTCCCTGCACTCCCACTAATGTGAAGACCTTAAACTGCACTCCCTGCAGTCCCACCTATGTGAAGACCTTAAACTGCACTCCCTGCACTCCCCCCTATGTGAAGACCTTAAACTGCACTCCCTGCAGTCCCACTAATGTGGATTTGAAGACCTTAAACTGCACTCCCTGCACTCCCACTAATGTGAAGACCTTAAACTGCACTCCCTGCACTCCCACTAATTGTCAAGACCTTAAACTGCACTCCTGCACTCCCACCTATGTGAAGACCTTAAAATTTGCACTCCCACCTATGTGAAGACCTTAAACTGCACTCCCTGCACTCCCACCTATGTGAAGACCTTAAACTGCACTCCTGCACTTCCACCATGTGAAGACCTTAAACTGCACTCCCTGCACTCCCACCTGTGGAAGACCTTAAACTGCACTCCCTGCAGTTGCACAATGTGAAGACCTTAAACTATCACTCCCTGCACTCCCACCTTGTGAAGACCTAAACTGCACTCCCTGCACTTGCCACCAATGTGAAGACCTTACACTGCACTCCTGCACTCCACCATGTGAAGACCTTAAACTGCACTCCCTCACTCTTCCACCCATTGAAGACCTTACACTGCACTCCCTGCACTTCCACCCTGTGAAGACCTTACACTGCACTCCCCACCCCCCCCCCCCCCCCCCCCCCCCCCCCCCCCCCCCCCCCCCCACCCCCCCCCCCCCACCCCCCCCCCCCCCCCCCCCCCCCCCCCCCCCCGTATGTCATGCCCTGTGTTTGCACTAAAATCTGCGTCCCCTTTGCCCCAATGAGACACCCATGTCATATGTCACGCCCTATATCTGCGCCCCTCTGCCCCAATGGACACCCATGTCATACGTCACGCCCTATATAATAATAATAATAATAATAATGAATACTTATATAGCGCCTATTCTCGGCTAGAGGCCAAGCTCTAAGCGCTTTACAATCAACACTCGTTTACACAACGGGCTGCCTACCTGGGTAGTGCCGACTGAAGAGCTGCCAGCTGGCGCTTCATTCAGTCGTTTCCCGTGTCATCCAGTCAGTATCGTTCAATATCGATCACTCATTTTCCTTACTTCCTTCATTCTTTCCATTTCTCACGCAGGGGGGCATGCTATGTGTAACCTGTCATCCATACCAACGGCCAAACTGGCCTACTCTTCCGAAAGTTGGTGATGGGGTTTTACGTGTGTGCAAGATGTTATGCATGCGTTCACACACGGAACCTCGGTTTATAGTCTCATTCGAAGGACTGCGCCCCCTCTGCCCCAATGGACACCCATGTCATTTCGTCACGCCCTATATCTGCGCCCCCTCTGCCCCAATGGACACCCATGTCATACGTCACGCCCTATATCTGCGCCCCTCTGCCCCAATGAGACACCCATGTCATATGTCACGCCCTATATCTGCGCCCCCTCTGCCTCAATGAGACACCCATGTCATATGTCACGGGCCCCATATCTGCCCCCTCTGCCCCAATGAGACACCATGTCACATGTGCCGCCCTATATCCGGGGCCCCCCCTGCCCCTTAAGAGACACCCATGTCACATGTCCCGCCCTATATCTGCGCCCCCTCTGCCCAACAAGACACCCACGTCACGCCCTTCATCTGCGCCCCTCTGCCTCGATAAGACGCCACCACATCACACCCTTCATATTCGGCCCCTCTGCCCCAATAGCCCACCGTGTCACGCCCTTCATCCACGCCCCCTCTGACCAAATACGACACCCACGTCACGCCCTTCATCCGCCTACCCGTGTCATGCCCTTCATCCACACACCTCCGCCCCGATACGCTAACTCACGTCACGCCCTTCATCCACACACCCCTCTACCCCAATACGAACCCATGTCACGTCCTTCATGCGCACCCCATCTGCCGCGATACGCCTACCAATGTCACGCCCGAAACACGCGCACCCTCTGCTCCAATACGCCTGCGTCACGCCCTGCATCGTCACCCCTCTGACCCAATATACCCACGCGTATTACGCCCTGTGTCTGCCCAACACCATACATCGACGCCCCTGTGCGCCCACCCTGTACTGCCCTGAAATCTTCACTCGCTGTTCTACCACTCATGTCATGCCCTGAATTCTACGAGTCCACACGCCCCCACCCCCTCCCCCAACCTATGTCACGATCTGAAATACTCGCCCCCTACCACCACCCATGTCAAGCTCTGAAATCTCTGTACTCCAACCCATGTGACACCCTGAATCCACACCCGCTGTACGCCCACCTATGGTAAAGCCTTACATCTTTATTCCTCCTCACCCTCCCTCCCTCCTCCCACCCCCTATCTGTGCTCCCACCCATACCAAGCCCTGAAATCTGCGCTTCCTGTGCCCCCCACTCAAGTTACGCCCTGCATCCGCACCTCCTCCCCGTCACCCCACCCATGTCACGCCCAGCAACCTCGACCGCCGTACCCCAACCCCCACCCCTGGCATACGTGTATTCCGTCCTTTATACCCGCAACAATGTTGTACACTGCATCCGCGACCCCGTACCCTTGGCATACCCTGCATCCGCGTCCTACATACCCCTATACACGTCATACCCAGTCTTCGCACCCTGCATCCGCGTCCCACATACCCCTATACACGTCATACCCAGTCTTCGCTTCTCCCCACCCCCCACTCCTTGTCTAGACCAGAGTCCGCGCCCCTTGTACCCCCACCCATGTCACGCTCCGCATCCGTGTCTCACCGTACGCCCGCCGACTGAAAGAATGAACGAATGAATGACTGAACGATCAACAAATCGACTTAATGAATGGATGACTGAGCGACCGACAAACCGAATGAAGGAATGAATGACCGAACGACCGATTGACCGACTGAACGAATGAATAACTGAGCCACCGACTGACCGACCCAACGGATGACTGACTGATTGACTGACAAACCGACTAAACGAATGAATGACTGTACGACCGATTGGCCGAATAAATCACTAACCGACCGACTGACCGAATAAATGACTGAACGACCGACTGACCGACTGAACAAATGAATGACTGAACGACCGATTGGCCGAATAAATGACTAACGACCGACTGACCGACCGAACAAATGAATGACTGAACGACCGACAAACCGACTAAACAAGTGAATGACTGAACGACCGATTGGCCGAATAAATGACAAACCGACCGACTGACCGACCGAACAAATGAATGACTGAACGACCGATTGGCCGAATAAATGACTAACCGACCGACTGACCAACTGAACAAATGAATGACTGAACGACTGATTGGCCGAATAAATGACTAAACGACCGACTGAACAAATGAATGACTGAACGACCGACTGACCGAATAAATGACTGAACGACCGACTGACCGACTGAACAAATGAATGACTGAACGACCGACTGACCGAATAAAGGACTGAACGACCGACAACCCGACTGAAAGAATTACTGACTGAACGACCGACTGACCGACTGTACGAATGCATGAAAGAACGAATCAATGGCTGAGTGATCGACTAACCGACTTAACGAATAAATGATTGAACGACCGATTGACCGATTGAACGAATGAATGACAGAATGACCGATTGAACGAATAAATGACTGAACGACCGACTGACCGGATGAATGAATGAACGACCGACTGAATGACTAAACGACCGACTGACCAAGCGATCGACCGACCAAATGTACTAACGAGTGACTGAACGACCGACTGAATGAATGAATGATGTCTGAACGACCGACTGACCGACTAGACGAATGAATGAACGAGCGACCGACTAAACACATTTACGAACGAATGACTGAACGACCAACTGACCGACTGAACGAGCGACCGAAAAACGCAGGGAAAAAAACACCACCACGAACGAACAATGCAACGAATGTACGAAATGAATGAATGAAGAATGAAAAACTGAAATAATATTTTTTTAAGTCACAAACAGTGTACCAAAGAATGAAAAGAATAGACTGAAAGAAGACACCTCGAGAATAATGGACGAGATGGCATGAGCAGAACATAAGGATGATGATAGACAGGAACGGATGTGCAAAACGTGAAACCTATGAACGGTAGACTGGAGAAGGAAAAAAAAAAAGAGGACTACGTGGAAATGAACAATAACGGTCGAGAGGAGACGACGACAACGATTGGAGAAGAATCAATGATGGACCGGAGGGGAGGAAGAGAACGCCAGAACGATGAATGAATGTTGGGCTTATGGAAAAAGAAAAGATCGCGAGACTGATAGAGAGAACTAGAGAATGATGAATGATCAAGAATGATGAATGATCAACGGGAGAACTTTAAGCGCGCCAAATGACGGACTGAATGAGAACAGGAGAACATGGTGATTGTGAATGTCAGACGGGGTAGAACAGGAGAACATGGTGATTGTGAATGGCAGACGGGGTAGAACAGGAGAACATGGTGATTGTGAATGTCAGACGGGGTAGAACAGGAGAACGTGGTGATTGTGAATGGCAGACGTGGTAGAACAGGAGAACGTGGTGATTGTGAATGTCAGACGGGGTTGAAAAGGAGAATGTGGTGATTGTCAATGTCAGACGTGGTAGAACAGGAGAACGTGGTGATTGTGAATGTCAGACGGGGTAGAACAGGAGAACGTGATGATTGTCAATGTCAGACGGGGTAGAACAGGAGAACGTGATGATTGTCAATGTCAGACGGGGTAGTAGAACAGGAGAACGTGATGATTGTCAATGTCAGACGGGGTAGAACAGGAGAGCGCAAGCGTGATGGATGATGAGGAGGAATGAAGAGTGGAAATTGAATGACAATGAATCATGAAAGGGATGAGGAGAGAAGAGCACGCAAATGGTGAATGTTAGACGGGATGGTAATAAGTGTGAAAACTGTGAGAAAGACCTGCATAATAATGACTCTAGAAAAAGCCTTTAAAGCCGGGAAACATTGACCAACGCAAATTAAAGTCAGCACCACTCAAGACACTATCTCATGCAAAAAGGAAACATCATAAGAAGATAGAGGACCTTTGCTTTGAGCTCTCCGACAAAACAGAGCAAAGAGGTCCATGTATGCGAACAGTTCATGATTCATCAAATGGAGACAACCTTCCAACGTTCTATCGAAGAAATCGTAGTAGCAGTGAAGTCGCTGAAACACGGCAAAGCTGCAGGCATTGACAGCGTCCCTCAGAACATTAGCAGAAAGGCAGTACCTGACGTATAAACTGCCATCTGCAACAAAATCTGGCACACTAGCGACTTACTAACGCCAGTGAGACTCGATCACTAATCGTCATACTTCCAAAGTGTGGAAATCCTCAACGCTGCCAGAAGAACCTCAAGATCAGTTAGATCAGCAATGTAAGCAACGTAATGTTAAACATAATTCTGAACAGGTTACAGTTGTGTGTGAAAGGCTTAAGTATCATTTAACAGATCTTTAATCCTTCGCCTGCAACACCAGGAGGAGTTCTATCATGCCTTCACAGACTTCAAAAAGGCGTTTGACAGTCTGTCCAGAGGTGCTATAGTCTGTTCAGAAGAAATTTGATATCGAGACAAAAACAACATCCACCAAGTATACGCCAAAGTGACCAGTGCATTACTGAGGGCGAGACTGGAAAGGGGTCCCACATATCAGTCAGGATTCGTCAGGGCCCCTTTGCCCGTCAGGTCCCTTTGCCCTCTAAGACTTTTCAACATAGTCCTGGAATGCATCATGACTCATCCACATGAAGGTCATGTCAAATGTCAAAACAATCAGCACCGCTAGAAGAACTATCACGAACCTTCACTTTGCAGATAACTTTGATGGCCTGGCGGGCACTGTACAAGAACTCAGTGAGCTTGCGAAAACACTGGATAAAATATGTACAAGACATTGTACGGATATCAACACCGAGAAGACAAAACTAATGGAAGCTATACCACACCTCCGGTACCGATATAGCCATACTCAGAAACTAGGAACTGTTGAACACTTCATATAACTCGGATTTATTTTCAGCGATGGGGTAATTAATTCAAATATCTTTTCAAGAGCAGCAAAGACATTTTTAATCCAGACTGAACCCGTTAGAAAAGACAATAATAACATCTCAGTGAAACACAAAGCTGGCTCCTGCATGCAGGGGTGCATTTCATTTTCCTATATACAGACAGGACGTGGACCTGAAAGAAAGAACCCAATCATAGAAATGAGGTGTCACTGCAAATATACGTTGGATATACTGATTATATCACCACTGAACACGTGCGTCAGACCATCAAAAAGAACATCAGGACACCAGCAAAGCAACAACAAAAAATAAGTTGGCATTGTCATGAAGTTCCAATGGCCCTTCAATCATCCAGGAAAAAAGTTGAAGGAGCGAGACCATGGGGAAGACAAAAACAATGAACTGACAACATCGCAGAATGGACAGGGAAACCGTCTGTAGAGCACAAGGCCTCGGAACACAACCGGCAGAATTGGAGGAATCTGGTGAACAGTTCTTCAGTGCGATGCTCCCATGACTTCACACAGACCTTGGAAAAAAGTTTGATATCAGCAATACCAAGACAAAAATTTTGTGTATTTTCAAATAATTTGTCTTCTTTGCAGAATGTGTTCCTGACTCTAGGACTGAGCCATCCGTTGAATATTTAATGATCTGGATGCACAGATACCTATGTTCTTGAGTCTCGATGATAAAATGTTTTCACCTGTCTCCGGTGCAATATAGTCATTAACAAATTTGACCTGTCGGTTCTCTTAGTTAGGCATAACAGGCACTGCTGGACCTGAAGAATCAGATGAAAAAACAAAATTGCGTGTTTTGTATTATCCATTTCTATCATTTCTAACAGGATGGAGAGAGATGGCGTGTGTCTTGCTCGTTAGCAGAGTCTAGGAATATTTCCTTTTTGTTTCTGAAGGCAAGAAAAAAATCGAATAAAACCAAAGTGTTTTATCCCGTAATCTGTATGTCTGTATTGTCTGGCGGAACTAATACCATTTTTTATATAAAAACTTAGCTTCTGACAACTTGCCTTATTCTGAAAAAGATAGTCACCCAACTTCATGGTATGAATTCAATATATATTTGTATGTACCGGATCGCCAAGAGCCATTTTAACAGCTCTGCCGTCTGTGTATTGTATTTTATTCAACAAGGTGTGCAGGCTTGAAAAATTAGGTTCTTATTCATAGATCAATTTTGATCGGACGAGGCTGGTGAATGCAGTAACGGAGATTTATTCTGTATATTGATTCCATGGGAAAGCATCAATTGCTGTCAAAAATTGTGACCTTTTCCATGCTGTCATTATCAAATTCTCAGCACGAAATTGCCAATGTAATTACTAGTCAGCGAGTATCTAAAAACTTTGTCTTGTGAATGTTGTAAAGTTTGTCATACAATACTTGATTTTGTAGCAATGATATCAGATTCTCCCTGTTAAAATCATTATTAGTGTTGTCTCTCCTGAATGTGCAAGCTCACGTCATTCCATGTACATGTTTAATGCATTTATCTCCAGTTGATAAATATTTTGTGCACGATTCATTACCCTTATCTTCTAAGATTTCCATTTGTCCAGATGGAATTATCGTCTGAATATTTTACCGTATGTTTGTCTTTTGATGGTACCTTAGGTAGGTCATAGCTAGGAGTAGCACACTCAACGAAAGCAATAAAAATACTTGAAGGGTATACATATTCTAAAAAGATGACTAGACGTTACTGACTCTTCCACATACAGATTCTTCAGATTAAAAAATTTGCTGATAGAAAAGTTCGCTTATTCTACTCAATTTCGCGATTTAGAGCAGTTTCGTATGTTATTTGGCATGGTAAGCTTTAATGATGAACATAACAATCTTTTTTTTATAACACAATAAAAAATAAAAAGTAACTACAAGCTATATGACTTTCATAGTCAATGCCACAAAACATTAAAACATTAATCACGAAGAATAGTAAACACAAGAGGAAGGGGTATAAGTACAGAGAGAGAGAGAGAGAGAGAGAGAGAGAGAGAGAGAGAGAGAGAGAGAGAGAGAGAAACACTAAGCAGAGCCGTATTCTCAGCACTGTGCGAAAAAAAAAAAAAAAAAAAAAACTACAAGACAAACATGTGGTGAAGCATGTTTGTTAAAGTAAATAAAAAAGTACAATTCATCAAAACAACACCAACATATTTCATTCCACACCTCTACATACCCAACTATTCCCCTGTCCTCTCTGTCCTCCACGAACACGTCAATTTGCAAAGTTGCTCGAAAATGCCGACTCAGGCGCCCCCACCCCCTTTTGCCCGGCACACACACACGCTCGCGCACGTACACACAACGCGCGCGTGCGCGCACGCACAGGCACACAAAACACACACACGCACACACACAGAAAAGCAAACAAGCAGGCCCGCGCGGGCACACACACACACACACACACAGAACACACACACACGCACACACACACTACAATGCGCGCGGGCACACTAACACACACATGCACTTACGCGCACATACATAAACACAAGCGCAAGCACACTAGCGTGCACGCGCGTTCACGTGTGTGTGTGTGTGTGTGTGTGTGTGTGTGTGTGTGTCTCTCTCTCTCTCTCTCAATATATATATATATATATATATATATATATATATATATATATATATATATATATTATAATATATAATATATATAGTTTCGCGCGCACACACAATATATACATAGACAACCATGCGCACCCGCAAGAAAAACAAACATCCCACACATCAGAAACGCACACATACATACACACAACACGCACGCACGCAGGTACACACGCACGCGCGTGCGCGCATCCGCATTTTATATACATATACGCACACACGCACGCGCACGCACGCACGCATACACACACAGCCGCGCGTGCGCACGCACACACCCACGCACACACACACACACACACACACACACACACTACAACGCACGCGGGCACACAAACACACACATGCGTGCACGTATATAAACACAACCCGCGTGCGCACGCGTTCACGTATATATATTTGCGTGCACACACAAATAAATACATATACAACCATGGGCACCCGCAAGCAAAACAAACATCTCACACATCAGATTCACACACACAAAACACACACGCACACGCACGCACGCACACACGCAGGTACACACGCACGCGCGTGCGCGCATCCGCACTTATATACATATACGCACACACGCACACACACACACAAACACACACACAGAGCCATGCGCACGCGCACGCACGCACACACACACACACACACACACACACACGCAGGTACACACACACACACGCGTGCGCATATCCGCACACACTTATATACATATACGCACACACGCACACACACACACAAACACACACACAGAGCCATGCGCACGCGCACGCACGCACACACACAGAGGCATGCGCGCACGCGCGCGCACACACACACACACACACAACTTTCATCTGATTTAAGATTTTACATAAGAAAGATTTTTAACGAAGCTTCTGGTGCGTTTTTAGAAGACTTATTTCAAAGAGATGTGTGAAAGGGTTGGGTTGTTTTTTTATATTTATGATTTGTGAGTTGATTTTTAACGTGGTAACAGCCCTGATATGGCCCTTTGCGGTCGGCTAGGCTATAAGCAACATTACCTTACCTTACGTGTTCTCACTGGAAGCCAGTACAAGAGTGTGAAGCACCTCACTGGAATATCACCACTTGATCTTGGCTCGAATCTTGCGGCATGATTTTGAATTTATTGAACTTCATGAATTAAAAAATATAATGTCGCTAACAGATTATTTTTTTCTTCGAGCATATTATCTCATGTGCATCAACCGTTTTTTTTTTTAATGCGCTTGATGTATTATGACTATATTTTTGTTTTTTGTTGTTACGAAAGTTTTTTTTTTTTTTTAAGACAATATTCTGGCATTTTTCAACAACAAATAAAATAACAACAACACGTGTACGCCAAAATAAAAACTTCAAATGTTCATTAAACTTTTATGTAATAGAACAATTTGGTCTTCGATGAACAGATGTAGTCTCATCTTTCTTTCTTCAACTTTTGATATCAAAAGTGAAGCTTGATGATAAATTGTTCTCCGAGAATGTCTAACAAATGCCTGTGCTTTGTCTAAAGATCTCATGGTAATGAAGCTTCCCAATCTCATAGGATACAATGGCAGTTTATGATTATTCTTCATTTCATTCATTTTCCACACGTTGTAGCACATTTTTGGACTCGGATATTTCAAAATGACGAAAACCAGAAAATGAACACAACACTTCGGTTTCAGCAGCAACTCTGTTGCTATAATTTAACGTTAAAATGATGAATATCCTGACAAGAGATAAGATAAGATAATGTTGCTTATAGCCCAGCCGACCGCAAAGGGCCATATCAGGGCTGTCACCATGTTAAAATCAACTCACCTGACAAGAGATGAGCGTGAAAAGGATGAATGACTGGAGGGAGAAGAACGAGGAAACGATCAATGGATGACTGGAGAAGAGTGTGAAAAGGATCAATGGATGACTGGAGAAGAGTGTGAAAAGGATCAATGGATGACTGGAGAAGAGTGTGAAAAGGATCAATGAATGACTGGAGAAGAGTGTGAAAAGGATCAATGGATGACTGGAGAAGAGTGTGAAAAGGATCAATGAATGACTGGAGAAGAGTGTGAAAAGGATCAATGGATGACTGGAGAAGAGTGTGAAAAGGATCAATGAATGACTGGAGAAGAGTGTGAAAAGGATCAATGAATGACTGGAGAAGAGTGTGAAAAGGATCAATGGATGACTGGAGAAGAGTGTGAAAAGGATCAATGAATGACTGGAGAAGAGTGTGAAAAGGATCAATGAATGACTGGAGAAGAGTGTGAAAAGGATCAATGAATGACTGAGAAGAGTGTGAAAAGGATCAATGGATGACTGGAGAAGAGTGTGAAAAGGATCAATGAATGACTGGAGAAGAGTGTGAAAGGATCAATGAATGACTGGAGAAGAGTGTGAAAAGGATCAATGAATGACTGGAGAAGAGTGTGAAAAGGATCAATGAATGACTGGAGAAGAGTGTGAAAAGGATCAATGGATGACTGCAGACGAATGTGAAAAGGATCGCTAAATGACTGCAGAAGAATGTGAAACGGATCGCTAAAGACTGCAGAAAAAGTAAAAAAGGATCAATGGATGACTGGAGAAGAGTGTGAAAAGGATCAATGAATGACTGCAGACGAATGTGAAAAGGATCGCTAAATGACTGCAGAAGAATGTGAAACGGATCGCTAAAAGATTGCAGAAAATGTTAAAGGATCGCTAAATGACTGCAGAAGAATGTGAAACGGATCGCTAAAAGACTGCAGAAAATGTGAAAAGGATCGCTAAATGACTGCAGACGAATGTGAAAAGGATCAATGAATGACTGCAGAAGAATGTGAAAAGGATCGCTAAATGACTGCAGAAGAATGTGAAACGGATCGCTAAAAGACTGCAGAAAAATGTGAAAAGGATCGCTAAATGACTGCAGAAGAATGTGAAAAGGATCGCTAAATGACTGCAGAAGAGTGTTGAAGTGCGAACTGACTAACTGGAGAAAATGATGAATGAGCGACTGGAAAATAACCTGAAAACGACGAATGACTCACTGAGAAGAACTTGAAACAATGAATGAATGACTGTGGAAGAACGTGAAACAATGAATGAATGACTGTGGAAGAACGTGAAACAATGAATGAATGACTGTGGAAGAACGTGAAACAATGAATGAATGACTGTGGAAGAACGTGAAACAATGAATGAATGACTGTGGAAGAACGTGAAACAATGAATGACTGACTGTGGAAGAACGTGAAACAATGAATGAATGACTGTGGAAGAACGTGAAAGCGATGAATGACTGATGTCCGAGGCACATGAACATGACTGACTGACTGGAGGAGGTGTGAACACAAAATGACTGACTGAATGATGAGGAAAGTGAACATGGTGCGTAAATGACGAGAGTGTGAACACAAAATGACTGACTGACTGGAGGAGAGTGTGAACACAAATGACTGACTGACTGGAGGAGAGTGTGAACACAAATGACTGACTGACTGGAGAGAGTGTGAACACAAATGACTGATGGTAGTACAGTGTAAGAATGATGAACGATGAACGGTCGGGAAGACAATGTGAGAATGAAGAGGGAAAGTGAACATGGTGCGTAAATGACGAGAAAGGGGAAGCAGATAAACATGGGGTGTGTGAAGGACAGAATGAAGAAACACTTCTGACCAGATAATGTGAACGTAAGAAGAACGTATAATGGACGGTATGAAAACGGAACGTAAGACTAACGAAGGAAGTATGAAAGGAAAAAAGGGAATGCTGAATAATAGACAATCATAAGTGATAGGTTGGATATGAGATGACATTATAGCCATGAAGGAGAGGAGAAAAGGAGAATATGAAAATGATGAACGGTGGACAGGACAGTAGCATAAGAAGAGTTCGGGAGAGGAAAAAGTCGTCAAGAGCATGAGAATGATACAGCACATGACAACAGAACAGCGTGAGAATGATACAGCACATGACAATAGAACAGCGTGAGAATGATACAGCACATGACAACAGAACAGCGTGAGAATGATAACAGCAATGACAATAGAACAGCGTGAGAATGATACAGCACATACAATAGAACAGCGTGAGAATGATACAGCACATGACAATAGAACAGCGTGAGAATGATACAGCACATGACAATAGAACAGCGTGAGAATGATACAGCACATGACAATAGAACAGCGTGAGAATGATACAGCACATGACAACAGAACAGCGTGAGAATGATACAGGACATGACAACAGAACAGCGTGAGAATGATACAGCACATAACAAACAGCGTGAGAATGTTCCAGTGATGGACAAACGGTGGAAAAAACCAGAGAACAATGCATTCTCACGAGGTGAAAGAAGAAAAAGTGAAAAGGATGAACAGGGACAGGACAAGAAGAGCGGAAGAGAGGAAAAGGCGTCAGGATGAAGGACTACATGAATGTAAGATTTTTAGAATAAAAGGAAGAAATAGATTAAGTGATGACGAGAATGATAACGGACAATCACAGTGAGGAGATGAAAACGCGAAACGGGCAAGATGAATAGAGATGAAGGTGAAAATGATAATGGACGGGGGAACAACGTGAGAAATTTCAGTGAAGGATGGGACCAGAAGTAGCGAATGACAGACGGGACTTGAAGAATGAGACATTAACGGAAGGGATCATTTATGAAGGACAAGAACATGAGAACGTAAACATGACGAAGGAAGGAAAGAAGGAAGGAATATGAATAATCAGACACAATGGAAACAAGAAACCTTGAAGATTATGACTAAATGACAAGAACGAGAATAGGTGAATGACCGACAGGACCAGAAACGATCAGCATGAACGGATGGAGAAAAGAGCGGGAGAATGATGAAAGAGGGACAACAGGAGAAGGAAAAGCGGTGAAAAATGGACGGAAGAAAAAGTGAAGAATGGTAAAAGACTGGAGAAAAGGAGAACGTGAGCATGATGAAAGACTGATGGGAGAAGAACATGAAAATTATGAAAGAGTAACGGGAGACTAGCATGCGAGTGAATTAGGGCAGTTCGGATGAGACGGCAAGAAACTGAGGATGGCGCATATGACCCCGATTGGAAGTAAATAGGCAGACCTGACAATGATAAAAGAGTGGACAAAAGGAAACACGAGATGGGTAGTGGTCGGAATGATTGAATTGTCAGATTCATGAACGACGGGTGGGATGAAAAGAGAAAGTGATATCTATGAAGGAGAGGTAGAAAGAAGAATGTGAGAATGATCAATGATGTATGAAAGGCGACGGACAGAATTGTGGATGGGAAAATAACGTGAGAACGATGAAGGACGGGATAAGAAGGAAAAGAAGAGACGAGTGTGAAACCAATGGATTAATGAACCCTGGACAGCACTGGAATGATGCAGCGATGGCCAGAACAAAACAAAGAAAACACGGGAATGATGAGTGTTTGGAAACAGAGAAAAGGAGGTAGGAATGATGAATGGGGAACTGGATGTCAGAAGGGAGATAAGAGGGAAAAACGTGGGAATCAGGAGTGCCTGAAAATCCAACATCGAAAGAGTAATCCAAAGATAAATGGGATGAGAAAGAAACAAGAGAAACAATGCTGGACGCGATCAGAAAAGAACGAGAGAACGACGAATGACAGACGAAATTAGGAAGAGAACGTGGAATGTGATAACGAACGTGATGAAGAGATGACGCAAAAAGCGATACGATAAGAAGCTTTTGAGAGGGA
>CM031597.1:110041777-110084277 GCA_018398815.1 Conus ventricosus | reverse complement strand
TACCCCAATACAAACCCATGTCACACCCTACATCCACACCCCTCTACCCCAATACAAACCAATGTCAAGCCCTACATCCACACCCCCTCTACCCCAATACGAACCCATGTCACGCCCTTCATCCGCACACCCTCTGCCCCAATACAAACCCATGTCACGCCCTTCATCCGCACACCCTCTGCCCCAATACAAACCCATGTCACGCCCTACATCCACACCCCCTCTACCCCAATACGAACCCATGTCACGCCCTTCATCCGCACACCCTCTGCCCAATACAAACCCATGTCACGCCCTTCATCCGCACACCCTCTGTCCCAATACAAACCATGTCACGCCCTACATCCACACCCCTCTACCCCAATACAAACCCATGTCACGCCCTACATCCACACCTCTACCCCAATACAAACCCATGTCACGCCCTACATCCACACCCCTCTACCCCAATACGAACCCATGTCACGTCCTTCATCCACACCCCCTCTACCCCAATACTAACCCATGTCACGCCCTACATCCACACCTCTACCCCAATACAAACCCATGTCACGCCCTACATCCACACCCCTCTACCCCAATACAAACCCATGTCACGCCCTACATCCACACCCCCTCTACCCCAATACGAACCCATGTCACGCCCTTCATCCGCACACCCTCTGCCCCAATACAAACCCATGTCACGCCCTTCATCCGCACACCCTCTGCCCCAATACAAACCCATGTCACGCCCTACATCCACACCCCCTCTACCCCAATACGAACCCATGTCACGCCCTTCATCTGCACACCCTCTGCCCCAATACAAACCCATGTCACGCCCTTCATCCGCACACCCTCTGCCCCAATACAAACCCATGTCACGCCCTACATCCACACCTCTACCCCAATACAAACCCATGTCACGCCCTACATCCACACCCCCTCTACCCCAATACGAACCCATGTCACGTCCTTCATCCACACCAACTCTACAAACCCATGTCACGCCCTACATCCACACCCCTCTACCCCAATACAAACCCATGTCACGCCCTACATCCCACACCCCTCTACCCCAATACAAACCCATGTCACGCCCTACATCCACAACCCTCTACCCCAATACAAACCCATGTCACGCCCAACATCCACACCTCCTCTACCCAATACGAACCCATGTCACGCCCTTCATCCGCACACCCTCTGCCCCAATACAAACCCATGTCACGCCCTTCATCCGCACAGCCTCTGCCCAATGCAAACCCATGTCACGTCCTTCGTCCGCACACCCTCTACCCCAATACAAACCCATGTCACGTCCTTCATCCGCACACCCTCTGCACCAATACAAACGCATGTCACGCCCTTCATCACACCCCCTCTACAAACCCATGTCACGCCCTACATCCACACCCCTCTACCCCAATACAAACCCATGTCACGCCCTACATCCACACCCCCTCTACCCCAATACGAACCCCTGTCACGCCCTTCATCCGCACACCCTCTGCCCCAATACAAACCCATGTCACGTCCTTCATCCGCACACCCTCTGCCCCAATACAAACCCATGTCACGTCCTTCATCCGCCTACCCGTGTTACGCCGTTCATCCACACCCCCTCTGCCCCAATACAAACCCATGTCACGTCCTTCATCCGCACACCCTCTACCCCAATACAAACCCATGTCACGTCCTTCACCGCACACCCTCTGCCCCAATACAAACCCATGTCACGTCCTTCATCCGCATCCCGTCTGCCGCGATACGCCTACCCATGTCACGCCCGAAACACACGCACCCTCTGCTCAAATACGCCTGCGTCACGCCTGCATCGTCACCCCTCTGACCCAATACACCCACGCGTATTACGCCCTGTGTCTGCCCAACACCATACATCGACGCCCCCTGTACGCCTACCCTGTACTGCCCGAAATCTTCACTCGCTGTTCCCATGACTCATGTCATGCCCTGAATTCTACGCGTCCCCCCCCCCCTCCCCCAACCTATGTCATGATCTGAAATACTCGCCCCCTACCACCACCCATGTCAAGCTCTGAAATCTGCACTCCATGTACTCCAACCCATGTGACATCCTGAATCCACACCCGCTGTTCGCCCACCTATGGTAAAGCCTTACATCTTTATTCCTCCTCCCCTCCCCCCCCCGCCCCGCCCCTCTGTGCTCCCACCCATGTCAAGCCCTGAAATCCACGCTTCCTGTGCCCCACCCATGTTACGCCTACATCTGCACCTCCTCCCCGTCACCCCACCCATGTCACGCCCAGCAACCTCAACCGCCGTACTCCCACCCCAACCTCTAGTATACGTGTATTCCCGTCCTTTATACCCGCAACAATGTTGTACACTGCATCCGCGACCCCGTACCCATGGCATACCCTGCATCCTTGTCCCACATATCCCTATACACGTCATACCCAGTCTTCGCTTCTCCCCACCCCCCACCCCACCCCTCCTTGTCAAGACCAGAATCAGCGCCCCTTGTATCCCCACCCATGTCACGCTCCGCATCCGTGTCTCACCGTACGCCCGCCGACTGAACGAATGAATGACTGAATGAATGAATGACTGAACGATCGACAAATCGACTTAATGAATGGATGACTGAGCGACCGACTGACCGACCCAACAAATGACTGATTGACTGACAAACCGTCTAAACGAATCAATGACTGTGCGACCGATTGGCCGAATAAATCACTAAGCGACCGACTGACCGAATAAATGACTGAACGACCGACTGAACAATGAATGACTGAACGACCGATTGACCGAATAAAATTAATGACTAACGACCGACAACCCGACTGAAAGAATTACTGACTGAAACGACCGATTGCCCGACTGTACGAATGCATGAAAGAACGAATCAATAGCTGAGCGATCGACTAACCGACTTAACGAATGAATGACTGAACGACCGATTGACCGAATGAATGACAGAATGACCGATTGAACGAATACATGACTGAACGACCGACTGACGGATAAATGACTGAACGACCGACTGAATGACTAAACGACCGACTGACCAAGCGATCGACCGCCCCAAATGTACTAAAGACTGACTGAACGACCGACTGAACGAATGAATGTCTGAACGACCGACTGACCGACTAGACGAATAAATGAACGAGCGACGACCGAACACATTTACGAACGAATGAATGAACGACCAACTGACCGACTGAACGAATGAACAAATGAACGAGCGACCGAAAAACGCAGTAAAAAAGAAACACACAACGAACGAACAATGCAACGAATGTACAAAAGGAATGAACGAAGAATGAAAAACTGAAATGATTTTTTTTTTAAGTCACAAACAGTGTACCAAAGAATGCGAAGAACAGACTGAGAGAAGACACCGTGAGAATGATCAATGATGGACGAGATGGCATGAGCAGAACGTGATAAGGATGAATGATAGACAGGAACGGATGTGCAAAACGTGAAACCCATGAACGGTAGACTGGAGAAGAAAAAAAGAGAGGAATACGTGGAAATGAACAATAACGGTCGAGAGGAGACGACGACGACGACTGGAGAAGAATCAATGATGGACCGGATGGGGGGGGGGGGGGGGGGGGAGAGAATGCCAGAACGATAAATGAATGTTGGGCCTATGGAAAAAGAAAAGATCGCGAGACTGTTGACTGATGGAGAGAACTAGAGAATGATCAATGATCAACGGAGAACTTTAAGCATGACAACTGACGGACTGAGTGAGAATGGGAGAACGCGGTGATTGTGAATGTCAAGGGGGTAAACGGGGAAAAAGTGGGTGGGAGGCGAGGGGGTTTAAACAGGGGAACGTGGGACTGTGGATGGCAGACGGGAGAACAGAAAACGTGGTGATTGTGAATGGCAAAAGGGGGTAGAAAAGGAGAACGTGGGATAATAAATGTCAAACGGGTGAACAGGGAACGTGGTGATAATGAATGAAGATGGGGTGGAAAGAAAACGCGGCGTTTGTCAATGAAGACGGGTGAACGGGAAAACGCAAGCGGGAATGGGGGGAGGAAAGGGTGGAAACTGAATGAAAATGAATCAGGAAAGGGATGAGGAGAAAAAAAGAGCCGCAAATGGTGAATTTAGACAGGAGGGTAAAAAGTGTAAAAACTACGAGAAGACCTGCATAGCAAGACAAAAGAAAAAGCCTTAAAGCTGTGAAAAATTGGCCCAACGCAAATTTAGTCGCACCCCCAAAAGACATGGACTGTCTCATGAAAAAAAGGAAATTAAATAAGAAGATGAGGACCTTTGCTTTGGCTTCGAAAAACCCGAGAAAAAAGAGGCCCATGTACGAACATTTCAGGATTCTTAAGGAGACAATTTTCCAACCTTCTATCGAAGAAGTGTAGTGCAGTGAAGTCGCTGAAAAAGGGCTGGCTGCAGGTTTGACAGCCCCTCAAAACATTAGCAGAAAGGAGTACTACGTATAAACTGCCCTCTCAAAAAATCGGCCACTAGCGATTTACTAACGCCAGTGGCGAGGGACTAATCGTATACTTCCAAAGTGTGGAATCCTAAAACATGCCAGAAGAACCCAAGTCATTAGATCAGCAATGTAACAACGTATGTTAAACTATTCGAAAGGGGTTACAGTTGTTTGTAAAGGGGTTAAAGTTCATTTAACAGATTTTAATCCTTCGCCTGCAAACCAGGAGGAGTTCTTTTTCCCTTCACAGATTCAAAAAGGCGTTTGTGAGTGTCTAGAGGTGCTATAGTCTGTTAAGAAAAAATTTGTACGAGACAAAAAACACCACCAGTTACGCCCAAAAAGAAAATGGCTTTTCCTAAGGGGGCGACTGGAAAGGGGGGGCCCCCTATCAGTCAGGATTCGTCAGGGCCCTTTGCTTCTGGTTTTCAACTAGTCCCGGGAAAGCATTAGACTCCCACTGAAGATCTGTCAAAGTCAAAAAAACACACCACAAGAAGAACTCCACGAACCCTTTATTTTTCAGAGAACTTTGATGGCCTGGCGGCACTGACAAAACTCCTGGCTGGTAAACATAAAAATAGTTTCAAGACATTGTGCGGGTTTCAAAACCGAGAGAAAAACAATGGAAGTACAAACCACCCCCCGGTACCCATTGCCTTCTCAGAAAATGGGAACTGTTGAAAACTTCATATTCTGGATTTTTTTTTCAGGTGGGGTAATTAAATCAAAATCTTTTCAAGAGCGCAAAGACATTTTTTAATCCAAATAAACCCTGTTAGAAAAGACAATGACATCACGTGAAAAACAAAACGGCTCCTGCTGCAGGAGGCATTTCAAATTTTCCCAATCGACAGGGCACGGGCCTGAAAGAAAGAACCCCCCCATAGAAATGAGGGGTCACTGCAAAAATAACGTGGATATACTGATTATATCACCATGAAACGTGGTCAACCATCAAAAAGAACATCAGGAACCCCCAAAACAAAAACAAAAAATAAGGTGCATTTCATGAAAACCCTGGCCCCCAATCATCCAGGAAAAAATTTAAAGGGGTGAGACCAGGGGAAGAAAAAAATGAAAAAGACAACATCGCAGAATAAAAGGGAACCGTCTGTAGGCACAAGGCCCCGGAACACAAACCCACAAAATTGGGGAATCTGGTGAACATTCTTCAGGTGATGCTCCAGATTCACCAAAACCTGGAAAAAAGAAGTTTGATATCAGCAATACCAAGACAAAATATTTTGTGTATTTTCAAAATATTTTTTTCTATGCAGAATGTGTTCCTGACTCTAGGACTGAGCCATCCGTTAAATATTTAAAGATTTGGATACACAGATACACATGTTCTCGAGTCTCGATGATAAAATGTTTTCACCTGTCTCCGGTGCAATATAACCATTAACAAACTTGACCTGTCGGTTCTCTTACTTAGGCATAACAGGCACTGCTGGACCTCAAGAATCAGATGAAAAAACAAAATTGCGTGTTTTGTATTATCCATTTCTATCATTTCTAACAGGATGGAGAGAGATGCCGTGTGTGTAGCACTTTTCAGGTAATCGTTACCAGAGTTTAGGAATATTTCCTTTGTTTCTGAAGGTAAGAAAACAAATCGAATAAAACCAAAGTGTGTTGTCCTGTAATCTGTATGTCTGCATTGTCTAGTGGAACTAATACCCTTTTTATATAAAAAATTAGCTTTTGACAACTTACCTTATTCTGAAAAAGATAAAAGACAATTCATTTATGAATTCAATATCTTTTTGTATTAGGGTTCGCCAAAAGCCTTTTAACGCTTGCCGTCTGTGTATTGATTTCATTAAACAAGGTGTGCGGGTTGAAAAAAAACTTATTCTTAAATCAATTTTGATCGGCGGGGCTGGTAAATGCAGTAACGGAGATGTATTCTTTCTTCTCAAAAAGCATCAATTGCTTAAAAAGTTTGCCTTTTTCCCATCTGTCTTTAAACAAATTCTCAGCCAAAATTGCCATGTAATTACTTTCAGGAGTACTAAAACTTCGTCTTGGAATTTTGAAATTTTTGTCATAAAATACTTGATTTTGTAGAAATGATCGATTCCCCGGTTAAAATCATTATTGTTTGTCCTCCGAATGTAAAGCCACTTCCATGTCTTTTTACTGCATTTTTCCCCGGTTGATAAATATTTTGTGCACGTGTTTACCCTTACTTCAATTTGCTTTTGGAAGAGGAATTATCGTCTGAATTTTTTAAACCGTAGGTTTGTCTTTTTGATGGACCTTAGGGGGTATGCTAGGATAGAACACCAACGAAGCAACAAAAATACATTGAAGGGTAAAATATTCTAAAAGATGCCCGACATTACCGACTCTTCCACATACAGTTTTTTTAAGGTTAAAAAATTTTGCTGATAAAAAATTTTGCTTATTCATTTAAATTTCGTTTTTTAAAGCATTTCCTATGTTATTTGGTATATAATGAAATGATAAAAACACTTTTCTTTTTTAAAACCCAAAATTAAAAAAAATAGTAACAACAAGCTTTATGACTTTCACATCAATGCAACAAAATTTTAAAAACATTAACGGGAAAGAACAGTAAACACAAGGAAAGGGGTTTAAAAGTACCAGAAGAGAGGGGGCGGGGGGGGGGAGAGAGAAAGAGAGAGAGAAAAGGGGGAGAGAGAGGGGGGAGGGAGAGAAAGGGGAGAGAGAGACGACTAACACTAGCGGAGCCGATTCTCAGGACGTGGGGAAAAGAAAAGAAAAAAAAAAAACCAAAAAAAGAAACAAAAACCTATAAAGATAAAAAAAAAAAAAAGTAGGTAAAAACTTTTTTGGAAAAACCCAAATCAACAGTACAATTCGTCAAAACCCAAAAATTTTAAATTTCTTTTCGACCTTACGAACCCCATTTTTTCCCCCTGTCCTCTGCCCCCCACAAATATAAATTTACGTAGTACCCAAAAAAACGCCGACTAGGCGCCCCCACCCCTTTCCCCAGGCAACACACACACCTCGCGCATGCAACACAATGCGCGCTACACACACACACACACACCCACCACAACACACCCCACACATGCGCGCGCCGCTCGCGCGCGAATACATACACCACAGAAAAAAAGCAAACAAGCAAGCAAGCAGGCCCGCGCGCACACACCACCACAATGCGCGCGGGCAAACAAACCACACCAATGGGCGCACGCGACACAAAACACAAGCGCAAGGCTCTACGTGCGCGCGCGTTGAGATACCCCACACCCACACACACACATATATAAATATTTAATAAAAAATTTTAAAATTTAATATATATATAAAACCGCCGCACGCACGCACGCGGGGTCCACGACGCCGGCGCGCATCCGCCTTATATACATTACGCACACACGCACCCCAACACACAGGCCGCGCGCGCGCACGAAACACACATACCGCGCGCGCGCACGGGCACCCACGCGTGCGCATCCCCTTTTTATAACATATACATACACGACACCCCTTTCACGCAACACCTACACACAAAACCCTAACAACACCACCTACAAACAACACCCGGATGCGCGCACGCGCGCGCGCACACACAAAAACACCACAACGCGCGCGGGCACACAAACTTACCATGCCGCCCACAAAACAAAAGCGCAGCCCTCTAGCGGCGCGCGCGTTCCTATATTTATTGCGTGCACCCTATTTCATATAAAACCTGCGAAACCCGCAAGCAAAACCATCTCACACACCCACCGCAGGTACACCCACGCGCGTGCGGCATCCGCCTTATATACTTAAGCACACCACACACCAGCCATGCGCGCGCACGCACGCTCCACGAGCACGCCGCACGCACGCACGCTCACACCACGCACAAAAACACCCACCACACACACACACACACACCAACACACACCACACACACACACACACACAACACGTTTTTGGGAACCATGCGGGTTTTAAACCCCTACGGGAACAAACCACTTTTTTGGGCTCGAATCTCGGCATGATTTTGGATTATGAATTTTATTAATTTAAAAAATAAAATGTCACTAAAGGTTATTTTTTTTTTTAGAGCAATATCTCATTGGCACAACCTTTTTTTTTTAAAAAGCCTTGATGACAGACATATTTTTTTTTTTTGTTTTTTACGAAATTTTTTTTTAAAAAGACAATATTCTGGCTTTTTTTCAACAACAAATAAAAAAACAGCAATACTTGTCCCAAAAAAAAACTTCAAATGTTCATTAAACTTTTAGTAACAGAACAATTTTGGTCTTTCGTGAAAAATTGTGGTTCTCTTTCTCTCTTCAACTTTTGATTTTTAAATGAAGCTTGATGATAAATTGTTCTCCGAGAATGTCTAACAAATGCCTGTTTTGCCTAAAGATCTCAGGGTTATAAAGCTTCTAAATCTCATAGGTAAAAGGGCGGTTTTATGAAATTCTTCATTTCATTCATTTTCCCACACTTGTACACATTTTGGCTGGGATTTTTTAAAAAAGACAAAAACAAAAAGAACAACACTCGGTTTTTGCACAACTCTTTGCGTATTTATCTTAAAATGTGGAATTCTACAGAATAGCGTGAAAAGGATAATGCTGGGGGGAGAAGAATGAGGAAAACGATAAATGACGGAGAAAATGTAAAAGGATAAAAGATGCGGGAGAAGAATTGGAAAAGGATAAATGACTGACGGAGAAAAATGGAAAAGGATCATGAATGACGGGAGAAAAAGGGAAAAAGGATCGTAAAGACTGGAGAAAAGTAAAAGGGACAATGAATAGGGAAAGAATGTGAAAAGGATCAATGAATGAATGGAGAAGAACGTGAAAAGGGATCGCAAAAATGAGGGAGAAAATGGAAAAGGATCAATGAATGACTGGGAAGATGTAAAAAGGGATGCAAAATGAGAGAAAATGTGAAAAGGACAATAAATGACTGGGAAAAATTGAAAAGATCAATGAATAGGAGAAGAACGTGAAAAGGTCAATGAAGACTGGAAAAAATTGAAAAGGATCAATGAATACTGCAGAAAATGTAAAAAGGGATCGCAAAATGACGGGAGAAAAATTGAAAAGGAAATGACGATGGAGAAGAGTGCTGAAATCTGACTGACAAACGGGAGAAAATGAAAAATGACCGACTGCAAATAACCTGAACACGACGAATGGCTCACTGAGAAAACTTGAAAACGTGACTGACGAGGGGGGGAAACGTGAAAGGGGGTAAAGATGTGTCCGGGGAAACATGAAAATGACTGACTGAGGGAGTGTAACACAACAATGACTGATGGTATACTGTAAGAAGATGATGTAACGGGTCGGGAAGAAAATGTAGAATGATCAGAAAGTGAAAGGGTCATAAATGACGAAAAAGGGGAAGAAGATAAACATGGGGGTTTTGAAAAGGAGAATGAGAAACACTTTTCTGCCCGATAATGAACGTAAGAAAACGTTTAGGGGAGGGGGTAAAAAAGGGGGAAGTAAGAACATGAAGGAAGTATAAAAGGAAAAAAAAAGGGAATGATGAATAATAGCCCAATTATAAATGTGGTGGATGAGATGCTTATAGCCATAAGGAGAGGAGAAGAGGAGAATTGAAAATATGAACGGTGAACAGGACAAGCGTGCGAAGAGTTGGGGAAAGGGGAAAAAGTCGTGAAGAGCGAGAATATACAGCACATGAAAATAGAACAGCGTGAGAAGATCAGCCATGACAACAGAACACGTAAATGAAAGCACTGACAAAGAACACTGAGAATGATACAGCACATGAAAACACTACAGCGTAAATGTTCCGTGTTTTGGGCAAAGGGGGGAAAAATGAAACCAAAACATGCTTTCCGAGGGAAAAGAAGAAAAAGTGAAAAGGATAAACGGGGGACGGGGACAAAAGAAGGAAAAAACGTCGGGATGAAGGACTACAAAGAGTGGAAGAGAAAAAAAAGCGTCAGGATGAAGGACTAATGAAGAGTGGAAGAGGGGAAAAAGGTCGGGATGGGGACTACTGAATGTAAATTTTTAAAATAAAGGAAGAAACAGATAAGTGTGAAGGAAGAAACAATGAAGTGTCGAAATGATAAGGACAACCGCGTGGGGAGATAAAAACGCGAAACGGACAAGATGAAAAAATTGAACGTAAAATGACATGGACGGGGGAACAACTAAAAATTTCAGTAAAGGGAAGGGACCAGAAGTACGAAACCCGAGGGGGACTTAAAGAATGAGACATTAAGGAAGGGATCATTTTCGAAGGACAAGAACGGGGAACGTAAACATGAGAAGGAAGAAAGAAGAAGGGAAAATTGAATAAAAAACACAATGGAAAAAAACCCTTTAAGATTATGACTAAAAGAAAAACGGGAAAAGGATGAATGACCCACAGGACCAAAACGATCAGCATGAAAGGATGGGGAAAAGGCGGGAGAAAGGGCGAAAGAGGGACAACAGCAGAAAGGAAAAGCGGAATAACGGGCGGAAGAAAAAGTGAAATGGTCAAAGACAGGAAAAAGGAGAACGGGAGCAGTGAAAGACAGCTGGGGGAATAACAGGGAAAAATTATGAAAATTTAAAGGGAGATTACATCGAGTGAAATTTGGGCATTCGATAGACGGCAAAAATGAGGATGGGGCCCCTATGACCCCCATTGAAGTAAAACGGCAGACGTGACAATGAAAAAGAGTGGGCAAAAAGGGAAAAACGAATGGGGAGGCGAAATGTTTAATTGTCAGATTCATGAACGAGGGGGGGGGATAAAAGAGAAAATGATACTAAAGGAGAGGGAAAGAAGAATGTGAGAAAGGGGATGATGTATAAAGGGAAAGGACAGAATTGTGGGGAAAAAACGTCAAACGATAAGGACGGAAAGAAAAGGAAAGAAGAACGATGTGAAACCAAGGGGTTTAAAAACCCTGGACAGCACTGGAATGATGCACGATGGCCAGAAAAAAACAAAGAAAACACGGGAAAAGACGATGTTTTGGAAAAAGAAAAAGGGGTAGGGAAGATGAATTGGGAACGGATGTCAGAAAAGGGAATAAGAGGGAAAAAAGTGGGGAAACAGGGAGTGCATGAATTTCCAAAAATCGAAAGAGTAATCCAAAGAGAATGGGATAGAAAAAAACGAGAGAAAAACGAATGCTGGACGTGATCAGAAAAAAACGAGAAACGAGAATGACAGACGAAATTAGAGAAAGGGAAAGGGAGATGGTGAATAACGAACGTGATGAAGAGGGTGACCAAAAAGCAGGAAAATTTGTGAATGGGAATATCGGACATTAAAACGTGAGAGTAAAAGCTTTTTAGAGGGGGAGGGAAATGAGAAGAGCGGCTGGACGGAGGAAAAAGTGAGAATAAAGAAGCTTGAAACCCGGGAAACGTGATATAATTAATGTTTGATTGGGGAAATGGTGAAAATAATGAATTCGGATGGAAGAAAGGGTGAAAAAATGAATTTTGGATCGGGGGGCGACGTGATTAATGTTGGATGGCAAAACGTAGAATGAACATTTTTGGGGGTGGCGGAAAACGTGAGAATGATAAAATGGGGGGGGGAAAACGGGGAATAATAAATTTGGGCAGAAAAATTGAAAACGATGAATTTTGATGGGGGAAAATGTGAGAAGATTAATGTTCAGTGGGGGGGAAAAGTAAGAAATAAAGAGTGTAGGACAAAGGAAAACAAAAAAAGGAATCCGGCTGGGGGAAAATGTGAGAACGATGAATGTTGAGGGGGGGGGGGGGGGCAAAATTGAATGTTTAAAAGGGGGGAAGGGGGGGAGGGGTGACAATTAACGGTGCTGGTTTTGGAAAACTAAAAATGAAAAAACTGGCTGCACGAAAAGGTAAGAGGTGGTAGCGTAGGGGTAGGGGGAAAGCGCGCGAATGGGGAATGTTTTTGGGGGGAGTTGTGTGTGGTGGTGTGTGTTGGTGTGTGTGGCGGGGCGTGTGTGTGTGGGTTTGGAAGGGAAAGGGGGGGGGTGATTAAAAATGAGAATATTGGGGCCGGGGGAAAACGTAAGAAATACCAATATTGGACTGGGGAAATAGGTGGAAAAAAAATTGTTTCACGGGGGGGAAAAGAAAAAATGAATTTGAAATGGGGGGAAAGCGAAAAAATAAATTGGACGGGGGGGTGGAGAGGGGGGGGGGACGCAAAAAAAATGAAAAGTTGGACGGAGGAAAAATAAGCGAAAGATGAAAAGTTTGGGCTGAGAAACTGGAGGAGGGGGGGGGAAACCCAGAATGAGAAAGTGGACGGGAGGAAACTAAAAGGAAAAGAGAATGGCCCCCCACTGGGGGGAAGGGGAAAAAACGCAGGAAAGGGGAATAATGGAGGAAGGGGGGGCGACCTGATGGACGAAAGGGCGGATATTTTTTATTTCAGTTATCAAGGAGGTGTCACCTGCGGCTTTAAAAAACCTACCCACATCCCCAATTTTTGAGACCACCTACACATGATTTTAAGGGTGGAAAAAAAAATTTAAAAAACAAAAATGAGGGAATTGAAGAAAAGGGCTCGGGGTACGACCAGCGATGTTGACCTACACATTACCCAACCGCTGGGCAACCCTTTGGGGCCTTCCCCCCTTTTTTTTTTTTGTGGTTGTTTGTTGTGGTGTACACGTGTGTGTATGTGGTGGGGATGGGCCCATGTGTGTGCGTGGACGCTTGTGCGGTGTGGTTGGTGGTGTGTGTGTGTGTGTGTGGTGTGTGTGGTGTGTGGTGTGTGGTGTGTGGAAGAGAGGAGGAGAGAAGAGAAGAGAGAGGAGGGGAGAAAAGGAGGAAGAAGAGAGGAGAAGAGAGAGAGAAGGGGAGAGAGAGAGGAGAGGAAAGCGAAGAGCTGAGAATAATGCCGAATGAAAAAAGGACAGTGACAGTAAAAAGTAGGGACGTCAACACGAATGAGACCGAACAGAAGACGGGAACGAATAATAATGAACGTTGACCGATGAAAAGGGGAAAAGAACATAAAATGCCGAGCGAAGACGAGGGCAGAACCTAACAATAGTAAAAAGAAAACAAAAGGAAAAAAAAACCTGAGAATGATACGAGGACGGAACGGTAAGTGGGAAAAGAATGGGGGGCGAGGAAAACAAGAACGGTAAGGGCGAAATGAATGGTGGCGAGGAAGAAAAGAACGGCAACTGGGGAATAATGGTGACGAGTGAAGACAAAAACGGGGAAGTGGCGAATGAATGGGGGACAGTGAAGAAAAGAACGGCAACTGGGGGAAAAATGGGGGGCGATGAAAAAAGAACGGCAACGGGAATGAAGGTGGGCGAGTGAAGACAAGAACGGAAGGGCGAATGAAGGTGGACGGTGAAGAAAAGAACGGAACTGGGAATGAATTTGGGGGACAGTGAAAACAAGAACGGTAAGTGGCGAATGAATGGTGGACGATGAAAACGGGAAATGGGGAAAAAATGGTGGACGAGTGAAGAAAAAACGGGGAAATGGCAATGAATGGGGACGAGTAAGAAGGTAATGGGGAATGAATGGTGGGGGGGGTGAACAAGAACGGGAAGGGCGAATGAATGGTGGAATGAAGAAGGTAAAATGGGAATAATGGTGGGCGGGAAGAAAAGAACGGGAAGTGGGGAATGAATGGTGACGATGAAGAACGGAAACTGGGGAAAGAATGGGGGCGATGAAACAAGAAAAGGAATGGGGAAAGAAAGGTGGACGAGTGAAAACGGGAACTGGGGAAGAAGGGGGACGGGAAGAAAAGACGGTAACTGGGGAATGAATGGTGGCCCAGGAAAAAAAAGAAAGGGAACTGGGGGAAAGAATGGTGGCGAGTGAAAAAAAGAAGAAAATCAAAGGGGTGTGAAGGAGAAAAACAACGTGAAACTGAGGGGTGATGCCCGGAAAAGGCAGGGGTTTTAAGAATGAATGATGGGTGGGAAAGAGCGATGAATGATAAACCCCGGGCGGGTAGGACGCGGAAACAGGAGGGGGGTTTAATATGGTACGTCCCCCTTATGTTCAATACCCGAAAGAGACGAAAAAGGGGGACGATGGGGAAAAACTGCATCATGACTTCTTGCGAACAGAACAATAGGGCAGCAGCCATCAAAAGGAAACGTTTGTTGCGGGGGGAGGGGGGGGCGGGGGGGGGACTGCACATTCAAACGGTTTAAGGGTGGCTGAAAAAAATCAAGAATGGGGAATATGGAAAACATGAAAAGCGCAACAGCGGGTAGGGCGGGTAATGGGAGGGGTAAAAATGAACGGGGGAAAAGGGGGGGAAAATGAAAGGGGCGCAGTTTAAATCCACGAAACTTAAAAAAAGACAAAGCAGAGGGAAAAACGGGAAATTCCACTGGACAGAGGAAACTGGGGGTGGTGTGCCCCTCAGGGTTTTCCGTCCCGTTTATCATAAAATGAAGTTCTTGGGGGGACAAGAAATAAACTTGAAAAGGGAGTGCAGAGAAAACTGAACTGAACGTACAAAAACCTGGGCTGAAAGAATAGAAATGAGTGCAAAGGAAAGAAATAGAAATGAAAGTGTTGTGATGAGAGTCGGAAAATCTCACGTGAATGGAAACTGGGGAAAGTGGGATACTTACAAAGAGCCATCAGCGACATCAACAGAACTGTATATTTTGAGTGAATCAGACGTAAACCATACAGGGCCATAAGCATTTATAAAACAACACCCGCTTATATCGAGTCGCCAGACTGAGAATCAAAACACGCATGGATCAACATTTTTATGAAGGCCAAAGTTTCTTTAATCAATGCGATTCAATACAGTTGCTTCAGGAACCCCCACCCCCTACTCTTTCCCATCAATACCCATACTCACCCCATTAAACAGTAAACCCAGGGTAAAGCACCCGGGTCGTTGTAAGACGAGTTCACATACGCCTGGGGCTTCATGCACTGATGTACTGATGTTCTGATGGTATCGGTGTGGTGTTGCCTAAACCCTCTACCATCCCTCTGTTCCCCTCCATCCCCCACCCCCTCGGACCGGGCTTCCTGTTGCGGTTATACCGTCGGCCGTACCACTTGGTGAGTATCGACGCTCAACATGAATAAGACCTCACATCGAAGCTGGCTCGGGGTCACTCCTCTGGACAAGGTCCATACAGATTCAGTTTCAATGTTTGACGGGTGCGAAGAATCCTCACTAACGGAATACTGTTGACACTACTAACGGTATCACACAAGAAATCGCAGCAATGATGAACTGTTGAATAGTATAAGCCGTATCACAAGCAAGGTGTTTTACGGAACGGCAACTGAAATAACGTTGAGCTCCACCTTGGTTACACTGAGGAAGAGAGACAGCATAAAGCCTGAAGAACTTTGAAATAAAAGGCTGACTCTTCCAGATGCAGAAACTTGGTCTCTGTGAAAGAAAGAAATGTACGGTGTTGACCACCTCCACACAGGAAACGTGAATCAGCGGCACTTCTATGGTACCTGTTAGTTGACCTTTGTTACAGAAAGCTAAATGGAAGTTAACTCGTAAGCAAAGATGTCACACAAAGGATTACAAGCAATAAGACCGTACAATAAATGAAAACGGTCAGGACACTGTGTGTGCGTAGCGGCTGCGTGCTGCGTGCGTGCGTGCAATGCGTGCGTGCGGTGCTCAGAAAATTTCATTTTTAAGAGCAAAGCATCTTTATCAAACGGTAAACAACTCCAGACATCAATTGAAAGGACAACGTGCAAATGCTCGACAAGAAGCAAGGTTCCAGAGGGAGTAAGGAGGTCAGTCCACATCGCCGCCAGGAACCCACCTTCAACCGCGACCTGGGGCCGACACAACCTGCCATCGGTGTACTCTCACTCATTCGTCGCATTGTCGCGAGTTCGCTCACGGGGTGCGCACTGTCCGAGTTGTCAACCCAGCAGTTGCGCTAAGAAGTCGGCCGGATTGCCGACGAAAGCTACCAATGAGTTAGTAACCTCTTTAAAATGAGTGACTGTTTAACTGGACTATTATAGCTCCAACACCATCGGACTTGGATGGCTTGATACAAACGTGGAAAGTCTGTCAAAATCGACTCGTCCGAAATGTGAAAAACAAAAAGTCCTGCATACGGTCAACAATCACCAGAGATAATGTGCGTGTTTTGAAGAATGAAAAGTACTAAAACCTGAAAGCATTACCAGAAACAAAGCTCAGATGGCAATATCGAAGATGGGCACGGAAATACGTTTCAGTACAGCCTCCAGCAGACCACAGAGAGCATGTCCAGGGCTGTCAACACTACCACTAAAACAAACAAACAAACAAAACACAAACAGGCAACGAAACTAAAGAGCCACTCCCATCAAGGGAAAACTCGGATTTACATACGTTTAGAGGTACACTTTTTGTTGTTGTTTTTCACTGATCAATTATATGTGCATGAGCAAATTACTAAACTGAAGCATCACCAGCAGAGCTTATGTGCACAGGTACACTTCTTCAAACATTTCAATGCTGCTGTCCTCCAGTCAGATAAAACTAAGCCTTGCTAAGTGCACCGAACACTCGACCAATTGTTCAGATTTTCTTTAAAAATCGAAAAAAAAACTTTTGAGAATTCCAATGCAACAAAGATACATCCAAATGCCTGATACTGAACAGCACCGCAGAATGGACAGCAGTGCCTGTTCCAGTGGTCAGGCTCTCACGATCTAGTCACCAGATACAAAAAAAAAAACTTGCATCTTACAACGTTATCCACATACAAAAAAAAAAAAACATGCTTTCCAGACCACAACAAGATGAACAGAGCACTAATACAGCAAAGCGGGTTGGCAACAGTTCAGAAAAAAAAAATCAAATCCAAATTTAAAAGCGCAGTAAAGTCAAAGAGAGTGACAACAAAGTAGAAATTACTAGCACCAGATTTCTAGAAGACAGCGGCACATTTACACTGATACATCTTCAGATTCCCCTCTGTCCCCCTGCATTACTATGGAGCGAATTAAAAAACAAAGTACAGAGAGTGTTCAAAACATAGATGAGAGAACGCGCCACAGAGGCAGAAAAAAGAGAGTGAAGAAATGGAGACCAAAAAAAAAATTAAGCCAAAGGGGAAAAAACCGAAACTACGAGCACAATACCGCAAGAAGACGAACAGTTCATATCAAAAGAGCCCTACCCCCCCCCCCCCCCCCCACTCTATCCGCCCCTTCTTTTGGCATGGGGTTTCCACTGTACATGGCGAGTTCTGGGTGAGAGGTGTGCGGCAGACTGGCTCACAGGATGACTAAGATGACGAAGCGAGAAACAGACACGTTAAAGGACGATCAAGCAGGTTTAGAAAAAATTCAGAAAATATTTACAGATGAGTTATATTCATATGTTGTCAACATTGGAAAGTTGTTTCGGGATACTCAGAGAAAGAAAGCAACTTGAAAGTAGTTTCAGATATTCACAGAATGTAAGCTACTGCCAGAATGAGTTTCGTGGATCTCTAATGTCTTTTCCCTTAGGATGTTGTGAACTTCTGTTTCACTCGGAGAAAGAAAGGAAGCGGGCTTGCATCAGTGGACGAGGAGCCATGAAGGCACAGAGGGGAAGAGGGGGATGGAGGGAACAGACGCTCGGATAGAATTAAGCGGGCTCTTGGATAACGTGAGATAAACGCTGGTAGCGTCAGTTCAACCATAGGTAGTACGAAGACGAAAGACCAAGACGTGATCAGGAAGAACTGTTACAACATGCAGATTTTAAACGCATGACGTCAAAGACTTGAAAAATACCTAGCTTCGTAAAACAAAATCGACAACTCTGTTAAGACCCTCACGGCACAACGCTTGCCGATTTGATACTGACCGCCATTGCCGCGTTTTGTTGTCAAACAACAGGAGTGCTCACGTGTGCGTGTGCGCGTGTGTTGTGGTGTGTGTGTGTGTTTGTGTGTGTCCCGCGCGTGCGCGTGCGCGTGTGCGTGTGTGTGTGTTTGTGTGTGTGCGCGCGTGCGCGTGCGCGTGTGCGTGTGCGTGTGTGTGTGTGTGTGTGAGGATTTGGGGTGGAGATGCGGGGAAGCATGAAAGGGAAGAAAGTCACCCGACATCTCCAACTTCCGAAGAAGCAAGGCGGGTGGAAGAGAAATGGTAGGGTGGAAAGTTAAGGAAGTAGCAGTAAGGGGTGGGAGAGGGTTGGCAGGTGTCTCCAATGATAAAACAGATAACTGCGTGGGTTTTCATCACATCGGCTACTGGCGCTATGGACACACGTGTACTCTATCATTATCACATCATAGTAATCACTAAATGATACCATCATCAACAGTTGTTATAGTAACAGTAGTAGGAGTAGTAGTAGTAGTAGTAGTGTTTCTTGGTTGTTTTTGACATCTGTCCATTACTCCTCTGACGTCATCCTAGCCCGATTCTTTATTTCCCCATTGACTGTGCAACAGTTAAAATAAATGTGCTGAGAAGATGGGTATTCACTTTTTAAAAAAGAAATTGCGCGAACCCGAGGGTTCAATCGATGAGGACCAGGCTGTGAATCGCTTTGACGTGGCTTTTGTATCCGACAGAAAATATAAACACGATCAACAATTTTTAACCCAAATCAAACCACACTCTGCTCACTTTTACACCTTAAAGAAACTTTCGCATCAAATTACTCCCATCCCCCCACCCAACGCCCACCCCACCCCCCCTCCTTTCCCTCCTCCATCCTCGGTAAACGCGAAAAATGTTCGTCTAAATACCGCCTTTTTCCTAAACACGACAGGGACAACTGAAAACCAAAAAAAAAAAAAAAAGAAAAACAGGGGTTTTCGGCCTTTTGTGCAAAAAAGGCGAAGGTTTCAAATTTAAAAAAAACACTAAAGCAGGGAGGGGGAGGGTCCGGGGTTGGGGGGGTTGAGGGGGGATCTTTTTGGCGCCACTTTTCTCATCCACACAGACGAATAAGCGGGGGGAGGGAAACGCTTGCGGGGAAAAAAATTTCGCAAATTCACAGTCGAAAAAGCGTCCTCATTCTGTGTGTGTGGTGTGTGTTGTGGTGTGTGTTGTGTGTTTTTGTGTGTTTTATGTGCGTTCGCGGGCGTACGGTTGTGTGTGTATGTGCTTTTGGCGTGTGTGTGTTGCTGTGTGTGTGTTTGTGTGTGCGTGTGCTGTGTGTAACGACGGCGTTTGTGGGGCGTGTGCGTGCGTGCGGGCGTGCGTGGGGCCGCGCGTGTGGTGTGTGCGTGCTTTTGGGGTTTGTGTGCGTTTGTTGAGCGCGTGTTTAATGTAATGTGTGTTGGGGTGTGTTGGTTGTTGTGTTTGTGTGGGGTTTTGTGTTGTGGTGAACGACGTGCTTTTTTGGTGTTGTGGGGTGTGGTGTTTTTTGTTGTGTTGTGCTGCGTGCGTGTGGGGCACGGGGGGAAAAGGGGACAGGGGGGAGGGGGGGGGGGGGTAATGGGGGGGGAGGCAAGGGGAGGGGAATTTAGTCTGTAGACCTTGCAGTGACGTGCGGATGCCGGTTTCTCATCACGGTCGTTCGTCCTCACTCTTTTTCCATATACATTTTTTAGGGTGATACAGAATGGGTGCTTTGTGTGTGGTGCTTTGTGTGTGTGTTTGGTGGGGTGTGTGGTTTTGTGGGGTTGTGTGTGTGTGTGTGTGTGGTTTGGGGTGTTGGGTTGTGTGTGTGTTGTTGGTTTGCAATACAACCAGGGTTTTAATCTGACAATAAATGGTTTCAGTCATCATCAGTCAGTCACAATGCGTGTTGCGTTTTGGGTGGTGTGTGTGTTTTGTGAGTGGAGTGTAGTGTGTTGTGGTGTGTTGTGTGTTGTGTTGTGTTTGTTGCTGGTGGAGTGTTGCCGGGGAAAAGTGTGACGTTTTGTAGGTATGCAGTGTGTGTGCGCGTCTCTTGTGTCCGTGTGGGTGGTGTGTTGTGTGTGGGTTTGTGGGGGGGCGGGGCATGTGTCCCGGGATCCCCGTTTATACCAAAAGAAAAATTTGGACTGAGATTCATTTTCAGAACCCCCAAGTTTTCTCCCCATCTTTCCCCGACCACCTTCACCCCCTCCTCCTCCCTTTGAGACAATTCCAACAAAAAAACCCCCCCCTTGACAGAACCCCCCGAACCCCGCACCAAAGATCTACCCCCCCTTCCCAAACCCACCCCCCATCAAACGGCGGTTCCGCCGACCCCGCCCCTCCGGGCTCTTTGGCTCCCCCCCGTCTCGGACCAACACGGGCAGCTCTCCATTTCTAAAACTCCGATCCCACCGAACTGGCGGGGTCATCTGACCCCCACCGTGCTTTCTGGGGTTACGCATTTTGACACCAGTAAAATTACCTTGTCCCCTAAAGACTGCGGCAAGGGCCTGTTAGCTGTGAAAACCCCCCCCCCCCCCCCCCCCCCCGTCCTTAATTTCAATGATTAACTTTTTAGTCCGCATAACAGGCATTCACGAGTCATTAGGCGTATTTAATCCCATCTGACTGCGCCATTGGCCCCGTTAGCTAGTGGTTCTTTTAACCCCTAATTAAATGATAACATTAACCTTTTTTTTAAGGCACCAACAAAGCATTCACGAGTCATTAGGCGTATTTAATACCATCTGACTGCGCCATAGGCCTTGTTAGCTGTGTAGTTTCTCCCACTTTATTCGACGATACTAACTTGTTTAGACCACCTACCACAGCATTCACGAGTCATCAGGCGTATTTAATACCATCTGACTGCGCCATTGGCCCTGCTAACTGTGAGCCCCCACCCCCACCCTCCTACCCTTTTTGTTTATTCGATGATAATATCAATTATTAGTCCACCTAACAGAGCATTCACGAGTCATTAGGCGTGTTTAATACCATCTCACTGCCCATTGGCCCTGCTAGATGAGTTTTTTCCCCTTCATTAGATGATCACATTAATCTTTTTTTAGTCCACGCAACAGGGCATTCACGAGTCATTGGCGTATTTAATACCATCTGACTGCGCCATGGGCCCTGCTAGATGTGAAGCCCCCCCACCCCCCCTAACCCTTTTTTATTCGATAATAATTTCAACTTTTTTTTACATCCACCTAACAGAGCATTCACGAGTCATTGGGCGTATTCAATACCATCTGACTGCGCCATTGGCCCTGCTAGCTGTGGAGTTTTTCCCATCCTTCGATGATCACATTAATTTTTTTTTTTTTTTTTAGTCTACGCAACAGGGCATTCACGAGTCATCAGGCGTATTTGATACCATCTGACTGCGCCATTGGCCCCGTGCAGTCCCCCCCCCCCCCCCTCCCCACACCTTTCATCGTCCTTTATCTGACAGTAACATTGACTTTCTTAGTCCAAGTAATAGGGTATTCACGAGTCTTTAGCCGTATTTAATACCACCTGACTACGTTATTGCCCTGTTAGCTGTAGAGGATTTTGCTCTTTTTTCTTCTTTTAGCACCTGTGACCAATGGGACATTCTTTGGTGGGTGAAGGATCACTTTTGTCTAGAACCAAGGAGAGAGCACCCTCTGTTGACCCCAGTCAAAAGTCGAAAGAGGGGGGACATTCACGAGGGAAGGTGCTTGGAACCACCGTTTGATGGCATTGGGGTTGATCCCGGTGCTGAGGGTTCGGGCGGACGTCCACCAAGGTGAGGTTGATTGTTGAAACTTGTCTCAAAGGGCAGGAAGTCGGGTTTGAAGGCGGATCGTGAGAATAAGTGAGGAAAAGGCCATGACGGGACTGAAATAGAATCTCTCTCTCTCTCTCTCTCCTCTCCTCTCTCTCTCTCTCTCTCTCTCTCTCTCTCTCTCTCTCTCTTCGTCCGTCCGTCGGTTTGTCTGTCTCTGTCTCTCTGTCCTTCCGTCGCTATCTGTCTGTCTGTCTGGCTGCTCTCTCTCTCTCTCTCTCTCTCTTTCTTTTTTTTTCTCTTTTTTTTTCTCTCTCTCTCTCTGTCCGTCCGTCCGTCAGTTGGTCGGTTGTCAGTCTCTGTCTCTCTGTCCTTCCGTCGCTATCTGTCTGTTCTGTCTCCCGTCTGTCTCCCTGTCTGTCCTCCCTGTCTGTCTCCCTGTCTGTCTCCCGTCTGTCCTCCCTGTCTGTCTCCCTGTCTGTCTCCCTGTCTGTCTGCTCCCTGTCTGTCTGTCTCCCGTCTGTCTGTCTCCCTGACTGTCTGTCTCCCTGTCTCCCGTCTGTCTCCCTGTCTGTCTGTCTGTCTCCCTCTCCGTCTCCTCTCTGTCTCTCTCGTCTCCCTCCTCTCCCTCTCTCCTCCCCCCCCTCTCCCTAGTGTCCTGTCCCGGCTGCTTAGCAGTCATAGTCTTTGGTGTGTGTGTGTGTGTGTGTGTGTTGTGTGTCGTCGTGCGTGCGTGCGTCTGCGTGCGTGCGTGCGTCGTGCGTTGCGTGCGTGCGTGCGTCGTGCGCGCGTGTGTGCCTGCGTGTGTGTGTGTGTGTGCCCGCCTTTCTGTCTCGGCGTATCCGTGCGTGTATGGTGTGTGCGTGTGTGTGTGTGTGTGTGTGTGTGTGGCGTGGCGTGTGCGTGTGTGCGTGCGTGCGTGCCGTGCTGCGGCGTTTCGTGCGTGTGTGTGTGTCCCCGTCAGTTTCTGTCTCAGCGTACGTGCGTGCGTGCGTGCGTGCGTGCGTGCGTAGGTACTCACAAGCCACCTATCTAATTAATACGATTACTATTAAAAGAAGTCTTTAAGATAGCTAAAAGTTTCAAAGTTGCAGCAGCCTTTCTGCATTCGATGCTAAGCGCTATAAACGTAAAACAAGGAAGCGGAAGATGATCTTTTTCTCTCGTTGTTGAGCTTATCAATCCCTGACAGTTGTTAATTTGAGGAAAGTGTTTCAGTGTGGTCGTGTGCATCTTTTTTTATTTTACCGACGTATCGTATGCTAGCTGAATAATATCAAAAAGCGGCACTGAGAAGGTGTTCTGTGTCCTTTTTTTTGTAATACTGCGGAGCATGTCACAATGCTTTGCTGTTGTTGTTGTTTTGTTTTTTTGTTTTGTTTTTTTACAAACTCCTGACATCCTTTCTGAGTTTATTCCTCACTGATTACACTAGAACTAAGGTGTTAACACTTACCAAGTTTCCCTGACCTAAATTTCTTTTTTCTTCTTTTTTTTCTTTTTTGGCTAAGCGTGCTGATAGTTGTCAGAATTCTCAACGCCTCATTGTAAATGTCAGAACATAGTCACTGTTTAATTCCACTGAACTCATTTAGAATTTCACTGAACACGAATCCCGTTGAAGCTTGTACGAATAGAGGTATGCCCCCCCCCCCCCCCCGCCCAACCTAGTTTAGATTTTATTTCATATCAAACATAGGAAAACTTGTCATTAATGTTGTTACTGTTTAGATACTCTTGTGCATCACTTGAAACGACCTTTTCTATCAAGACACTTTCAAAGCTGTAACAATAAAGAAAACCATTGCTGACAACCGGTGCCACGGCAGCATACAGACCTGTCAGAGTGTAGTCACAACTTAATTTAGTTTACTAACCTCCCTTTAAACCTCATGTCATGTAAATCATATCCAAATTTTTCAGAATCGAATTTGAAACCCTTCAAATTGACTGTGAAATCGACCGTAATATTTTGTTGAATGCGAAGCGTTTACATATGCTTGTTTACACAGCTGAATATCTCATTCTATACCCCACACCTGCTTTACATTTTGTGAAAATGGAAAGAAAAAGAAGCAGACTAAACGTGTTTCCTTAATTAGAAAGAGGAAGACGGCAGAAGAAGGAAAGAGCGGAGAGGGGGGGGGGGGGGGGGGGGGGGGGGGAGAGGATCAGTTAAAAAAAGAAAGAAGAAAGAAAGAAAAAAAAAAAGATTTTACCTTGAGTTACAGCACTGGTGACAAGACACACACAGAAAATGTGAAAATTACAACAGTGGCCGTAATTATTAACAACATTATACCGATCGCAATTATCAGTCTTACTTTTCGCTTACACGAGCACTGCTATTTCTGGTACTGCTTTTGCTGGCGGCGCTTCGTCTTGATTCTTACTACTACTACTACTACTACTCCTCCTCCTGCTGCTGCTGCAGCTACCCCGCTACATGCCCAGTACATCCCGACAGTCATGACATGATCTAACAAAATGTAAACAGTAGCGCTGAGCACGTTTCAAATGTGCGCGCACGCACACACACACACACACACACACACACACACACACACACACACACACACACACACTCCATGCCAAACAGTCAGAGAAGATGGGTAAGGGTCAGAACGCTTCATCGAAGAAACAGGTTCAGGAAAGCTGTAAATTTTGCGCTCAGGTCTGCTTGGTGAACAGAGAAAGGGAGCTGGGTACAGGTGGGGGAGAGGGGGGGGGGGGTATAGTATGAAAGGAAAACATTGGCCGAAGGATGTAGGCCTAACAGTAGGAAGTCTGTACATGTGGACGTTAGAAAGAAGAACGTTGGCCGTATGAACAACAGAGACAAGTGCAACAGAAGTATGGTACGTTGGCCGTATGAACAACGAGACAAGTGCAACAGAGTATGGTACGTTGGCCGTATGAACAACAGAGACAAGTGCAACAGAAGTATGGTACGTTGGCCGTATGGACAACAGAGACAAGTGCAACAGAAGTATGGTACGTTGGCCGTATGAACAACAGAGACAAGTGCAACAGAAGTATGGTACGTTGGCCGTATGGACAACAGAGACAAGTGCAACAGAAGTATGGTACGTTGGCCGTATGGAACAACAGAGACAAGTGCAACAGAAGTATGGTACGTTGGCCGTATGAACAACAGAGACAAGTGCAACAGAAGTATGGTACGTTGGCCGTATGAACAACAGAGACAAGTGCAACAGAAGTATGGTACGTTGGCCGTATGAACAACAGAGACAAGTGCAACAGAATATGTACGTTGGCGATGAACAACAGAGACAAGTGAAAGAATATGGTACGTTGGCCGTATGAACAACAGAGACAAGTGCAACAGAAGTATGGTACGTTGGCCGTATGGACAACAGAGACAAGTGCAACAGAAGTATGGTACGTTGGCCGTATGGACAACAGAGACAAGTGCAACAGAAGTATGGTACGTTGGCCGTATGAACAACAGAGACAAGTGCAACATAAGTATGGTACGTTGGCCGTATGGACAACAGAGACAAGTGCAACAGAAGTATGGTACGTTGGCCGTATGGACAACAGAGACAAGTGCAACAGAAGTATGGTACGAGGATCCCAAAACACGTCATGCAATACTGTTCTTGATTTAATTTAAGCTACACCCCTTGCACTAGGAAACATTTTCCGTTATCTGGAGTACAACGGACAAAAGGGCCCATGAAAGTAGAGACAGCTTTTTCATTAAGACTGGAGGCGAAGGGACAGATTCCTGTGCGCTCGACGTGGAAAGTGTGACTTACACAAGGTGAAAGAGTTATTGAAACTAGAGTTTCGTCAGCTAATACCCAGATTCTCGCCCATTGAGAAAATATAATTTGTTCTGTTTACATGCTAAAGAAAGAACAGATCTATTCAGAAAAGAAAGAAAAGAAGGAAGAGAGGGGGAAAAGGGAGGCGGTGGTGGTGGTGGAAGACGGTTCTAAAACCGATGCTGCAGACAGGAAGAAAAAGGGTTATGGCCGTCGTAATTCCCCCCCCCCCCTCCCTCCCCCCCCCCCCCCCCACACACACACACACACACACACACATCAAGGCGCTGCTATGTAATGGAAGGAGCTAAAAAGACGATCGTTTAACATGAGCTTCTGAATCCATGATCGTTGCTAAGTATTATTACCAAGTGCATTTTATACGTCCTGAAACATCCGATCTCATACTGCAAATAGAGTATGGTCCCATGAGAAGAGAAGAACAACTGTATGGTTTAACAGTTACATATCTTAGTGCAAATAGGGGGGTTGGGTGGGGGTGGGGAGGGTGCAAACAAACAAAAAAAGAAAAAAAAAAAGAAAAGTCAACTTCTACGGAAGACAAATGATCTACAAGTTGTACAAGAAAAAAGTTCGAGCGTGCATGAAATCAACATGACATGGTTGAAGATCGGCAGCAATGAGAACTAGAGATGCAGCCCTACTTTTCTTCCCTAGTTGACTGCCAAGTTTTAGCATAAAAGAGTTATCACCCAAAAAAATGTTACTCTATTTCCGTGTGCGTCACAACTTATGATCCTAATGATCTCAATGAGCAGCAATTCAATTACACTATATCAACCAATAAAAGGAACGCGAAGAATATGGAAAGCAGACTGGGAAAAATAACCGAAGCCGCTGTCCAAACCACCCAAACCCAAAACCAAAGGAGAGAGACAGCAATCGTCAGGCCAATGCTGAAATTCATGTTCACTTATGGCAAGATTGTATGGCTGACGTACTCAGCTTGGCTCATTCTATGTGTGCTAAGATGCAATCGTCCAGCTGTATAGCATGCGTTGATTTACACGATTATGCTTACGCATGTTTGCCCTTCACCTCTATGTGTGTGTGTGTTGTGTGTGTGTGTGTTGTGTGGTGTGTGTGTGTGTGTGTGTGTGTGAATGTTGTGTGTGTGTGTGTGTGTGTGTGTGGTGTGGTGTGGTGTGTGTGTGTGTGTGTGTGCGCGCGCGCGCGCCTGCCTGCGTGCCTACATGTGCGTTTGTGTGTATGCGTGCGTGCATGCGTGCGTGCATGCGTGCGTGCATGTGCGTGCGTGCGTGCGTGCGTACGTGCGCGCGCGTGTGGTGTGTGGTGTGTGTGTGTGTGTGTGTGTGTGTGTGTGTGTGTGTGTGTTGTGTGTCGCGCGCGCGGCACGCGCGCATGTGTGCCGACAGAACTTTCTGTCCTTTGCGTGGTGACAGCCCTAAACTGGCTCCTGCTGGTCGGCTGGATTACAACAAAATGCCAGTGACTGAATCAGTATCACAGACAGCTGAATGGGGGGTATTTCCCACGGTATCCTAAAGCTGTATGCTGACGGAGAAAACCGACGCCGTCACATTTTGGTTCCTACAACATCAGAGAAGACATGTTGCTGATGCCAGGTGTGCACAGGTATTTTACACGTTACAGAGCAAGTAATACAATGCGCGGCGTGCATCGGGTATCCTGCCCTTATACGGAGAAATTAACAATGTCAGGCGTGCCACGGGTATCCTACACTTCATGGCGAAAGTAACATAGCGTCAAGCTTGCACCGAGCATCCTACACTTGTAACATAACATTGTCTGTTACAAAAGTGTAGGCGAATGTAACATAGTGTCAGGCATGCACCGCGTTTCCTACACTTTACGGCGAAAGCAACATAGTGTCAGGCGTGCTTCGGATATTCAACACCTTACAGAGAAAGAAACAATGCCAGACGTGCACCGAGTATCCTACATCTTACGGAGAAAGTAACAATGCCAGGCGTGGACTGGGTATCTCACATCTTACGGCGAAAGTAACACGATGCCACTTGGCGCGCGGATAGCCTACACATCACGGATTAAGTAACATGTTGCAAGGAGTGCACAGATATCCTTCATCTTACGGCAGAAGTACCATGGATACCAGTACACATTTTACGGAAGAAGAAGATGGTGCTAGGTGTGACGATACCAACGTTCGCAGAAATAACATGGTGCAGGTGCAGGACAGCCAACACCTTACGGAAAAGTAACCGGGTGTCAAACGCTGAACAGAATCCTACACCGAAAAGAACATGGTGCCAGATAAGCGGAATCCAACACCGAAAATAACAAAGACCAGTTAGAACGGAAACCTACACCGAAAATAACATGGTCCGAATATAACGAATATCACCGAAAGATAACACGGTGCCAGATATGAACGGATAAGTTATGAACGGAAAACCTACACCGAAAATAACATGGTACGAAATATGAACGAATATCACCGAAGATAACACGGTGCCAGATATGAAACGGATAGATCCTACACCGAAAATAACATGGTACAAAATATGAACGAATATCACCGAAGATAACAGGTGCCAGATATGAACGGATATCCTACACCGAAATAACATGGTACGAAATATGAACGAATATCACCGAAGATAACACGGTGCCAGATATGAACAGATATCCTACACCGAAAATAACGTGGTGCCTGGTTGATCCAGGAGTTGATGCATCGCGTTTGCAGCCTGAAATTCCGACCGACACAAAAACTTTGTCATTTCCACTGCTCATCTTAATGTGCTGTTCACCACTCCCGTGCTCCCCCCCCCCCCCCCCCACCTTCCCCCTTCCCGTCCCAGACACATGCAGCCTGAAATAGTCATTCTTATATATCACGCAAGTTATGGCGCGTGTGAACATCACTTATTAACAATACCTATCCAAACAATTAATAATAGCCCTAATGTGGCCAGTGTACCTATCTCTACAACTAAAAAGAAAAGTAGACAGGCCTGAATAGAGCAGTGCAACTATCCAAACAAGTATGCACAGTGGACAGCCCTGATAATCGCCAATTACAAGTATTAAAAAAATGACATCATGGGGAAATAACAAACTGCGTCATCAAGATCTTAAACAAAATGAGGATAAGGTCATCACGAAAAGAACAGATCAGTGGAGGCTATGGGGAGAAACGAAAGATCAATAAGGAAACCAAAAAGATGGAAAAATGGATTATGAAACCATGACAAAAGACAAGATAGCTGTGGTTATCATGAGTACGGAAAGATAGATTGACATCATGAGAAAGAAACGAAAAGAAAAAGACACACCCGAAAGTGCCTCTGGACAGAGAGAGTAACATACAGAGGATCGGTGTGGACATCATGACAAGCAAAGATGGATGTGGACATTGTGAGGAAGGACAGATGGAAATAGACAAAAAAGAGAAAAGAAAGATGGGTATGGACATCAAGAAAAAAAAGTGAAGATAAGTGTGGACATCATGAGAAAGGAAAGATGGGTGAGGACATTATGAAAATGTAAAGACGGATGAGGACGCATTGAGAAAGGAAACATGTCTGTGGACATAACCAGTTAGGAAATGTTTTATTTTCCTACCTTTGGAGAAAGTAAGTCATAGAGAGGGGAAGGGTCGGAAATCTTGCCGAAAGGGACCTTACAGTTTGCCAGCTTTTTGGTTTCGCTCACAAATGAAGTGCCATCGTTTTACTTTTTCGCCGGTAAGGACGATAGGAACTGTCTGAAGTCTCGGCAAGAAAAAAAAATGTGGACAGGTCTTACATTGCATTCAAGGGTGAATGAACGAGTATCCAAGTGACTGGTTGTTAAACTGCTCGAGTGACTGACTGACCGATTGATTTGTTTTCAATTTACCCAATTGTCATCTATAAATCTGGACTATTTTTCTATTTAGTTGATAAATTGTTTTCCTTAGACCAAGGAAAGAATCGATTATTAACCTTGTACTAAAATTGGCAGAGTAAGTACCAAGGAATCGACATCCACTAGTACACATGCGCATACATACTGAAACGCACGCACGCACACACACACACACACCACACACACACACACACACACACACACACACACACACACACACGAATGCACCTCTGTTTGATATCACTAATGAGGACATACGTTAAATTGAATAAGAAAGAAAATAACCTCCTCCACACACACACACACACACGCGCGCATGCATGCACGCTCGCTCACACACGCACACACACACACACACACACACCACACACACACACACACGCACGCACACACACACACGCACGCACAAAGATTAACCATTTTAAAAAGAAACCAACTGGATTGTGTTCGGTGGATAGATAGCAACCCTCTCCTCCTCCACCTTTGTGCGTGTCTATGCACGCGCGCGGGCGCGCGCGAGTGTGTGTGTGCGTGTGTGCGTGTGTGCGTGTGTGTGTGCGCGCGCGCGCAGTATGTGCGTGTGTGTCTGTTTGTGCGCGCACGCACACACACACACTCGCACACACACACACACACACACACACGCGCGCGCGCGCACACACACACACACACACACACACACACACACACACACACACATACAAAGATTAACCATTTTAAAAAGAAACCAACGGGATTGTGTTCGGTGGATAGATAGCAACCCTCTCCTCCTCCGCCTTTATGCGCGTCTATGCACGCTCGCGCGCGCGAGTATATATATATATATATATCTGGTAATATATATATATATGTTGTGTGTGTGTGTGTGTGTGTGTGTGTGTGTGTGTGTGTGTGTGCTTAAAGACTATACTCCGACAACAGGGTGAAAAATTATCGTAATCAGTTGTCTACAAAGTATGTGTGATAGGACTTTAGACGGAACTACACACGCGGCGCGAGGACACACACACACGCGCGCGCGCCACACACGCGCATGCGCGACTAATTACTTACCCACTGCTTCCACTCCTCAACAATCCGTGCAGATATCTTTATCGTCTTATCACAGAATGACAGAACTGTCAATCACAGAATGAGATAACTGTCAACCATAGAATGTGGTCGCTGTCAATCACTGTCAACACAGACGCCAGCCGACACCAAGCGGTATTCACACTGGCCCTGCTGCTATGGGCTTGGGAAGTTCAGATCAGCCGCTTTCTCCTCCAACCAGTTGAACTACTCAGGCAAGTTTCAGAAACTAACTTCTAACTTGAGACAGAAATGCACACGTGGGTGAACGAAGACCACGCACAACATCAATGATGCCACAGTAAGAGACTGATGCGGAGCCCACTGACGATAAACTTATTCGTTTTTCGTGTCCAGGCGGTGGTGATTCTTCTGCTTCTTGTTGTTCCGACCCGATGCGTCCGCATCCGGAGGTGCGCAGAACGGTTGCTCACACAGCAGGCTGGACGAAGGCACGTGAAGCACGGACAAAAAGACCGTGACTTGCACCGAATTCTGAACGTCGCTCATCATATGGTCGTTTGACAAATCCCTGTTTGAAATGCACTGCCTTGTCGTTGCTACACGAGCACAAGGAGTGTGTGTGTGTGTGTGTGTATGTGAGCGCCCGCGCGCGCGCCCATGCGTGTTGTATAAATATGAAAGAGGGTTTGCTCTGTGTGTGTGTGTGGTGCGCGCACAATATGCAGATATAGCCACTTTTACATAAACGCGCACTCGCGCGCTCCACCGTTATATTTTCAAGGGAGACAACATGCATATGCACAGCTGGGCAGACCACAAATGACTGACAAAAGAAAGTATAAGGGTAGCTACACTTTCTTCTGCCCTCCCACTCACATCCCGATTCTTGAAGCCAAAACTATGAAGAAAAACAATTCATGGTAAAACATTGTCCCTCACATCCCCACTCCTGCTCTTACAACAATTTGGAAACCCCCAAGTCCTCTCTCCTACCCTCTACTTTTCCACTTTTATGAAAATCTCTATGTGTCTCTCTTCACTCCCCCCCCCCCCCCCCAACCTCCCCCAGGTTTATGACAGTGTAGAAGATGAGTCCCTCTTCGCCCCCCTTTCCCAGGCTTTGTTATGACGATTACAGTGTAGAAGATGAGTCCCTCTTCGCCCCCCTTTCCCAGGCTTTGTTATGACGATTACAGTGTAGAAGATGAGTCCCTCTTCGCCCCCCTTTCCCAGGCTTTGTTATGACGATTACAGTGTAGAAGATGAGTCCCTCTTCGCCCCCCTTTCCCAGGCTTTGTTATGACGATTACAGTGTAGAAGATGAGTCCCTCTTCGCCCCCCTTTCCCAGCTTTGTTTTTGACGATTACAGTGTAGAAGATGAGTCCCTCTTCGCCCCCCTTTCCCAGGCTTTGTTATGACGATTACAGTGTAGAAGATGAGTCCCTCTTCGCCCCCCTTCCCAGGCTTTGTTATGACGATTACAGTGTAGAAGATGAGTCCCTCTTCGCCCCCCTTTCCAGGCTTTGTTATGACGATTACAGTGTAGAAGATGAGTCCCTCTTCGCCCCCCTTTCCCAGGCTTTGTTATGACGATTACAGTGTAGAAGATGAGTCCCTCTTCGCCCCCCTTTCCCAGGCTTTGTTATGACGATTACAGTGTAGAAGATGAGTCCCTCTTCGCCCCCCTTTCCCAGGCTTTGTTATGACGATTACAGTGTAGAAGATGAGTCCCTCTTCGCCCCCCTTTCCCAGGCTTTGTTATGACGATTACAGTGTAGAAGATGAGTCCCTCTTCGCCCCCCTTTCCCAGGCTTTGTTATGACGATTACAGTGTAGAAGATGAGTCCCTCTTCGCCCCCCTTTCCCAGGCTTTGTTATGACGATTACAGTGTAGAAGATGAGTCCCTCTTCGCCCCCCTTTCCCAGGCTTTGTTATGACGATTACAGTGTAGAAGATGAGTCCCTCTTCGCCCCCCTTTCCCAGGCTTTGTTATGACGATTACAGTGTAGAAGATGAGTCCCTCTTCGCCCCCCTTTCCCAGGCTTTGTTATGACGATTACAGTGTAGAAGATGAGTCCCTCTTCGCCCCCCCTTTCCCAGGCTTTGTTATGACGATTACAGTGTAGAAGATGAGTCCCTCTTCGCCCCCCTTTCCCAGGCTTTGTTATGACGATTACAGTGTAGAAGATGAGTCCCTCTTCGCCCCCCTTTCCCAGGCTTTGTTATGACGATTACAGTGTAGAAGATGAGTCCCTCTTCGCCCCCCTTTCCCAGGCTTTGTTATGACGATTACAGTGTAGAAGATGAGTCCCCTTCGCCCCCCTTTCCCAGGCTTTGTTTATGACGATTACAGTGTAGAAGATGAGTCCCTCTTCGCCCCCCTTTCCCAGGCTTTGTTATGACGATTAGGAAAAATGTGTCCCTCTTCCCTCATTCCCCTTTCCCCTGGTTTTTGAAAATTTGGAAGATGACCCCCCCCCCCCCCCCCCTCCCTCCTCATGCTTTTATTCAGACGTGGAGGAACTTTCGCATTGTGTTTGTAGGTTACAGTCCAACCATTATAATGACAAAGATCTTAGCGTCAATAACTTGTTTGTAGGTTACAGTCCAACCATTATAAGGACAAAGATCTTAACGTCAATAACTATCAAGATTATAGTCCATGCATCATTGATATTGAAGCGGTGGTTGCTCAAACTGAACTTGCTACATTAACTGATGTTAATATATCAGATCTGTTTGATGGGTCGTAGAGCTATGTTACAATCGCTTAGTGTAGATTGTATAGCTGCGTATTAACATCTCTGATAGACAGACGGAAAAGAAAGCGTTTTGCGGAACTTTCTCATTCTCGAAAATACATAAAAAACTATGTGGATGAGTGGTTTTTCCATCAATACAGGAATTTGAAGATAAACATTGAAACAACGAGAGAGAGAGAGAGAGAGAGAGAGAGAGAGAGAGAGAGAGAGAGGAGAGAGAGAGAGAGAGAGAGAGAGGAGAGAGAGAGAGAGATGACAAGCTAATTCCGCAACAACAACAAACAAATTAATATATAAATAAACGTATGAAGCAATTAGAAATGAAGCTGGAAAATATGGCATTGTCATGGCTACTTCAACACATTTTAAATTGATATTGTCGTTAAACGCGAGTGCCATCCAGAGTTATGAACTGTTTAGGCATATCAGCATCTCACACGTAGATGACCTGTACATGCATGTTGATAGATCTGACGTAGAAAAAAAAAGAATGATAATGATGGAGTGGTGTTGTGTACACATGTGACGGACAACGTGAAAGGATGATAAATGCAGCAAAATCATACAAACTGGGCACCATACATCTTACATTCAGGTTGATCAGTTGAACTACTACACAGCACAGTTTTTTCATGTAGACATGATACGTAAGCTTAAGAATGTAAAAACAAAGTTCTATCTTTTCTTAAGTAGCCAGATTGTACTTCCACCAACAAAAGGGTACAAATTTCAAAGTAAGCTTTTGTTTTCAAGTTTTGTTCAGTCAGTATGCCATTTTGATGCCAAAGAATGTTTTCACATTCTATTTCTCAAAATTGATTACCTTATAAATCGCTCATGATCATTTTTCTCTCTAATCGCAAATTCTATGCGTTGCTCAAGTAACCTGGGCTACCGACACACTCCCAATACACAAGTATTTCGTCCACTACGAAATTTCCGCACCAGCTCGACTTAAAATCTATAAAAAACGAAAACAAAATGTTGCTATAATTAACACTGGTTTTGTCACTTTACCTACTCTTTTTATCATTTTCACATCCTGCCATGACCCCAAGCCTTTTTTGTTTTTGGTTTTTTTATTCTGGGTCGCCAAATTGGAAAATGTCCTGTTCCTCCAATTATCACGGATATCTTTTAATTGCCGTTTTAGCGCACTGTCAGGGCAGTACTTCATGTACACCTTTAGGCTGATTTTAAGTGTCGGTCTTTTTTTAAATGTACGTGCCAGTATGATTTTTAATGATAGCTACAGGCACATCAGCTGGTGGTGGTGGTGGTGGTGGGTGGTGGTGGTGTGTGTGTGTGTGTGTGTGTGGTGTCCTCTTCTGAATATATATGAGGTAGGCCTAATGGACCTGCCGCTAAGCTATGAGTGTATTTAGGAATGGAATACACAAATAATGGCACTTGCAGAGTGGATAAAGAATGCAGAGATTGTGACATCCACGTCACAGAAGGTTACTTTTAGTTTATCAAGGAATGTCCGTACTATAAACCGCTGAAAAAACGCTTCATCTATCATTCACATCAAAACGACATCCGTTATTAATGTTTGCAATAATCCATTGTCAAAAAGAAAAACAGTTTACTCACTCAAGCATGGAAAGCGTTACCTAGACCATTGATGTCTTTTTCAGTCTTTGATTTCTGTCGTTTCATAAGTTGACCTCTTGTATAGTCTGTAGACAAATGTTCGCTGTATTGTATTCTTTATTACCTACACAGGAGTCAAAGTTGAAGAACTGTAAATCTTGAACAAAGCTATATTACTGTAAGATCAGTACTTTGCTTCGAATCTTTTTTCTTCTTTTTTTTTCTTTTCCTTTTTGTTTTCTCTTTTTTCTTTTCCTTTTTTGACAGGAAGCATAGTGACATCATTCATTTTAAAGAGATGGTTTCGCCCTCCGGTTCATAATTGTAGTCGTTCGTTCTTACATTAAAGTAGCAGAGTTGTTTTTTGTGTGTTAAGAGTTAAAGATATTGACGTTGTTGCTTCCAAGTCTCACTCGGTCCATATCAGGAAAAACGCCGACAATGATTTGATCATCTCAAAATTTTACACCCGGTGCTATAACTGAGACAAATGTAACATTGGACTGAGCAATATAAACACCATATAAGCGAACAGTCAACGTGTTTTTAAAGCATGAATAATTAAGCATTGTGCATATCACATTACACATAGTACAGTCGTCACCACGGTATATTTACTGATTGACAGTTGCTAACGTGTTGAATATACTCAGACCCAAACGAAGGAAAAGACACGCGCACATATATGTCAAGCACGCATGCATACTAATCCCTCCCCCCCCCCCCCCAAACACACACACACACACACACACACACACACACACACACACACACATCGCCTACTAATAAACATTGTCACGAAGACCTCCCCACACCCACCAACCCACCCTGCTGCTCCCACTCCATTCTGCCTGCCCCCAGCACTCACCCCCACGCACCCGCCCTTTCATCCACGCACATAACGTGTGCATCCACATGCGAAATGATCAGGTATGCCACACACATCACACATTGAATTTTAGCCATAGTGACCATGCGATGGTAAACAACCTCCCCTACCCTCTTTTTTTTTCCTTCTCCCCTCACCCATACACACCACATACACTCTCCTGCACCAATCACACACCACATACACTCTCCTGCACCAATCTCACACCACATACACTCTCCTGCACCAATCACACACTACATACACTCTCCTGCACCAATCACACACCACATACACTCTCCTGCACCAATCACACACCACATACACTCTCCTGCACCAATCACACACCACATACACTCTCCTGCACCAATCACACACCACATACACTCTCCTGCACCAATCACACACCACATACACTCTCCTGCACCAATCTCACACAACATTCACTCTCCTGCACCAATCTCCTGCAAGCGCATCGCACGGACAGATGGCAAAACAATGTAATAAACATTTACCACCATTACCACCCCCGCCCCAGAAACCAGACGCTTCTTTGCTGGATTACGGGCAGTTTTGGTTTTGCTAACACTTCCCGTAAACAATATTATGAAGCGTCGCAATTCGCACAGATGCTTGGTGTAAACTCTCTGGTGGATGGTTTTTCACGGGGTTAGAAAATCTTAAAGCTGAAAATATAGTCCCGCATGAAATACATAGATGTTCAAAGTGTATGTTATACAGGTATTTTGTTGTGATTCAGATGCCAGTTGTTGGTTGTTTGAGGACTACTTTTGATTAAGTAGAAAGCTCTTTTAGACAGAAAAGAATAGTTTCATATAAAACAAAGGAATGAATATACTGTTGCCCATGTGGCTTCCATCTTCAAAGGAAGGGACAGCAAATCAGACTCATTTTTGGCGCCGAAGAACTGAAACACGTGTTGTCGAGTACTCTGCTACTAACAGCAAAGAAGTATTGGGCTTCAGGCCCACGGTTCTGCTCTTGACTTCCTGTACTGATTCTAAATTCCATATTCATATAGTAAGGAAAAGGGGCCAATGGCGTTTTGAGGCTGTTTCCTTTCTCATTTTTGCAGTCTACAGAAACCAAAAAAAGTTATTGAATGATGCTGAGGGAGTCGAAGAGGGTAGATGTTGAGTGGAAGGCTGGGAGAGGGGGGGGGGGGGGTAGAAAAGGGGACACGGCATTAATTTTTCTATGGCCGAATGTTTCATGTAGACGAACAAAATGCCCAGAGTGGTAGAAAGGAAACGTTTGGGCTAGTATTATTCTCATACACCAACAGAAGAAAAACAAACACAAACCTCAAAGGTTGGTGAGGTGAAATGGTGGAAGATGGAGTGGGGTGACAGACAGCGGCCAGGAAGGGAGGTTATTCTCATTTATCACTCATTCGAAAAATTGTTGAGCTTGCCGGGTGAGACAGAATGAGACTCTCACTAATTCTGTTAGTTTGAGGGAATGGGGCCTGGATTAGGGTCAGATCGTCAACCCATCGAGGCTCCACCACCTCCCACCACACCCCCCACCCCCCTCCTCAGCACCATTCCCACCTCTGCTCCCTCCCTAACTTCAGCCTCCCTGTGTGACATTCAAAACTGGGAACACCGAACATTGACCTCCAACACAACACTGCGCAGGCCACTAGCACGTTCAGCATCATTGACCAACAGAACAGGACAGCAGGCATATAGACAGTCACGTGCATTGAACCCTTGAATAAAACATGGAACCTGGCAACACACAAAGTATCTAAGAAGGAAAAAAGCCCTTCCCGGTGTAACCCAGATTGCCTCAGCCCCAGCTGAAAATGTAACTGCCCGGGTCATCTTGAGTCTAATCGTTGATGGCAAGCAACCATTGGAGAGGATATGTGATCTGTCAGTGTCAGCCTGATGGCGACTGGAAACTGTTGTCCCTAAGTCTTGTCCTTAGTGGAAGCGAGTGGGGGCTGAGTTGGGGAGTAAGGGGAGACGATGTTACAGAAGGCTGTGGGCTCCTCCAATCTAACCAGTAAAAACAAATTATGCTGAAAAGTATGGCCTGCATTGTGTTTGTATATATCTGCCTCTGTGCGTGTGTGTGGGGGGGGGCGGGAGACTGGGGTGGAAAGAGAGAGAGAGAGAGAGAGAGAGAGAGAGAGAGAAAAGGAGAGAGAGAGAGAGAGAGAGAGAAGAAAGAGAGAGAGAGGAGGGGAGAATGAGAGACAGACAGACAGACAAATGGACAGACGGACAGAGAGAGAGAGAGAGAGAGAGAGAGAGAGAGAGAGAGAGAGAGAGAGAGAAGAGAGAGAGAGGAAGAGATGCGAATGCGAATATTTATTCAGATTAAGGCCATATCCCATACTGAAGGGGTGGTACCCGCAATATACACGATATCAATTACTGAAATGAAGGAAAATGACAAGAGAAAGCAAGTACATATGCATCATGCAATGTTATTAGGAATACACAGTACGTAACCTCTTTTGCGCTTCATAAATGTACATAACAAGGTTAAAGAGAATGTCTTCATTTCTTGACGCCAGGAGTAAATTAACTCTGAAAATACAAGGGTCAGAATAAAACTTTGGCTTTATGAATTTTATCCTGAGGTCATGAAAAGCAGGACAGCAAAAAAGGAAATGGATTTCATCTTCCTTGGCCAGGTTACATAAACGACATGTCAGTTCATTATCACTCACAGCACTGTATCTGAAACGGTGACAAGCTATATCAGAAACACCAAATCTAAACTTACTTAGCGCACTCTTAATATATCTGTTCATGTCCATTTTAATGTATGGCTCTATCACTTTAGTTGTTTTAAAGAGTCTGTACTGCGCAAATCTGTCACTGCTATAAATATGATTATGCCAGTCCTGCCATCTGCAGTCAATAATTCTTTGTTTAAAACATTTCAAGAACCCTACGATATTTTCAACGCCCTGGTTATCCCAAACATAAGCAAAGCCATATGAATTTAAACAGTGACGAACATTGGTAGCCCATGTCTTCTTGCCATTTGAATCCAAATTTCTCAATATCTTATAAGCTTTAAAAGGTATTTTAATTTCGTCCATTCTTGTTATTTTCAACCAGTATTTAATCCATTTCAAAAACGAATTAACATAAATCGGATATCTTCCCAGATCACCATACACTAAATCATTCGGTGTTCGATTATCTACATTCAAAAAATTTTTCATAGCATACAAATGCACATTTTCGATTACGACGCTTTTCTCAAGTGCCCAAATTTCTGCTCCATATTGTAGGATTGGCTGCACCTGAGAGTCAAACAGCTTTGAGAAAACTGAAAAAGCGCTACAATTCAGTTTATATAAAATGTGAAGTATAACTGTAACTGCTCTCTTTGCTCTGTTTGCAACATCTTGGCATCCAAAAGTGAAACTTAATCTGGTTGTGAAATAGAATCCTAAATACTTATATGCATTGACTACAGCAATATACTGACCGTCATAAATCCATCTCTCATTTCGTGCCAAATAACCACCTTTACGAAAGACAATAATATTGGTCTTATTAATATTAACTTTTAATTCTAGTCTGGTTGCAGCAGAATACAAGCTTTTCAGCTGCCTTTGAAGTCCAACGACCGTTGTAGACAATAAGACTATATCGTCGGCAAAAAGCAACACAAATAACTCCAAGAAGTCAAAGGTTGCACCATGTTTTCCATTTTGAATAATTTCCAACGCTAATTCATTTATGAACAAACAAAACAAAACTGGACTACAGACGTCCCCTTGCTTAACTCCTCTGGTACACTTGACAAAATCTGATAAATTTGCTCCGGATCTGATCTTAGCCTTCACCTCACAATACATACTCTTTACACAGCGATACAGTTTACCCTTAATTCCATTTTTTAATAGAACAGGCCATAGTAGTTTCCGTGAAACTGAATCGAAAGCTTTTTCAAAATCCACAAAAGCAACATATAACTTCTGATTATTTACAAATTGTTTTTGAACTGCGGCTAACAGGCTAAACATATGATCAACTGTGGAAGAGAGAGAGAGAGAGAGAGAGAGAGAGAGAGAGAGAGAGAGAGAGAGAGAGAGAGAGAGAGAGAGAGAGAGAGAGAGAGAGAGAGAAGAGAACTTGTATGTGCAAGAGGATGTGTCCATGAACTACTATCATTCATACTATCAGTCTTTTGACGTCTATGGCTTGCATGTATAGATAAAGGGAGGGGTGGAGGGCATGGATGGAGAAGGGAGTGGGGGCGGAGGGGGGGGGGCGTTAGAAGGCGGCGGGTATGAAAAAGGTAGTGGTGGTGGTGGGGGGGGGGGAGATTGGGATATTAGTGGTTGTGTGTTTTGGTGAGGGGGGAGAGAGAAGCAGAGAGAAGCGGAGTGGGGGAGGGGATGCGTCTGCTCGCACGTGTGCGTTTGGGTCAGATCTTTCGTTCACACGGCGTCTTTGATGGGATTTCTGGCTTGGTGTCTGCAGATTTTGTGTCGTGGAGGAGGGAAAGTGGGAAGGGGTGGTATCAACAAATGGAATACGGAGTGAACATACAGTGATTCTATGCCTTCATGAATTTCATTGCACGGGCAATCCTCCCACCATACCCCTATCCCTGTTTTGCCTTCCTCCCCGCCCCAAACTCAGTAGGAATAGATGGAAACTTTTTCCACTGGTTATTTTAGAGAAACAAAGGGTCTGTTTTGCAGGACATTCTCTCTCTCTCTCCTCTCTCTCTCTTCTCTCTCTCTCTCTCTCTCTCTCTCCTCTCTCTCTCTCTCTCTCTCTCACACACACACACACACACACACACACCCCTCTCTCTCTCTTTCTCTCTCTCTATCTGTCTCTCTGGATCATTCTCTCTCTCTCCCTCTCCCCCCTCTCTCTCTCTCTCTCTCTCTCTCTCTCTCTCTCTCTCTCTCTCTCTCTCTCTCTCTCTCTACTTGTCTTTATTTTTTCCCCCTACCTCTCGTTTATCCTCTGTATTTCTGCTTCCTTGCTTGACAGGCGCAGTGATTGACGGGAATCTCGGGAACAGAAGCAAGGAATACCGGCAATGTTCCGTCGTCCTCAATATGTCACGTCAGTCCTCCACTGGCCATGCGTGGTGCGCTTCCGTCTGCTCTCGGAAATAAACGTGTCATGGACATTATCTCTGCAGGAAATCATCATCCTCTTCTTCTGCTCAGATTCTGTAGAATCATTTCCATGGCACAAAGCTTTGTTGGTGTTTGAAACAAGCATGTCTTTTAAGACTACACCACTTTTGTGGACCATTTTTCAGTGTTGTTTTTAGTCCAGGGGAGCTCAAAGAAGGGTCTTCAACTTTCTATTTAAAAAAAGTTAAATCTTCTTTGACAGAAGGACTGATGTTGTGCGTCTTTTTCTAAACTGCGTAATTGCTAGAATCTCAAAATGAAATCAAAGTGGGAAAAATTTATTTGCGTAGTGGGATGTCCTTGCTCATGAGGTAAGAGTGGAGTGAAAAGGGATAGATGTAATGGAAGGAGGGGTGGTGGGGAGAGGGAAGAAAAGGGGGGGGCGTATGCAACATGATTTTCTTAGGGCCCAAATGACTCAAGTCCACTAAAAATTAAAAAAAAGCCCAGACCAGAAAAAATTTGGGGGGGTGGGGGCGGGGATTCTTATAATTAATAGGAGAAAGAACACACATCACATGTTGTTGGAGGGAGGTGATGGAAAAAGAGAGGAAGTGAGAGATGGCAACAGGGAGGGAGGTTATTCTAATTTGCCAAGTGGAGGACATTCATTCAAAACTGTTCTCTAAGTGGGGAGATGCAGGAGGAGATTCTCAGTTGTCCCTTTCTTTGAGAGGAAAATGACCTGGAGTAGGGTCGAAGAAGGGACAGTAGCATGGGAGCGGTATCCCATCAATCCCATCGAGGCTCCACCATCTCCCCCCCCCGTGTCCCACCCCCACCCCCCACCCCCACCCCTGTTTCTCCCCCTTGATCTGCGCCTGACTTCAAGCTCGCTGTGTGACGTTAAAACCTGAACCTTGAACAAGGAACGCCGAACATTGACCTCCAACACCACACTGCACAGGCCACAGGTTACGTTCAGCATCATCTGCCAACAGAACAGGACAGCAGGCATACAGACAGTCACGTGCATTGAGACTCTTGAATAAAACATGGAACCTGGCAAACACAGACACTATCTAGGGGAGGTGGGAGAGGGGGGGGCGGGGGGGGGGGGGGCAAAAAATTCTCCCCGATGTAATCCAGTAGCCCAGGCCCCAGCTGAAGACGTAACTGCCCGGGTCATCTTGAGTCTAATCGTTGATGGCAAGCAATCATTGGAGAGGACATGAGATCTGTCAGTGTCCGCCTGATGGAGACGGGCAACTGTTATTCCCTGTGCCTTGTTCGTGGGTGGAGGCCGAGGGGGGAGGAGGAAGGTAAGGGGAGACAATGTTGCGAAGTCTGTCCAACCAGTCAAAACAAATTATACTGAAATGTACGGGCTTGCATTTGGGGTGTGTGTGTGTGTGTGTGTGTTGTGGGTGTGTGTGTGTGTGTGGTCGTGCGTGCGTGCGTGCGTGCGTGCGTTTCGTGGTTTCGTGTGCGTCGTGGTGTGGTGTGTG
>CM031597.1:110030617-110040777 GCA_018398815.1 Conus ventricosus | reverse complement strand
TGGAGAGATGAAGGTAACTGGGGAATGGGCGAGTGAAGACAAGAACGGTAAGTGGCGAATGAATGGTGGACGAGTGAAGAACGGTAACTGGGGAATGAATGGTGGACGAGTGAAAAAAGAACGTAAAGTGGCGAATGAATGGTGGACGAGTGAAGAACGGTAACTGGGAATGAATGGTGGCGAGTGAAGACAAGAACGTAAGATGAATGGCGAAAGAATGGTGGGACGATGGGTGATAGAACGGTAACTGGTGGAATGAGATGGTTGGGACGAGTGAAGAAAGAAACGGTAACTGGGGAATGAATGGTGGACGAGTGAAGAAAAGAACGGTAACTGGGGAATGAATGGTGGACGAGTGAAGAAAAGAACGAATATCAATGGATGTGAGGAGAAGACAACGTGAAACTGATGAGTGATGCTCTGGAAGAGGACAGGAGTTTTAGAGAATGAATGATGGATGGGAGAAGAGCGTATGAATGATAAACCACGGGGCGGGATAGGACGCGGAGAACAGGATGGGGTTGAATATGGTACGTCCACCTTACTGTTCAATACGCCGAAAGAGACGTAAAGGGGCAGCGATGGAAATGACTGCATCATGACTTCTTAGCGAAGCAGAACAATAGGTCAGCAGCGCATCAAAAGGAACGTTTGTTGCAGGGAGGAGAGGAGGGTGGCGGCGGGGGACTGCAGCACTTCAAACGTTGAAGGTGTGGCTGGAAAAAGAACATCAGAGAATGGGGAATATGGAAACATGAATAGCGTACAACAGGCGGTATGGGCGGTAATGGGAGGGCTAAAGCATGAACGGGGGAAAGAGGGGGAGAAACTGAAGGGACGCAGTTTCAAATCCACGAAACATTAAAAGAAGACAATGCAGAGGAAAAGCGGGAAATTGCCACTGGACGGAGATGGAAACTGTGGTGGTGTGCACAGTCAGTTTCAGCATGTCCACATGTTTATACGATAAAATGAAGTCTCTGGAGACGATCAAGAAATAAACTTGAAAAGGGAGTGCAGAGAACACTGAACTGAAAGTACAAAAACCTGGTTGAAAGAATGGAAGTGAGATGCAAAGGAAAGAAACAGAAAAGGAAGTGTTGTGATGAGTGTCGGAAAACCTCACGTGAATGGAACTGGAGGAAAGTGGGATATTTACAAAGAGCCATCAGCGGCACCTATCTGAACTGTACATTTTGAGTGGATCAGAACGTAAACCATATCAAGGCCATAAGCATTTATAAAACAACACCCGCTTATATCGAGTCGCCAGACTGAGAATCAAAGCACGCATGGATCAACAATTTTATAAAAGCCAAAGTTTCTTTTAATCAACGCGATTCAATACAGTTGCTTCAGGAACCCCCACCCCCACTCTTTCCCATCAATACCCATACTCTCACCCCATTAAACATAACCCAGGTAAAGCACCCGGATCGTTGTAAGACGAGTCACATACGCCTGGGGCTTCATGCACTGATGTACTGATGTTCTGATGGTATCGGTGTGGTGTTGCCTAAACCCTCTACCATCGCCTGTTCCCTCCATCCCCCACCCCCTCGGACCGGGCTTCCTGTTTGCGGTTATACCGTCGGCCGTAACCACCTTGGTGAGTAATCAACGCTCAACCTGAATAGAACCTCACACCGAATGCTGGCTCGGTGTCACTCCTCTGGACCAGTCCATACAGATTCAGTTTTCAATGCTTGTTTGACGGGTGCGCAAGAATCCTTACTAAACGGAATATTGTTGAATACTACTAACGGTATCACATTAAAAATCGCAGCAATGATGAACTGTTGAATATATAGCCGTAATCACAAGCAAGGTGTTTTACGGAACGGCAACTAAACAACGTGAGCTCCACCTTGGTTACACTGAGGAAAGAGACAAACCAGCATAAAGCCTGAAGAACTTTGAAATAAAAGACTGACTCTTCCAGATGCAAAAACTTGGTCTCTGTGAAAGAAAAGAAAAGTGTACGGTGTTGACCACCTCCACACAGAAACGGTGAATCAGCGGGCACTTTTATGGTACCGTTTGTTGACCTTTGTTACAGGGAGCTAAATGAAGTTAACTCGTAAGCAAAGATGTCACACAAGAAGTGTATGTAGCACGTAGAACGTACAATAAAGAAAACGGTCAGGACACTCTGTGTGTTGTGTGTGTGTGTGTTGTGGTGTGTGTGTGTGTGTGTGGGTGTGTGGTTTGTGTGTGTGTGTGTGTGTCTGTGTGTGTGTGTGTGTGTGTGTGTGGTGTGTGTGTGTGTGTGTGTATGTGTGTGTGGTGTGTGCGTGCGTGCGTGTGTGTGGTGCGTGCATGCGTGCGTGCGTGCGTGTGTGCACGCGCGTCCTCATAAATTTTCATTTTAAGAGCAAAGCATCTTTATCAAACGGTAAACAGCTCCAGACATCATCGGACTTTGGATGGCTTGATACAAACGAGGGAAGGTCACGTCAGATCGAGCTCGTCCGGATATGTGGTGAAAAACAACCAAGTCCTTGCATACCGGCTCAACGATCACCAGGAGATGAATGATGCGTGTTTTGAAGAATGATAAAGTAACTCAAAACTGAAAGCATTAACAGAAACAAAGCTCAATGGCAATATCGAAGATGGGCACGGAAATGTCTGTTTCAGTACAACCTCGAGCAGACCACAGAGAGCATTTCCAGGGCTGTCAACACTGCCCTAAAACATGCAAACAAAAAACAAAACAAACAAAACACAAACAAAACAAAACACAAAAAAGGACAAACAAAACTAAAGAAACACTCCCATCAAAGGGAAAACTGGATTTACATACGGTTTTTTTAGAGGTACACTTTTGTTGTTGTTTTGTCACTGATCAATTATATGTGCATGAGCGAAATACGAAATGAGCATCAACAGGCAGAGCTTTATAGTGTACAGGTTCACTTCTTCATTACATGTTCAATGCTGCTGTCCTCCAGTCTGATATAACTTAGCCTGGCTAAGTGCACCGACCACTGCTGACTCATGTCGTTCAGATTTTTCTTTAAAAAATCGAAACAAAAACTTTTCAGGACAATTCCAAGGCAACAAAGATACATCAAATGCCTGGTTAATGAACAGCCCGCAGATTGGACGCAAGTGCCTGTTCAGTGGTTTTGGGCTATCACTATCTGCGTCCCACCAGATTACAACAACAAAAAACTTGCATCTTACAAAAATGTATCACCCACACAAAAGAAAAAAAGAATAATGTTTTCCAGACACAACAAGATGAACAAGAGCCACTAATACAGCCAAAGCGGTGTTGGCAACAGTTTAGAAAAAAATCAAACCCAAATTTAAAAGCCCAGTAGTCAGAGAAGTGCAACAAAGCAGAATTACTGCACCATATTTAGAAGATCAGCGGACAATTTACACTGATACATTTCAGATTCCCTCTGTCCCTGCTTACTATGGAGCGAATTAAAAAACAAAGTACAGAGAGTGTTCAAAACATGATGAGGAGAACGCGGGGCACAGAGGCAGAAAAAAAGAGAATGAAGAAGTGGAGGAAACAAACATAAGCCAAAGGGGAAAAAAACCGGCAAAACTACGAGACAATATCGCAAGAAAGAACGAAACAGTTCATATCAAAAGAGCCCTACCCCCCCCCCCCATCTATTCCGCCCCTTTTTTGCACTGGGGTTTCCACTGTACATGCGAGTTTGTGGGGAGAGTAGTGTGCGGCAGAATTGGCTCCAGGATGACTAAGCGAGAAATAAAGACACGTTAGAGGGACGAATCAAGCAGGTGTAGAAAAATATCATCAGAAAATATTACAGACGAGTTATATTCCATTTGTTGTCACATTGGAACGGTTTGTTTCGGATACGTCAGAGAAAGAAAAGCGGCTCTTGATATGTAGTTTCAGGATATCACAGAATGTAGCTGACGCAGGAATGAGCTTTCGTGGGATCTCTAATGTCTTTTCCTGTAGGATGTTGTGATACTTCTGGTTCACTCCAGAAAGATAGGAAGCGGGCTTGCATCAGTGGACGAGGGGCCATGAAGGCACTGAAGGAAGAGGGGGTGGGGAGGAACAGACGCCGGATTAGAATTAAGGCCGGCTCTTGGATAACGTGAGATAAAACGCTGGGTGTAGCGTCAGTTCAACCATAGTAGTACGAAGACGGAAGGACGATCAGGAAGAACTGTTATACAACTGCAGATTTTAAACGCCTGACGTCATAGGACTTGAAAAATACCTAGCTTCGTAGAAACAAAATCGACAAACTCTGTTATGTCCTCACGGCACAAACGCTTGCGATTTGATACTGACCGCCATTGCCGCGTGTGTTGTCAAACAACAGGAGTGCTCACAGTGTGCACGTGTGCGTGTGTGTGAGGAGTTCGGGGTGGAGATCATGCGGAGGTGAGAACAGGGAAAGGAGGGATTCTGGGCCAAATCCGCCCTCACTCAGTTCGGCGGAAGAGTAACCAGAATGCCCCTTTCCCTGTTCTCTGTCAAGTAAGACTTCAATAACCAAAAATAACGATTAGCTACAAACAAACATACTGTGTAGGGTTTGTCCGTTTTTAATACTAATTTACTAAACTTTTTAATAAAAAAATGCCAAATAACTCTTAGCTTCTAGCCACATTACTGATCACATGGGTCTAACTTGTGACCTTATGGCGCCCTAGGGCCCCCAAGCCAGATCAGAGGATCACAGGATAATGAGGCTAGATGCGAGAGTTTTGGGAATAAATATGCCTCTAATAGTGGTATTTCTACACGTGGTTGCCTATTTCCTTTGGTCTAATCTTGGGGCCAATTCTCTAACCCATTTTCAGTGGCCCCTTCCTAGGACACACACATTGTGGTTTGCGGGGTTTATAGCCACGGCCTAGTGACCCAGACATACATTGTGGGTTTGCGGCGTTTATAGCGCGCCTGAGTGAATGACGAAACACTGAAATGGGAAGGGTCACTATAGGGCAGAGAAGAGGGCAAATTTAAGACTTTACAACCCACAACAAACAAGCACAAAACACCGAGGCCCATTATTCCCAACTTTACACTTTTTGGATTAATTTATATATGTACAAACTGAAAGCTTTTATAATTTTTATGGTGTTTATGCATAATTGGGGGTGGTGGTCTTTTAAAATTGGATTTTTATTCAAGCAGAATAGTTTTAAAGGTTTATAAACAACAACTGTGCTTTAAAGTACTTTTTTGTAGCTACTTTGTAACAATTTTATATTAAAAACTTAGCAAATATAAAACACAAAAACACAACTTTTAATAATCAATTTTCTCTCATGATCTATAAATAGGATAATTTCTTCAGGGGAGTTGGTTAATTATATTTTTTTGCATATTAAAGGGAGGGGAGATAAAATTACTTTCAAAAAAAAATTTAAAAAAAAAATAAAAGTAGAAAAAAAAAAAAAAATAAATAAAAAATAAAAAAAATAAAAATATTAAAAAAAAAAAAAAAAAAAAATTTAAAAAAAAAAAAAAATTAACAAAAAAAAAAAATTTTAAAAAAAAAAAAAAATTTAAAAAAAAAAAAAAAAAAAAAAATTTTTGTTTTCAATATTTTTGTTTTAAGTCACCTTAAGCAACCTCAAGTTAGTTATTAGTTAAGTTTTTACTCAAGTCATTCTAAGTTCTTACTCAAGATTGTTCACAAGTCATCCTCAAGTCACTCTAAGTCTCTTACTTAAGTTCATCTCAAGTCTGTCTCATGTTATTCCTAAAGTCATCCTTAAGTACCCAAGTCACTTCTAAGTTTCTATTAGTCACTTCTAAGTTCTTACTTCAAGTCATCCTCAAGTCATCCTCAAGTTCACCTCTAAGTACAACTAAGTTTCTTATGAAGGTTATCTTTGAATTATCAAAATACAAAGCTATGTTTTTTTATCTTAAATAGTTAGATGTCCTAATATAGTACACACACGCCTCAAAAACGCGTCATCGTTGAGGATGTCTTGCTCAAGCTTCATGTTTCTCCCGCATTGTCTTAAGGAAGGTCTTACATTCGAAAAGCAAACCGCCATTGATTACAATTCTGGTCTATGGAAAATGTCTTTTTAGACTTCCATGTCTTTAATTATTGAACACCATCATTTTATAATACGCATGTTCTATTTTTATTTAAAAAATTTAAAATTAAGTTCTTAAAATATTATTACATTCAATGGATCAAAAATTATGACTTTGTTATGATGGCGGTTTTGGCGTATGGATGGTGTCTTTTTTCTGCGTTTAGTGGCTCAAGATTTTTTTGATTGCTTTTGTTTCTGTTTGCCATAGGTTATATATTTTATAGCCGCAATAACTGCCCCAAACAGCGGCAAATGGCGCCAAAAATGGCAACAGTTTTAAGGTTCGATATTCCATGAAGACTTTGGGTGCCTCCTTGTCTCACATGGAGTTTTTATAGCGGGCATTGTTAACTTGTTCTGGCGTTGGCGGTGTTAGTTTTCATGATGTGTCATATTCTGTAACATATTGTTTTTTGTCTGTTCCACTCTGCTAATTTTTTTCCTGCTTCAACAGCAGGATTTTTATGGTCTCACCTGATTCAGCGTATTCTGCTGATTTCCTGGCTTGGTTACTTTCTCCACCTGATTCAATGTGTCCTGATTCTTGAGGATTTTCTGGCTCTGTCATTTTTGAAGGGAAAATAAAATCTATATGATTAAAAGTTATTATCCCATGATTAATGGCGATAACAATGTTCCCAATTCTATAGTTTAAATCACATCCTAGGACTTAATTGACTTTGTTAAAACTGGATCTTGCGTTAAATTCATACGTAAGTTCTTGTCGATCCAATGGGAGCAAATCTAACTGACTAGTTTAGTGTACAAACTAAGAAACGTTTGCCCAACGCTTTTTACCATTCTTGACCCCAGCTGCGCTTATACCTGTTAATTGATACTTTAATCTGTCTTGTGGCGGACCATCTGGTTGAATCTGTTCAATGCTGAATTCAGTTCCGAGGAACTGTTTAGTTTTTCCACACGCTGCCAAAGAATATAACCTCTCCTTTTGGGGCATAGCAGCTTGGCCATCAACTTGGTCATTCATAAGTTCAGGAAGGTTTAGGCTGCCTTTGTAGCTGTAGGAGATCATCACTTGTCATGTTTTTTATTAAATTATTCTTATTTTAATTTTCTAAAAATGAGCACCGAAAAAACTGTTGATAACTTGTATACAATTCTGCTGTTATTGGAGGCCTAAGTGTAGGATACGCAATGCTTGGTAAAAGATTGTTAAGCAATTAAAACCAGCAGATCTTGGCAAACTAGACTTTGAGGATTCAGCAATGCTGATTGCTATCATTGCAGCTTCGGTTGCCACGAAAGATTTTCTTGTTAAGCAAGGAATAATTCAGTCAATATAAAAAATATGTACAGGAAAAAAACAAATACATTTATAAATAATGGCTTCACTCGCAATATGATAGGCGGCGCTGTGTGGTGAATGCCGCTTGTTTTAGCGGCAGTAATTTTGCATTAGTAAACTGCGGAGATGACAGCGATGAGAAAAAGACATAACAAAGCTATCGGAGGGCAACTTAGCAGCTGCACAAGACGCCTATGAAAGGCAGAGACTTGAGACAGTTAGATTTTATTAATGACCAACTGGAAAGAACAGGGGCATGCAGCTTACACATTTAAAACTGTTGATCAAGCAATATAAAACAATATTATCTTTGAAACAGGCAAAAACGGGTCCAGACATTTCCCACCAAATTCTGTGACTTTATCACCATCAGAAAAACAAAAGATGCAAGAAAATCGCGTTTATTGTCGTTGGTATGACCGTTTGTGTATTTTGTTGCACATAATATTGGTTGAGTTAAAAAATGAACAAAAAAATATTATTCACCAAAAGGATACTTGGAAGGGAATCACGGCAATCAAAAAGCTAAGACCAAGCGGCTTGGAGTCAGTGAACAAACGCAAAAGAATGGTTATCTAAACAAGCGATTTGGCAAATTTATTTACCAGCGCCTAGACGAATACAGGAGGCCGCACTTTGTGAACACAAACTCCAAACGACACCCATCAATGGATTCTTCTATATTTACCCTTGATAGGATAGTCGAAAAAAGATTTAAGTACGCACTCACAGTCATTGGACTGGCTTCAAGCTAACAATGATGCAGAGCCATTAACGCAAAAAGAGTGTTCTGCTGTTGCTGTCGCTATCAAACTGATATACCAACGAGGCCCCTTAACTTTCCCTCGCATGATTCAACGTCGATGATGGGAAAAGAATTAAAGGACCAAGTGAATCATTATTGTTTTAAAAACACAGAGTTACTATTAGAAGAGGCATTCCGGGAGTTCACAGAATCACAGGCTTAGTTGAAAACCCCTTTAACAAACAGTTGCGGAAAGACTTTTCTCCTTCAGTATCAAGAGAGCTTAGTGAAAACTCTCGCAACACAGAATGGGTTAGATAAGACTGCCCTCAGTTTTGCGCGCAATGAATAATGAAGAATTTAAAGGCTCTAAACAGTACAAGCAATCAAAAGAAAATCAATAAATGTTGACTGAAGAATCCAGTACACCCAGCAAGCTATTACCGTTTTGGGTTGAAGTAAGGTACCTTATTTACCGGGAGAAGCAGAAGGGGACACTCGCATCCAGGGCATACCGATCCCAGTTTGGAGTGTTGACCCTTATGAAATAAAATGAATTGTAAAGATGAATCGCCCGTGTAGTATTTACGAGAAAACTGCACAACAAAAACAACCAGTCCTCAAAGATCTTTTTGTGAAGAAGAACTGAAGATAATTTCCGCCAGACACAGTTCGCTTTAATTAATTTAGTAAAACATATTTTTGGTTTAAATATGGAAGGCCAGAAGGAAGCGGCAAGAACGAAACAAGAAATGGTTAAAGGAAAGAGACCATGAATGTTACGGGAATCATTTTCAGGCGTGTAATGCTATTAAGGAAACTTTTCGAGGATTAATCATGCATGCTAAATCAATCCAGATCACCTACAATCAAAACCCCCAAATGGGAAAAAGAATATCTTGAAATATAAAAAAAAATTCGAAATCATCAAGCAAACATGAGAAAAGATTTAAAGAATGGATGAAGCTATGATTGAATCTTATAATTAAAAGTTGATGAAAAATATAAAAACCCCCTGTTTATGCGGTTCTCCAGTGCCCAATTGCATATGAAACTCCGGATTACAAACACCGTTCTTGTGTTAGTTCTATCTAATGAATTCTTTGTTACAACTGTTTGTGTTGATCTCATGTAGTCATTAGTCGCAGTTCTTACTGGGGTTGTCATGATGGAAAAGTCTTATTGCCAAACAATGCCCTTCTTTGTAGTTGTCATGTGATATGTTTGCTGCACAACGCTGCGGAGAATTCCTTTGCTTTTCTTAATGATTTTCGCCTGGCTCGAATTACTGTACATTTTTGACTTAACCCCACATACTCGTTGATCTCCTTTCCAGTTAATTCAGCCTTATCTTTCCTAAAACCGTCTTTTTAGTATATTGTATGTTAAAGGCGAGTTTTTAGGGTAAGCGGATGTATCTTTATCATCCCCGCTTGTCCTTTAGCCACTTCGTCATTTTCCATGTTGTTTATAGTGTCTTCGTAGGAAATATCTATAACAAAAACTGTCTGTATCTGTTGCTTACGTACTCTGGATCAGGGATACGAGTGGATTAAGTAGTTCATAATGAAACTCGTAACATCAAAAGCTTTGATAATTCGAAAACAGTAAACCCAATAATTAAGGTTTGTCTAATTTGTCTTTCTTTTTTGTATCATTCAATGACAAAATAAGATGATCATGATATCATTCGGAAGTCCTGATAATTGGGTTTTGAAGTTAGATTAATTGCTTCGTTCTCTTTGGTGACCATTCTGACTTATTTAGCTTGTGCGGATTTCTCCATAGTGCTTTCACAAACAGCTGTTGTTCATCAACTTGATATGTCTTTTATGATGCAATCTGTTGGATTTTTTAGTTCTGAGATCAGTTTTCTTCATGATGTAATGTTTCAAGAACTGTTCGTGATCAAAGCAATTATGTCGGTTGAACAGCTGTTCAACTTCAAACCATGTTTAAATAAATTGTAGAAGTCTGTAATGACAGACATAATTTTTTTTGCCTCGAAGATTTAGGCACCAGTTTAGGCGGCTCTCTCGT
>CM031597.1:110024941-110027441 GCA_018398815.1 Conus ventricosus | reverse complement strand
CTTTATTCCCTATGTTTGTGACCCCCTTGTTGTCGTTGCTCAGTACTACCCCTGTTCTTTATTCCCTATTTTTTGTGACCCCCTTGTTGTCGTTGCTCGTACTACCCCTGTTCTTTATTCCCTATGTTTGTGACCCCCTTGTTTCGTTGCTCATTTATACCCCTGTTCACAAGTCCCTCTGTCCAATACTCCCCCTTCTCAAACCCCCCCCCCCCCCCACCTTGCTCGTATTCCCCCTCTTCAATACACCCCCCCCACAGCAGAAGGAAGATCTTGTTGGGGGGGGGGGGGGGGGGAGGTTGGGGGAGCACGAAGGGGAATCGTTCCTATATAGTACCACCAGCTAAAGACCACGCACGCGAAACATACAAGTACACATGCCTTAAGCAAGCAGGTGGAGTATTGGCAGGGGGAGTATGGAAAAGTGGTGGGGGAGGGATTGTTCAGCAAAACGGATTAAGTTTGAGCTCATCCCCATCGCTTCCCAGGTTTTGCTGACCACAAAAAAAACACGGATGTTTAAATGTAACATGTTTAAACGATGTTTAAATGTAACATGTCTAAACGATGTGTGAATGTAACATGTCTAACGATGTTTACATGTGGTATATATGGCTCGTTGGGTTTCCTGAACACGTTCTGGTTGAAACCCCATCTGGGAGTCCTTCTGTCGTATCCGTTTTATCTTCGCTGAAGAAATATTTTTTACTTCTGGTGCCGTGTCATCGTCTGTTGCTAGTTGACACCAAGATCATACAACATCAACGTGTATTACTCCCGAAGAGACACAACTGTATGCCACTGCTGTGCACGCTATCAGTTCACGAGCGCACATATGGATTAAACGTACATAGGAACACACTCAAAACTTAGACCCCCGAGACAATGTGAGAACAAAGAGCTGTTTTCCGTGGCAAAAAAAAAAAGACAAAGAACCAAAACGAAACAGAAACCAAAACAGAAACACGCGATTTTCCCACATTTCTGGTTTTCCCTATATCTGTCCTCACTGCCATACACGCGATATTCCCACATTTTTTGGTTTTCCACATATCTGCCTCACTGCCATACACGCGATTTTCCCACATTTCTGGTTTTCCCTATATCTGTCCTCACTGCCATCTCCGTTCCAACAAAATTTTGGAAACAGAGAGATGTGGAAATTGTGGAAACAGAGATGTGGGAAATTGTGGAAACAGAGATGTGGGAAACGTTTGGGAAAAAAAGAGATGTGGGGAACTGTGGAAACAATAGAGATATGGGAAACTGCGGAAACATAGAGATGTGGGAAATTGTGGGAACATAGATATGTGGGGGATTGTGGAAGCATAAAAATGGGGGGGTGGAAACATAGAGATGTGGGGAATTGTGGAAACACAGAGATGTGGGAAATTGTGGAAACATATGAATGTGGGAAATTTTTGGAATTTATATAGATGTGCGAAACTGTTTAAAACATAGAGATGTGGGAAAAATTTTGGAAACATAGATATGTGGGAAAACTATGGAAACTAGAGATGTGGGAAAGTAAGATTTAGGGACATCCAGATGTGGGAACAGAGAGATGTAAGGACACATAGATGTGGGGACATAAAGACGTGGGAACATACAGATATGGGAACATAGAGATATGGGAACACACAGATATGGGAACATTTCAGATATGGGAACATACAGATATGTGGAACCACACATGTTGTTAACAGAGCTCTAGACGTGGGGAAAATAAAGCAGCATGTCATCCAGTTCAGATGAGCATAGACAGTATACCACCAAATCTGCCAAACATCGCTCCACTGCAGTGCCAACTTCCGTCTATTTTCACCCATCTCACAATACATTAACAGATCTTCTTCTTCTTTCTTCTTCTTCTTCTTCTTCTTCTTCTTCTTCTTCTTTTTCTTCTTCTTCTACTACTCCTCCTCCTCCTCCTCCTCCTTCCTCCTCCTCCTCCTCCTTCTTCTTCTTCTTCTTCTGCTTCTTCTTCTTCTTCTTTTTCTTCTTCTTCTTCTTCTTCTTCTTTTCTTCTTCTTCTTTTTTCTTCTTCTTCTTTCCCTTTTTCTTCTCCTTCTTCCACTCATCATCATCTCATCTATCATCATCATCATCATCATGTCAACATTTTCACTATTTTCTCTTATGATAATCATTATTTATTGTTATCATTTGTATTTTTATTATTGTTTTTTATCATTATAAAAATTGTTATTATTATTGTCATCATTTTCATCAATATTCATTATCATTATTGTTAGTAGTAGAAGTAGTAGTAGTAGCAGTAGTAGAAGTAGTAGTAGTAGTAGTAGTAGTAGTAGTTAGTAGTAGTAGTAGTAGTAGTAGTAGTAGTAGTAGTGTAGTTGAGATAGTATATTATCATTATTGCATTATCATTATCCTATTCCTCGTCCATGTGCTCGTGCTCGTGCTCGTCCTCCTCCTCTCCTCCTCCTCCTCCTCATTATTAATATTACTAATATTGCTATTATTATTTATTATCATT
>CM031597.1:110014941-110017441 GCA_018398815.1 Conus ventricosus | reverse complement strand
GTGAAAATATGATCTATTGTTGAATAATTCTGTTTAAATCCAGCCTGATACTCACCAGTGATATTATTTTCTTCAATCCATTTTTGCAGTCTTACGTTATTATTGAACTGTAAAGTTTACTGCTCACATTGCTCAGTGATATGCCCCTGTAATTATTCGGGTCATCTACATCTCCCTTTTTATGTAATGTACAAATTATGGATTCTGTCCATTGTTCAGGATATACACCTTTATCAAACAGAGCATTAAACAACCTAACCAAAAACATAACAACATGATCATTAGAAAACTTTAAAAATTCACCTATTATACCATCTGGACCCGCTGCTTTTGAATTCTTTAATTTCCCCAATGCACCAATAACCTCTTCTTTCGTAATTGGCTGATTAAACCATCTCTCTTCATTGTCTTCAACTGAATAGTCATACTCCTCTTCTAAGTTTGTATTGTCAACCTGCTTGTCAAGAATATTTTTAAAATGCAAAAACCAGTCATCGGTACTAATATTATTGTATATACCACGTCGTTTGGGAACAATTTTGTGCACTGCTTCCCAAAACTTGTATTGATTACCTACAGAAGATACCAGATCATTAAGTTGCAAATTTCTATATCCTTTTCTTTTTTTTCCAAGAGATTTTTGTATTCTCTTCGAGCTTTACAATACTCGGTCCTGTCATTATCTTTTAACGTTCTACAAACCTTCGAAAGTAACATTCTCACATTTTTTCTTCCAATCTTACATTCTTCATCAAACCATTTATTTCTCTTTTTGTCTGATTTCTCATCAAAATAAATCTTTCCTTTCATACAACCAGCGTGTTGCAAAATACAATCATTAAATAATTCCAGAGCTCCATCTATGTCTGCATCAATCATTTGAGCTGCACAACTCAAAGTGTCTTGAAAATCCTGATGACTCATGGCTTCAATGAATTGTTCAGCACAGTCAACTTTCCATCTATACCTCTCAATGAAACATGTTTCCTTTGATCTACAGTTTAACAATGCAGATGTATTCTTATTCTGTGTTTTAATACACAATTCTACAGGGAGATGATCAGATTCTATCCTTTCCACCACATGAATTTCACAAGATGAATGCAAAACAGAGAAAAAGTCATCACATGCCAAAAAGTAATCATTCACACTACTGCCAGTATCAGAAATGTAAGTAAAATGACCATCCTTGTCTCCATCACAAACACCATTCAGCATACATATTCCCAATGAATTACAAAGGTTTAAAAGCTTCCTGCCATATGAATTTATTACTTTATCTTGCGAATTTCGAATCATTCCTTCGTTGATTTCATCATCTACAGCAGTGTTGCCAAAACTACCATTAATCCTTGGTAGAAAGAAACTCGTGGAGAGCGTGGCAGCAGAGAGTCCTCAGAAGAGAAGCCCCCTTCAAGCAAGTGTTTCGGCCCTTATCTCCTGACACTCTAGGGGGGTTGGGCCACACCCGGTTCATGACTCCGGATGTCCCTCTGCTGCCCCTTTTTTTTTCCCCCATCTGGGACGAGCCATGGCTGGGATTCGAACCCATGACCCTCTGGACATGCTCATTTTCTACTTAATGACTCGCGCTTTAACCACTGAGCCACAGGACACCTGATATTGTAGGGAAATTAAGCCTTGAAGTTCACTTTTGTTCCTCCTTGACCAATCCAGCTTGAACACCTCTCTGCCGCTTCTGCCATTGCTTTCAGGGCTCTGGTTTTTTCATTTTTCCAAGCCTTGTTTTTCAGCTGGCAGTGCGGTCTTCATTTGCTTCTTGAGGTTGTTCTTTTGGACTCTGATCTTGTCCATGTCTGGATTTCTTTGGAGGTGTTTTCTCTTTGGGTAGTTTTACTCCATAGGCTCTCTACATGTGGCATACACAATGTCCCCATATTGGCTAGTTTGTGTTCCAGGGTGCTTTCCCTATCAGTGCATCGAGTCTTTGGACGATTTTTGCATCCAGTTTCTCCCAATCTTCAGTTTCGTTTTGCTCGTGCAGTTGAGTTTCAGGCGCCTGGCATCGAGGCTGTGCAAATTCCTCATCCGAACCAACAGCGTGGATGTCCTTGGCACTGTGGTTTAAATCCTGGCCTTGGTCTTCCGACGTCTTATCTGCTGATGCAGTGCGCTGCTGCTCATTCAGATGAGTACTCCTGTTCTACTGTTTAAGTCTCCACACACCAAAATATACATATCATCACTTAGTACGGTATCAGTAAGAATATCTTCAAATAATTCCACATCACTATCTATACTACTAGCGTTATAATATGGAGAATGCTCTGGCGGGATATAACAACAAATAAAAGGAATATCTTTATCAGTACCAAACAATGATTTGTTATAGAAAAAACAAGGAAATTCCCGCGTCAACTATTCTTTCCGTTACATAATTAACAACTTCGTTTTAATGAGACAAAGAACCCCCAGAACGTCTCCCCTGTTTAGACAGCTTAACTGCTGGTTTACAATAAAGCTGTGTAATTCGAAATGC
>CM031597.1:110007441-110009941 GCA_018398815.1 Conus ventricosus | reverse complement strand
CAGTATTCTGAGTGACCAAGACACAAACTTGTCAAACAGCGATCGACATCTCTTACACAACGGTGGATGAGACGGCCAGCCAAATATTGTGCCCGTGAAGAACCTTTGGCCTGTGTCACATAAGAATTAAACATCAACCACGTCACTGCTAAAGATGGAATAAAGAGAGGAATCATAACAGCCTAGCGCTAAGCAGGTATCCAAGGTCTGACCAGCAAGCTGGGGTCATGAGTGTGTCAGACATCTGCTAAATCGTAGCCACGACACTCTCTTCTTAGATTTTTCATCTTAGTCATTGATTCAATTATCCATCAGCTTTAAATCATGCGCAATGTGGTCTCGAAACTTAGCAAATGTGGTATAGCGTATATGGACTAGTCTGCACGCAATGACACCTCCTTGATGAAACCGAATCTAAGACAAATCAGGCAAAAGCCTCACTGAAGACCTAGACACCCTTCAAAGTCGGAATGAATGTAATCACGAATGTATGTTCTGCTGATGACATCGATGGTCTAGTTGATCAAGAAGACCTGACCAGTCTCTTGAAGTGCTTTGACAAATAAAGTATGCGTTTCGACGTGGACATCAACATCAACCAGATCACCACCACCAACTTGAAGGGCACCGACAAAGAAACAAAGTGAACGACCAAAAAATGAAACTGCCTGGAGCCGATGTCGTTGAGTATCACTATCAAGAATGAAGGATCTAAAACAAATACCCTGACCAGAAAAGCGCAGAACGAACAAAACAGAACGGGGGCATGACAAAAACATCGCCTTCACAATAAAAACATCAGCTAATATCTTCATTGGCCGTCTCCATATTTCGAAATCCGTGTGAAATTCTAACACGGCGGTTGTCAAAAACATTAATGCAAGTTCTAGAGATGAGAAGTTACATCTGGACCTGAATCATCTGTACAAAGACCACATCATATCCTAGGCGGCCAAGTCAGTCACTGGACTGCTCACCATTGCTAAAATGGAATAATGAAATAGTACGAATACCCCACCTAAGGGGTCCACAGGTCGTGGACAGTGGAAGGGCTTCCAAATATCGATTGAATCCCCATACGCATGAGCATACGCTCGCTCTCTCTGTCTCTCTGTCTCTGTCTCTGTTCTCTCCTCGTTCTCTCTCTCTCTCTCTCTCTCTCTCTCTCTCCTCTCTCTCTCTCTCTCCTCTCTCTCTCTCTCTGCTCCTCCGTTCCGTCCGTCAGTCGGTCGGTCGGTCGGTTTGTCTGTCTCTGTCTCTCTGTCTTCCGTCGCTATCTGTCTATCTGTCTACCGCTCTGTCTCCCTGCCTGCCTGTCTACCTGTCTGTCTGTCTGTCTCTCTTCTCTCTCTCTCTCTCTCTCTCTCTCTCTCTCTCTCTCTCTCTCTCTCTCTCATGAATTTAACAGAATGAGAGTGTCGGCACATCCAACACAGGAACAAAAATAAACCCACACGCTTTGTATCAAACCTCAAAACACTTGCAGCTGCAAAAAAACAATCCATCTATAATAAACACAGAGACGATGCATGATGTGCCAGGGTCCGGTTTGAGAGAGAAAAGAGAAAAAGAGAGAGAGAAAAGAGAGAAGAGAAGAGAGGCGAGAGACAGAGACAGAGACAGAGAGACAGACACAGATAGACAGAGAGACAGAGAAAACAGAGACAGAGAGAGAGAGAAAGAGGGCAGGAGAGAGAGAGACAGAGAGAAGAGAGAGAAGAGAGAGAGATCCCACCCAAAAAAATAACGTAGAAAAATATGCAGGTTCGACAAAGCAATTACACCACGTGTGCAAACACGAGTCTGGGTTTACAGTTATTTTCGTCCTGCTTCTTTCGACAGAGTCAGTTGTCACACAGACATGTTTGCTGCTGTGTTTGTTTGTTTGTCTGTTTTACACACGCCCTCAATATATAACTGCCAAATTCAACACATCACCGACTCACTGGTAACCCCGCCGCAACATTAATGCTTTTGTTGAATAATGAACAGAACAGTGAAATGTTGACGATGAATCAGAGCGAGGTATCTGTGTGCTTTTTCCTGTTGTTTACAGCAAAATGTACTAGAATCTTCTACCAGCACAATAATTGTTCAGTATTCACACTTTTAATTAATGAACATTATATTCACGTGATTTGTTATATGTACTTTCTCAAATGTAAGCTCTTTTGTACACTTTTGAAAAATTGTAAAGGGTTTATCAGCGGCTTGCGGATTGCAGATAAAAACCGGTCCCACTGTTTCACACACCAGTAGACGGTGCTGGCTTGCAAAAGGCGAATTTCATTCAACGTCAAATGGTTATCTTTTCTTGTTTCTTCATTTTTGACGGACGGGTTTGGAAACTGTTGATAAATCTATGCAAGTGTTACATTGTATCCATCAAAGATTTGTTTGAGGAATGATCGGTCTGACAAGCCATCTCTTTCAAGCCATCTCTTTCATGTCCCGCTGGTATTTTCCCCCATCCTATCCCTACACCCATCCCCACTCCAAC
>CM031597.1:109992441-109997441 GCA_018398815.1 Conus ventricosus | reverse complement strand
TTGATCTGGTTTCACACCTGTATATGAAAAGGCCAACAAGGGGTAAAGTCGTAGGACCAATTGGCCGTAGCGGCAGTAAACTGTTCGACATTTCCTGTGTTTTGGTCACAGCATTATAAATAAAAAAAGGTTGAGCTTAGTCCTCTTCTTCTGCCGCTTTAATCTACCCTGACCTGAATCACACACGCATTCACGGTTGAGTGTACAGAGAGAGTTTTCAAGCTGTAAAAAAAAATCTAACTCCACGAATGACATACTTGAAACCATTTAATCATCATTCTGAAATCATGATAACAACAGCTGAAAAGGGCACTACTGAACACCACCCAGCAGACATGGCGACAGTGCAGTAAAGGGCACTACTGAACACCACCTAGCGGGCATGGCTGGCGACAGTGCAGTAAAGGGCACTACTGAACACCACCCAGCAGACATGGCAACAGTGCAGTAAAGGGCACTACTGAACACCACCCAGCAGACATGTCGACAGTTGCAGTAAAGGACACTACTGAACACCACCCAGCAGGGCGACAGTTGCAGTAAAGGGCACTACTGAAAACCACCCAGCAGGCATGGCTGGCAACAGTGCAGTAAAGGGCACTACTGAACACCACCCAGCAGACATGGCGACAGTGCAGTAAAGGGCACTACTGAACACCACCCAGCAGACATGGCGACAGTGCAGTAAAGGGCACTACTGAACACCACCCAGCAGACATGGCGACAGTTGCAGTAAAGGGCACTACTGAACACCACCCAGCAGCATGGCGACAGTGCAGTAAGGCCCACCAAGGCTGCGACAGTGCAGTAAAGGGCACTACTGAACACCACCCAGCAGGCTGCGACAGTTGCAGTAAAGGACACTACTGAACACCACCCAGCAGGGCGACAGTTGCAGTAAAGGGCACTACTGAACACCACCCAGCAGGCATGGCGACAGTTGCAGTAAAGGACACTACTGAACACCACCCAGCAGGCGACAGTTGCAGTAAAGGGCACTACTGAACACCACCCAGCAGGCATGGCGACAGTTGCAGTAAAGGACACTACTGAACACCACCCAGCAGGCATGGCGACAGTTGCAGTAAAGGACACTACTGAACACCACCCAGCAGGCATGGCGACAGTTGCAGTAAAGGACACTACTGAACACCACCCAGCAGGGCGACAGTTGCAGTAAAGGGCACTACTGAACACCACCCAGCAGGCATGGCTGGCAACAGTGCAGTAAAGGGCACTACTGAACACCACCCAGCAGACATGGCGACAGTGCAGTAAAGGGCACTACTGAACACCACCCAGCAGACATGGCGACAGTGCAGTAAAGGGCACTACTGAACACCACCCAGCAGATATGGCGACAGTTTCAGTAACGGACACTACTGAACACCACCCAGCAGGCATGGCTGGCAACAGTGCAGTAAAGGGCACTACTGAACACCACCCAGCAGGCATGGCTGGCAACAGTTCAGTAAAGGGCACTACTGAACACCACCCAGCAGACATGGCGACAGTGCAGTAAAGGGCACTACTGAAACCACCCAGCAGACATGGCGACAGTTGCAGTAAAGGGCACTACTGAACACCACCCAGCAGACACGTCGACAGTGCAGTAAAGGGCACTACTGCACACCACCCAGCAGACATAGCGACAGTGCAGTAAAGGGCACTACTGAACACCACCCAGCAGACATGGCGACAGTTGCAGTAAAGGGCACTACTGAACACCACCCAGCAGCTGCGACAGTGCAGTAAGGGCACTACTGAACACTACCAGCAGAATGGCGACAGTGCAGTAAAGGGCACTACTGAACACCACCCAGCAGACATGGCGACAGTGCAGTAAAGGGCACTACTGAACACCACCCAGCAGACATGGTAACAGTGCAGTAAGGGCACTACTGAACACCCCCCAGCAGGCATGGCGACAGTTGCAGTAAAGGGCACTACTGAACACTACCCAGCAGACATGGCTGGCCACAGCGCAGTAAAGGGCACTACTGAACACCACCCAGCAGGCATGGCGACAGTTGCAGTAAAGGGCACTACTGAACACCACCCAGCAGACATGGCTGGCGACAGCGCAGTAAAGGGCACTACTGAACACCACCCAGCAGGCATGGCGACAGTTGCAGTAAAGGGCACTACTGAACACCACCCAGCAGACCTGGCAACAGTGCAGTAAAGGGCACTACTGAACACACCCAGCAGACATGGCGACAGCGCAGTAAAGGGCACTACTGAACACCACCCAGCAGACATGGCGACAGCGCAGTGTCTCCTCCGGTAGGGTGGCTGAGGACGGTTTGGTTTGATTGCTCAATGCAGACTGTGGCCTTGGGGCTGCGACAGGACAAATCTTGGTGTGTTTGTGTGTGGGAAACCACGAATATGCGCCGTGAATGTAATGGAACAGTGGAGGTGTAGAGGAGGTGACAGCAATCAATCTAGCAAGCAAGCAAGCAAACAAGCAAAATAAATACAAATGAAACTAAATTAGTAACTAGTTAAAAGTCAAAGTATCAATCATCATCATCATCATCATCATCATCATCATCATCATCATCATCATCATCATCAGTAATTATAATTGTAAAATCAAGTTTTGTGTTGCGTCCAGCTGACCACCGACACCATGTTAGGAATGCAACAATGACAATATAAACGACTGCAATAACAACACACACAAAAACATATCTAACAAAATCGAAATAATACCACAACTGAAATTCAAATGTATTAAGGACAACGAAATGTGAAGAGCTTCTAGACAAATGTTTTCGGATATTTGCCCGGAGAAACAGCATCTTTTCCATTTTCTGCTGTACGGACAAGACATTGCTTTTGCCTTCTGTGCTGGTTGAATGGGCAGGACTACGCATCATACTCTGTCTGTGCCATGATTGAATGGACAGGACAGACGTCGCACTTTGCCAGCCTTTCTGGTTGATTGAGTGGGCAGAAATACATCACACTTGTAAATCCTTGGGTAGGGGCAGACCACACACTTTGTCTTCCTGATTTGCAGGACCAAGTCCCGCTCTCTCTATCTGTCACGTTGATTAAATAGAGAATATACACACCACGCTTTCTCCATCTTTGTGTACTGATTGAACGGACACGGTATGCATCAAGTCTTTTATGCCTTTCTGTTGTGATCGTGTAGGCAAGGTATACATCAAGCTGTGTCTGTTTTGGCATATTGATTGAATAGGTAGGGTATACATCATAATTGTTCTGTCTTTCTGCATTGGTTGGACAAGCAGGACATACATCACCTCCTGTCTTTCTTTGCGTATTGATGAAATGGGCAGGACACACGTCACCCTCTATCTTACTGTGTAAATTGATTAAATGGGCAGGACATACATCACTGTCTGTCTTTCTTTGTATATTGATTAAATGGACAGAACATACATCACCCTCTGTCTTTCTTTGTATATTGATTAAATGGGCAGAGCATACATCACCCTCTATCTTTCTTTGTATATTGATTAAATGGGCAGAGCATACATCACCCTCTGTCTTTCTTTGTATATTGATTAAATGGGCAGAGCATACATCACCTCTGTCTTTCTTTGTATATTGATTAAATGGGCAGAGCATACATCACCTCTGTCTTTCTTTGTATATTGATTAAATGGGCAGGACATACATCACTGTCTGTCTTTCTTTGTATATTGATTAAATGGGCAGAGCATGCAACACCCTCTGTCTTTCTTTGTATATTGATTAAATGGGCAGAGCATACATCACCCTCTGTCTTTCTTTGTATATTGATTAAATGGGCAGAGCATATATCACCCTCTGTCTTTCTTTGTATATTGATTAAATGGGCAGAGCATACATCGCCCTCTGTCTTTCTTTGTATATTGATTAAATGGGCAGGACATACATCACTGTCTGTCTTTCTTTGTATATTGATTAAATGGGCAGTACATACATCACCCTCTGTCTTTCTTTGTATATTGATTAAATGGGCAGTACATACATCACCCTCTGTCTTTCTTTGTATATTGATTAAATGGGCAGAGCATACATCCCCTCTGTCTTTCTTTAATTATTGATTAAATGGGCAGTACATACATCACCCTCTGTCTTTCTTTGTATATTGATTAAATGGGCAGAGCATACATCACCCTCTGTCTTTCTTTGTATATTGATTAAATGGGCAGGACATACATCGTCCCCTGTCTTTCTTTGCGTAATGATTGAATGGACAGGAAAGACGTCATGCTTTATCTGTCTTTCTGTATTATTGAACGGGCAGAATACAGGTCGTGCTTTGTCTGTCTTTCTGTATTATTGAATGGCAGAATAATGTCATGTTGATGTTTTCTCTATCGATTGATGAGATGCTTATACATCATGCTACTCTAGTGTAATAGATGATGATGATGATTTGAGTGATGATGTAAATGATATGATGATGAAATATGATATATGTTGATAATATGATATAATATGATGATGATGATGTAGATGTTGATGATGATGAGATGAGTTGATGATGTTGATTTTGATGATTGATATGATCATAACATGATCATGATGATTATGATGATATTGATAGTTCAAACAATAGCAATATTAAAATAATGATATAATGATTGTAATAATAATATAATAGCAATATGATATGCAGTCTTCTTTTAAGTTATAGACAAATCAGGGTCTTCGTAGTCAGTTTACTCTGTCTTTCTGTACAAGCATTGAAAGAGCTGGTTACTGTCACCTTGCAGTATTTACTTTTGTTTTGATGAGCAATTATTTCATTTGCTTTGTCTGTCTTTGTGTAGTGATTACATGAAAGTATAAATCACATGCTTTTTTGTATAATTAGGGAGGGTAGATTTATGCCTTGTTGCTTAACTGTGTTCTAGTTGATCAAAGACAATTACATAAAGCGCGTTTTGTATTCCTTTGCTGACGTTTTGTTTGATTGAGTCGGCAGCAAGATTCGTTTGTCGCTTTGTCTGCATTTGTATCGAATAATGATA
>CM031597.1:109972441-109987441 GCA_018398815.1 Conus ventricosus | reverse complement strand
ACAATGAGGTGATGGTGGAAAAACTCTTGTTTGACCCCTGTCAGCACTGCAGCCATGAGTAATCTTAAAATACAATCCGAATTCAGTCACATGTCAGCTCTGACAGAACATCCACCAGTAGCACCTTCATCCCCCGCGCATCAAGTCATCATTTTTGCCAAGGAACTCGTGTTTTTGCCAACTCTGCTTGTTGCCCCTTGGGAAGGTCACGTAGAAACTGCTGAATCCGTTTCAACCAAACTTCGTAAAAAAAAAAGAGGATGGCCCAAGGACAAAGCTTGGGGCTGGTTATACTATGGATGTGAATCAAACAGCAGACCCAAGAGTTTTCTACAGGATTACATGACCTGGGTGCGGCTCATGATTTATTAGCTCCTCTATAGTGTAAGGGGTTATAACGCTTTTATGTCTGAGAGAAGTTTCGTCTCTGAAGACCTTTGCATAGAGTTTCTTCCTACCCAAGTACAGGAGAAGTAACTCGGGTCAGTCCGTGTCAACAACTACTTCCTCTGGCGGAAAGACTGGATGCAGCATCAGTTTACTTTATGGATAGAATTATGGACGAATTTCCTAAGAACATGATCACTGCCGCGTTAATGCCACGAATTAAGAACTATCTACAAAGTGGTATATTTCTATAACATGTTAAAGTATTCTAGTAATACCGATGTCAATAACTGGTGCTTTTGCGCGCTGCATTAAAAAAAAGTACAGGGGGGGGGGGGGGGGGGGCTATTTCAGTCTGTTCCAACAACAACTTGTTGGAAAATAATTCTATTTTTGTTCGTAATTGGCTAAAGGGGCTTATCCAGATTCACTCGACTTTGGCGGGGATTTGTCCTCTCCCAAAAGGTTTTCTTCTTTCTTTTTTTTTTTTTTCGTCATGTTAAAGGATTTCTACTGCTGACGTGACTCCAAAATGTATTTGCACAGATCACCTACAATTTCTAAGTTTGCATTAGCTAGTTTTTCCCGAATAGTCCCGTTCCATTGATTTTATCTATTTTCTTGGAACCATCGAGCATGTGTTGTGATGCGTGTGTAAATTAAAAAAAAGGGAATATCGCCTTCAGATAGGATAAATAATCCTTAGAAGAATCGCGCCTGACTATATACACTCGAAAGCTTGCACACGACTTCAGCATCTGCATTTTTAGTGTGTTACACTACACACACACACACACACACACACACACACACACACACACACACACACACACACACACACACACACACACACACACAAGGATACACAACATGGCGATGATACTGACGTTGGCTGATGCTTGCCAGCCGACCTAAATCTATGTGATAATCTGGCTTGACTGGTGTGAGATTGTTCTACGCAAAAATAAAGGCCTCTACGCAAACCGCTGTTCCCCCTAACGGCCTCACAGAAAAGAACAAAGAGAACAAACAATCAAAACAAGACAAAAGAAAAAGAAAGTACATCATAGAAAGATAAACGTTGGAGTATTTATGAATGGCACGTTTTAGCAACAGGCTGTCACTTTTTGGCACTCCTTCGTTGCCAGAGCGAAAGCAGAATTAGTGAGTCGCTAAACGAAGAAACAAACACATCACAGAACAAACACATCACGTGAACCTCACCCGAGACAACACTTTGCTCTCAGATCGAGGAGATAAGTGACTGTCTGTTCGTCCTTCGTTTTGATTGTTTTGAATGTCATTTGTCCTGCCTGAAGAAGACCCAATAAGCCAAAACGCGTTACGTTTGATATGTGATTTTTTTTGTTCCTTTGTTGGCGACCCAGTAAATTGTTTTTGCTGTTATTACAATTTCCGTCTCCAGTCACCCCTTTTTGAAACCAACTCTTCCGTTGAATAGGTGAACGGCTTTGAGGAAGGAACAGGACATGGAAAAACGAAAGCGATAATGACGATGGAAAAGAAGAAGACGAAGAAAGAAGAAGAAGAAGAAGAAGAAGAAGAAAAAAGAAGAAGAAGAAGAAGAAGAAGAAGAAGAAGAGAAGAAGAGAACGAAGACGACGCTGAAAAATACAAAGTGAAGAAGAGGAAGCCTTTAATTTTCAGACAGTGACCAGAGCAAATATCGAATCTGCGCCAGTTCACATACACACACACACACACACACACACACACACACACACACACACACACACACACACAACACACACACACACACACACACACAACACACACACACACACACACACAACACACACCACGCACGCACGCACGCACACACTTTTTCATCACAGTAGTAGTAGTAGTAGTAGTAGTAGTAGTAGTAGTAGAAAAGTAGCAGCAGTAGTAGTAGCAGTAATAGTAATAGTAGTGTTGTTGTGGTTATGATTACGATTATGATGATTATTAGTATTAGTGATAGTATTAGTATTGCTGTAATTGTTGTTGTTGTTGTTGTTGTTGTTGTTGTTTGTTGTTGTCGTTTTTCGTTGTTGTTGTTGTTGTTGTTGTTGTTATATCCCTTTATTACCATTATTCGGTTTTTTTTTTCGTTTTTTTTCTTCTTTTTTTTGGATTATCATCATCATTTTTTGTTGTAACTTCTCCTTTCCAAACTCTTCGCTCATCTCGTTAAGTTCCATTCCATTCTGGAGTTCTAGGAGTTCACCCATTCTGCACTTTGCACCACATCGAGGAGGTTGCTATCTGTTCGTGCTTTATTTCCATCGTTTTGAACGTGGTTTCCCTGCCTTAAGAAGGCCAATCAAGTCGAAACGAGTTGTGTCTGTTTTGAAGTTTGTTTGTTCCTTCGTTTGGTGGATCACTAATTCTATTGTTTGCTTTTATGTTTCAATTTCCTTTTTGAGACCGCCCTTTACCAGTATATCAACCTATAGGTCACAAACATTGATCACTAATTCTATTGTTTGCTTTTATGTTTCAATTTCCTTTTTGAGACCGCCCTTTACCAGTTAATATCAATCAACCATCATTACGCCTACAGAAACTATTGATCACAAATGTCTATTGTTTGCTTTTATGTTTCAATTTCCTTTTTGAGACCGCCCTTTACCAGTATATCAACCTATAGTCACAAACATTGATCACTAATTCTATTGTTTGCTTTTATGTTTCAATTTCCTTTTTGAGGACCGCCCTTTACCAGTATATCAACCTATAGGTCACAAACATTGATCACTAATTCTATTGTTTGCTTTTATTTTCAACTTCCTTTTGAGGCCGCCCTTTACCAGTATATCAACCTATAGGTCACAAACATTGATCACTAATTCTATTGTTTGGGTTTTATGTTTCAATTTCCTTTTTTAGACCGCCCTTTACCAGTATATCAACCTATAGGTCACAAACATTGATCACTAATTCTATTGTTTGCTTTTATGTTTTCAATTTCCTTTTTGAGACCGCCCTTTACCAGTATATCAACCTATAGGTCACAAACATTGATCACTAATTCTATTGTTTGCTTTTATGTTTCAACTTCCTTTTTGAGACCGCCCCTTTTCCAGTATATCACCTATAGGTCACAAAAATTGATCACTAATTCTATTGTTTGCTTTTATGTTTCAACTTCCTTTTTGAGACCGCCCTTTACCAGTATATCAACCTATAGGTCACAAACTTGATCACTAATTCTATTGTTTGCTTTTATGTTTCAATTCCTTTTGAGACCGCCCTTTACCAGTATATCAACCTATAGGTCACAAACATTGATCACTTAATTCTATTGTTTGCTTTTATGTTTCAATTTCCTTTTGAGACCGCCCTTTCCAGTATATCAACCTATAGTCACAAACATTGATCACTAATTCTATTGTTTGCTTTATGTTTCAATTTCCTTTTTGAGACCGCCCTTTACCAGTATATCAACCTATAGGGCACAAACATTGATCACTAATTCTATTGTTTGCTTTTATGTTTCAACTTCCTTTTTGAGACCGCCCTTTACCAGTATATCAACCTATAGGTCAAAAAACATTGAAACATAATTCTATTGTTTGCTTTTATGTTTCAATTCCTTTTGAGACCGCCCTTTACCAGTATATCCAACCTATAGGTCAAAAACATTGATCACTAATTCTATTGTTTGCTTTTATGTTTCAATTTCCTTTTTGGGGACCGCCCTTTACCAGTATATCAAAACCCATAGGTAACAAACATTGATCACTAATTCTATTGTTTGCTTTTTTGTTTCAATTTCCTTTTTGAGACCGCCCCTTTACCCGTATATCAACCTATAGGTCACAAACATTGATCCACTATTCTATTGTTTGCTTTATGTTTCAATTTCCTTTTTGAGACCGCCCTTTACCAGTATATCAACCTATAGGTAACAAACATTGATCAACTAATTTTTATTGTTTGCTTTTATGTTTCAATTTCCTTTTTGAGACCGCCCTTTACCCGTTATCAACCCATAGGTCACAAACATTGATCACTAATTCTATTGTTTGCTTTTTTGTTTCAATTTCCTTTTTGAGACCGCCCTTTACCAGTATATCAACCTATAGGTCACAAACATGATCCTAATTCTATTTTTTGCTTTATGTTTCAATTTCCTTTTGAGACCGCCCTTTACCAGTATATCAACCCATAGGTCACAAACATTGATCACTAATTCTATTTTTGCTTTTATGTTTCAATTTCCTTTTGGACCGCCCTTTACCAGTATATCAAAACCCATAGGTCACAAACATTGATCACTAAATTTTATTGTTTGCTTTTAAAGTTTCAATTTCCTTTTTGAGACCCGCCCTTTCCAGTATATCAACCTATAGGTCACAAACATTGATCACTAATTCTATTGTTTGCTTTTATGTTTCAATTTCCTTTTTGAGACCGCCCTTTACCAGTATATCAACCTAAGGTCACAAACATTGATCACTAATTCTATTGTTTGCTTTTAGGGTTTTAATTTCCTTTTAGAGACCGCCTTTACCAGTATATCAACCTATAGGTCCAAACATTGAAACACTAATTCTATTGTTTGCTTTTATGTTTCAACTCCTTTTTTAAACCCCCCTTTACCAGTATATCAACCTATAGGTACAAAAATTGAACACTAATTCTATTGTTTGCTTTTATGTTTTCAACTCCTTTTTGAGACCGCCCCTTTTCCAGTATTTCAACCTATAGGTAACAAACATTGATCACTAATTCATTTTTGGCCCTTTTATGTTTCAATTCCTTTTGAGACCGCCCTTTACCAATATATCAACCTATAGTAACAAACATTGTTTACAATTCTATTTTTTGCTTTTATGTTTCAACTTCCCTTTTTTAGACCGCCCTTTACCAATTATCAACCTATAGGTAACAAACCCTTGATCACTAATTCTATTTTTGCTTTTATGTTTCATTTCCTTTTTGAGACCGCCCTTTACCCAAAATATCAACCTATAGGTAACAAACATTGATCACTAATTCTATTTTTGCTTTTATGTTTCAATTTCCTTTTTGAGACCGCCCTTACCAATATATCAACCTATAGGTAACAAACATTGATCACTAATTCTATTTTTGCTTTTATGTTTCAATTTCCTTTTTGAGACCGCCCCTTACCATATATCAACCTATAGGTAACAAACATTGATCACTATTCTATTTTTTGCTTTTATGTTTCAATTTCCTTTTTGAGACCGCCCCTTAACCAATATATCAACCTATAGGTAACAAACATTGATCACTAATTCTATTTTTGCTTTTATGTTTCAATTTCCTTTTTGAGACCGCCCCTTACCAGATATCAACCTATAGGTAACAAACATTGATCACTAATCTATTTTTTGCTTTTAGTTTCAATTTCCTTTTCGAGACCGCCCTTTACCCGTATATCAACCTATAGGTAACAAACATTGATCACTAATTTTTATTTTTTGCTTTATGTTTCAATTTCCTTTTTGAGACCGCCCTTTACCATATATCAACCTATAGGTAACAAACATTGGGTCACTATTCTATTTTTTGCTTTTATGTTTCAATTTCCTTTTTGAGACCGCCCTTTACCCTATTCAACCTATAGGTCACAAACATTGAACACTAATTCTATTTTTTTTTTTATGTTTCAAATTTTCCTTTTTTAGACCGCCCTTTACCAGTATAATCAACCCATAGGGAACAAACATTGAACACTAATTCATTTTTTGCTTTATGTTTCAATTTCTTTTGAGACCCGCCCTTTACCAGTATATCAACCTATAGGTAACAAACATTGAACACTAATTTTTTTTGCTTTTATGTTTCAATTTCCTTTTGAGACCGCCCTTTACCAGTATATCAACCCATAGGTAACAAACATTGATCACAATTCTATTTTTTGCTTTTATGTTTCAATTCCTTTTTTAGACCGCCCTTTACCAGTATATCAACCTATAGGTAACAAACATTGATCACTAATTCTATTTTTGCTTTTATGTTTCATTTCCTTTTGAGACCGCCCTTTACCAGTATATCAACCTATAGGTAACAAACATTGAACACTAATTCTATTTTTTGCTTTTATGTTTCAATTTCCATCTTGAAACCGCCCTTTACCAAAATATCAACCTATAGGTAGCAAGCATTAATCACTAATTCTATTTTTGCTTTTATGTTTCAATTTCCATTTGAAACCGCCCCTTACCAATATAACAACCTATAGGTAACAAGCATTAATAAGAATTATCAGTGTTGCATAAAAGAGGGGGGAAAAAGAAAGAAAATGGAAGGGCAAACATAGTGGAGAATGGACAGCTTACTCCCCCATCTCATTGTTTACTTTCTCACTGCGTCCTATCTCCACATGTCATGTGTGCAACAAATGCGTATAAATTGTAAAGAGAAAGGATAAAAACACAAATAAGCACACAAACAAACAAATAAACAGACAAAGAAGCAAAGCAGAATTAGAAAAGATCTTCTGGGAGAAAGACAGGTGGATGGGCCATAAAAAAACATAAACAGTGACAGACGAAGTCAAAGAAGCAGAAATAAACATTTCGTTCAAAAGAAAGTGTCAGAAATAGCGGACGTTCCTAGCACAGAATTTTCAGACGTTGATTCCATGGGTATTGACAGAACGTCTATCATTCCCACGGTAGAAGAATTTTTTTTTTTTAACGGAAACGCTGAACTTTAAAATGAAGAAGAAGAAGAAGAGAGAAAGAAGGAAAGAAGAAAGAAGAAAGAAAAGAAAGAAAGAAAGAAAGAAAAGAAAGAAAAAAAGAAGAAAGAAAGGAACAACGCGGAGAGATGAAGACGAGTTCAAGGGAAGAAGAAAGAAGAAGTAAGAAGAAGAAGAAGAAGAAGAAGAAGAAGAAGAAGAAGAAGATGATGATGATGATGATGATGATGATGATGATGATGATGATGATGATGATTTCTGAAGAAGCCCTTCTGGCCAAAACCTGAGTTTCATTGAATCCGTCCCTGTGGTAAAGGATTATCAACTTGTTTTAGTGCCCGTTTCATTCTGCAACACCTGTTGAAATCGTTTTACTGTGGTGTGATGCAGGCTCTACCCAAGAATTTTATCTGTTAAGCACACACACACACACACACACACACACACACACACACACACACACACACACACACACACACACACACACATGAGCGCTGGCGGTCGCTCGGTCGTTCATGTGTGCGTGCGTGCGTGTGCGTGCGTGCGTGCGTGCGTGCGCGCGTGCTCGCGCGTGTGCGTGTGCGTATGTGTGTGCGTATGTGTTGTGTGTGTGTGTGTGTGTGTGTGGTGTGTGTGTTGTGTGTGTTGTGTGTGTGTGTGTGTGTGGTGAGTGTGTGTGTGTGTGTGTGTGTGTGTGTGTGTGTGTGTGTGTGTGTGTGTGTGTGTGTGTGTGTGTGTGTGTGTGTGTGTGTGGTGTGTGTGGCTGGGTAGATCGGTCGGTGGGTGGGTGGGTGTTTGCGTGTGTGTTCTTAGTACTCTAAGCCTTGAAACATTGTGTTTTCATGAAGTCTTCTCAAATTCCTCATTCATGCAGAATCCGTTTCTTTTTACAATCAAATCAATAAATGAATCAAACTGACTTTGGCTTTGGTTTCCTCTGCACATCCACACCCGTTTGTGAGCTCACGTGGCAGTTTGGTTGTGAGTGAGCCCCTTCATGAGGACTGTCGGCGGATGGAAAGGAATTTAGTCTCCCTCTGGCAATGAACACTCGCTTACTCTGTGACTAAACTGTTCTATCATCAGTAGAGAGTGTCTCACTGGATGGATCAGATCCGGCGCCACTGAACACCACCATAGTATTTAAGCAGCAGCGCAGTGACTGCTCCGGCGGGTTGCCTTATGATGACCATATGGTGGACTGGGACTACAGCAGGACGGTCTTGGAATAGCTGTGTGTGACTGGAGCTGGAATAAACGTTGTGAGCGTAACGCTGTTGAAAAGGCAGGAAGATGAAAAAAACCCACCTTAATCTGAATTCATAACTTTTCAAGAAATAAGATCCCAAGTGAATATACGCCAGGATGTGCGTGTCAATATGCAGCCTTGTTTGTAGGTGCATGGTACTTATTGTAATTTTCATTTCTTATTGGTTTCGCTTATGTTTTCTTTAACCTTTTTTTCTGTATTTGTAAGCGCTTAGGGCTTATGATTTAAGATTAAGCGCCATAAATAATCATTACTGTTATTATTATTATTATTATTTATTATTATTATTATTATTATTATTATTATTATTATTATTATTATTATAAGATTTCTCAATTAATTGCATGTAATAAGAGATGTAAAGAAATCGTTTTCGTCAACAACAAAAAAAGAAGGAAAAAAGGGCTTGCTGATTTGCTTTTTTTTTCTTCCTTCCTTAATTCTCATTTTCCTTATTTATTTCAGCCTCTTTCTTTTCTTCTAGTTAAACATTTCAGAGTGTGTCAAGAAAACAAATAATCACGAAGGAGAGGAGACAAAAATATTGGAGACAGGACTCAGGGGAACATTGGTGGTAGTGATAAGGATAAGGATGTCGTTGTCGGCGTCATCACGACCACCATCACCATCATCATCATCATCATCTTCGTCGTCGTCGTCTTCGTGTTCATAATTATCATCATCGTCGTCGTTGTCATGATGATGATGATGATCATCATCATCATCATCATTATCACAACCACAAACACAGACTCCACACCTGTTTGCAGACATACAAACTAGATGATGGGGAATCTGTCTAAATAGCTGTCTCATTGAAAACTCTAGTGTGTATTGCCATCCGTGGGCAGAGGAATCTGAATTCAAAATGTCCAAATGTAAAAGGAAAGTGCCTTTGTTGTCGATCCTTATTTGAACTATCTAGCGAAGCAAACCTCGGGGGGGGGGAAAGCGGGACTCCAAGCACGTTGGCAAACACCCAAGACCTTGATTTTTTTGACAGACAGGGGTTTAAAGCGGGCTTTGGGGGGTTTTCGCCGGGTGGCGTAATTTGAGGGAAACTGCCAGTGACCTTTTGAGAAAAAAGGGGATTACACAAGGTAAAAACCAAATTTTTTTACAAATCCCATACCATAATGTTTTTTTGAAAAATTGTGTCCTCGAAGGGGCCCCGTTTTCAAGATTTTGCTGAAGGAAAAAGAAGAAATTTAAAAAATGCGTGGGTTGTTACATAGATCTCTCTCCCCTCTCTCTCTCTCTCCTTCTTCCCCCCCTCTCCTCCCATCTCTCTCTCCTCTCTCTTTTAAAGATTTGACCCCCTTCAGAGGGGGCCCCTTGGGCCTTTGCTGAAAAAAAATCATTTTTTTAAATTCTTCTCTCCCTCTCCCCCTCTCTCTCTCTCTCTCCCCACCCCTTACCTCTCTCTCTCTCTCTCTCCTCCCTCCCCCCCCCCCCCCCCCCCCCCCTCCTTTAAATTTTTTGTTTTATACACACCTCAGGGGTTTTTGGGGCGGGGAAATATAATCACCCAAACCCAGACCAAATCTTTTGGGGCAAAGCGTTTTTGGGGAAAAACACCTTCCCAAAACCCTTTTAAAAATCCCAGACCGACGTTCGACCAGCCGAGCTGGGCTCAGAGGGAAATCAAAATTTTTCAAGGTTTTCCAGCCCCAAACTGGGGGGCCTTCATTCGTTAATTTCCGCCCAACCCTGTAACCCCTTTATCTGCAAACCTCGGTTCAAAAACTTGAAAAGAATCCCAAGCGGTTTCCAAAGTGCAGTCGTAAACCCTTGTTTAGCCCCGGCTCCCGGGCTGATTGTTTCCCAACATCAATATTGTCTGCAGACGTAACTGATCAGGTCTGTTTTCATACCCCTGACGAGTTCAAGTTGTTTACTTTGCTTTAAAAAGGTGCTAGTTAAAAGCCATCGCGGGCCTTTTGGTTTGGGTTTCCCTTTAAAGAGGCGTGTGCTGGGGAAAACGAAAATTTTTTTGCCGTTTTCCTTTAGGCCCACAAAACACACCCACACACAAAAACCCACACCCCACACACACACACCACACACACAAAACACAACACAACCCCAACACACACCCCTAAACACATACACACACACAAGCGCGCGGGCGCCACCAAGCCCCACACACAAAACACACACACACACACACACACACACACACACCACACACACACACGCACGCACGCACCCCACGCACGCACCCCACACACACAAAACCCCACACACACAAAAAAAACACACAAAAAAAAAACACAACACACGCACACACGCACGAAACGCACGAACCCCCCCAACAAAAGCTTTTATAGAGTAACGTGTAATAAAACACTTAAAAATTTTTTTAAAGGGGAAATTACAGTGAATCACCTCTGCATGCTTGAACCCAAAAAAAAAAAGAAAAAAAAGCGGGGAAAACAGCCAGGCTACGACACCCCTTTTGCTTCAGGTGTTTTTCCCCAGGCGAGCCACCCTGTTTTGGGGGATCGCGTTCAGCTGGAAGGAGAGCAAAACAATGCTTTAAGGGAAAGCCCCTCGCTCTCCACCTTCAGTTTGACACCGCCCCACCCCCCACAAAACCCAAAGTCTTCCTCCAGTGCATGAAAATCACGCCGTCCGTGCCCGTTCCGATTTGTCTCCCGGGGTTTTTGGGACCATGCAAAGACAAAATACAAAAAAAAATTCCACGTATGGAAAAACTGTGGGTTATTGGGGCGGAATTTCCTAAGTGAAAGTGTGATCTTGTGTCAACTTTCATTTCAGGGAATTTTAAAAATGGGGGCGAAGGGGGTGATCATTTCCATTGGAAACTAGGAAATGGGGGACGCAATCAAAGAAATGGGTTCTTTTTTTTTTTGGCCAAATCTTTTCTCCTGCGGTCTAGGAAGTGAAACCCGCCCTTTACTTTGTTCCCGTGGGAAGAACCCCCCTTTGGAAAGGGAAAAAAGGAAAGGTTGGGTTTCAGTAAGGGAACCCCAAATCGTCCATTTTGGGGTTTTTAAACATGAGCGTTTCCCGAAGAGGTAAGTTTGGTCCCTCGACGGTTTTTTATTTTTCCCTTCAATTCCCAAAATCCCTTTTTACGAAATAAATTACGATGGGCTTTTAAATATATTGACTTCAGGTTCATCAGTGATGAAGGGATTCCCCTCCCCCAGGGAGTTGACAGGTAAAACAGTCAGGTGGGCAGGCAGGTTGCAGCCAAGGGAGAAACGCACTGCACGAACGGCAAAGACATACACACACACCACAAACACACACACACAAACACACACCCCACACACACACACACCACACACACAACGCACGCCCCGCCTGCACCGCCCCACACAAAACATACCCACAACCCCCACGAACACACACACCACACACACACACACAACACACACACAAACACACACCACACACACACACACCACACACACACACACACACACACCCACACACACACACACAACGCACCACCACCAGGGACGCCCCGCACGCAGGCAACCCCACCACGCACGGCCCCCACACACCCACAACACACACCACAACAACACACATTTTTCCCTTTAAATTTAGACCCCGCTACTGAACTTAAATTTTCGGGGGGACTTTAAAATATATTGACTTCAAGGGTTTTTATCAGTGATGATGCAAAGCACTCACGCTCAGTAGTTGAACCCGGAAACAGTCAGGGGGGCAGGCAGGGAAAGCAGCAGAAGGGAGAAAAACCCCGTGCAGAACGCACGGGCATACAAAAACACACAAAACACACCCACACCACCCCACCCATGCAACCAACACACACCACAAAACACCCACGACACACACACACACACACACACACCCACACCCACACACACACACACACACACACACAACCCACCCACACATACACACACGCACGCAAAACCCCCACACACACACACACACACCCACACACACACACACACGCACGCACGCACGCAGGCACCCCAGGGACGCACGCACGCACGCAACGCAGCAAAGCACGCAACACACAACCCCAACCCACACACACACACACACACATTTTAAATTTTTTGTTACACAAGGAACGGTCAGAAGCATTTACATTTCGGATAGGGGAGAGGAAGGGGTTCTCCTCCTTTCCCCATCTCATTTTTAGCCCATTGTCCCCTCACTTTGGCTTTTTTTTTTTTCTCTTCTTTTTCTTCTTCTTCATCTTCTTCTCTTCCTTCTTCTTTTTCTTTTTCTTCTTCTTCTTTTTCTCCTCATCCCCCCTCCTCCCCCTCCCCCCCTCCCTCCTCCTCCTCCTCCCCTTTTCCCCTCCTTCCCCCTCCTCCTCCTCCCCCCCCCCTTTCCCTTTTTCTTCTTCTTTTTTTTCTTCTCCTCCCTCCCCTCCTCCCCTCCTCCTCCCCTCCTCCTCCTCCTCCTCCTCCTCCCCTCCTTCTTCTTCTTCTTCATCTCCTCCTAAACCTCCTTCTCCTCCTTCTCCTTCTCCTCCCCTCCCCCTCCTCCTCCTCCCCTCCTTTTCCCCCCTCCTCCCCTCCTCCTTCTTTTTCTTCTTTTTCTTCTCCCTCCCCTCCCCCCTCCCCCCCTTCTCCTCCTCTTCTACCCCCCCCTCCTTCCCCTCCCCTCCTCCTCCTCCTCCCCCTCCCCCCCTCCTCCTCCTCCTCCTTCTTCTTCTTCTTCTTTTTCTTTTAAATTCCTTTTTCTTTTTCTTCTTTTCTTCTCCCTCCCTCTCCCCCGCACCCCCCCACCTCCCTTCCTTCCCCTCTTCCTCCTCCTCCCCTCCCCCTTTCCCCCTCCTCCTCCTCCCCCTTTTTCCCTTTTTTTCTTCTTCTTTCCCTTTTTCTTCTTCTTTTTCTTTTCTGTCCCGTCTCGTTTTTTTTTCTACTTAGTTTTGGTTCCCTTGTTTTTTCCTTTTCCCCTTTCCTTCTTTGTTTTTGGTTTTTTACTGTCGTCCCCCTCTTTTTTCTCCCTGTTTTCCCCCGTCTGTGCTTTCTCCTGTCTGTCCCCCCCTTCCCTTTCTCCCTTTTCCCCTGGGGCTTTCTTTCCTTTCCTCAAATTCGTATCCCCGCTCAACTCGCATCTGTCCTTTTCAATTTTTCCCCGTCTTTTTCCCAAATCTGTTTTTTTGTCTTTTCTCTGATCTCGTTAGTCCATCCTTCTGTTGTTCTCGGTGTTTACGTCCTCTTCTCCCCTCTCTCTCTCTCCCCCCTTCCCCTCTCTCCCCTCTCTCTCTCCTCTCTCTCTCTCTCTCTCCCCTCCCTCTCCTCTCCTCTCCCTGTGGGTGTGTGTGTGTGGTTGTGTGCGTGCGTTTCGTGCTGCGTCCGGAGGGGCGTGCGTGCGGCGTGTGTGCGTGTGTGAGAGAAGAGAGAGAGAGAGAGAGAGAAGAAGAGAGAGAGAGAGAGAGAGAGATGAGAGAAAAACGCGCGGGGGGCAACGGTTTGGGCAAAGGGGGCTTTCATGCCGAATTTTTTGTATTTATGTACAGTACATCCCCACGTGTGGGTTTTTGGGGGGCAAATGCCTGTGTCCCTTTTTAGATAAAGGGAGAACTGAGAGCTTTTTCATGCTTTGCATGGGGGTCCTGGTCCTTCCCTTTTTCCCTTTTTTTCCCCTTTTTTTTCGTTTTTTTTTTTCGTTTTTTCTTTCCCCTTACTTCCCGTGGGAAAGTTTTTCCCCGAAAAACGGGAGATGGGGTTCGGGTAACTTTTTTCCAGATGGCAAAACAAGGTGTACTATTTGGGTTTTTTTTTTTCTTTCCCCAAAGTTTTTTTTTGGTGTACCTTAAATAAAAGGGCCAGGAAAAAAAATAAAATTTTAAAAGAAAAACAAAAAAGAGGAAGAGAGAAAAGAAAACCCCGAGAGACAGAAAGAGGACAAGACAACAGAGGGGGAAAATTTCTTTGGGCAAAGCCGGAGAAAAAGAAATAAGGGGTTTTTTCCCCCATTTGGCACAAAAAAAAAGATCAAATAAAATTTCCCCTTTGGTTGAAAAAAAACCCAAAAGGATGAAGCCGTTTTTTAAAACACTTTCAAAGGATTTTCCCCTCCAAATCTCCCTTTTCCCCTTCTCCTCCCCCTTCCCCCAAACCCCCCCCCTTCTCTTCCCCCCCCCTCTCCCTTCTTTTTTTTCTCTCCCTCCCTCCTATCTCCCCTCCTCCCCCTTTTCCTCTTTTCCCCCCCCACCCCGATTAAAAGGGGAATTTTAGTTGGGGCCCCAATTTTGGGCCCCAAAATAAAAGATCCCAAAAGAATTTCCCCGTGGGTTTAAAAAAATCAAATCATAAAAACCAATTTTTTTAAACAACGGGTTCCCAAAAGGGGGTTTTTCTCCCCTCTCCCCCACCTCTCCTCCTCCCATCTTTTCCCCTTTTTCTTCCTCCTCTCCCTTTTTTACCCCCTCCCCTCACCCCTCCCCTCTCTTTCCTTTTCTTTTTCTCTCCCCTTTAATTTGAAACCCCCCTTCCCCCTGGGGCCTTAGCCTTTCGAATAAATCAATTTTTTTTCATTCATTCTCTCCCCTCTCCCCCTCCTTTTTTTTCCCCACTCTTTTCTCCCCTCTCTCCCCTCTCCCCCCCCCCCCCCCCCCCCCTCCCTCCTTTAAAGTTTTGTTTTATACACACCTCAGCTGGTTTGGCTGAAAGTGATAATCACCAAACAGACTCAA
>CM031597.1:109942441-109952441 GCA_018398815.1 Conus ventricosus | reverse complement strand
CCGGGAGTCCGCGACGCTAACCACTTCGGCACGGCGGCTGGTGTGTCTCTCATTCTCTCTCTTTGCCTCTTTTATTCTCTGTCGTCTTTACTCTCTCTCTCTCTCTCTCTCTCTCTCCTCTCTCTCTCCTCTCTCCTCTCTCCTCTCCTCTCTCCTCTCTCTCCTCTCCTCTCTCCTCTCTCTCTCTCTCTCTCTCTCTCCTCTCTCTCTCTCTCTCTCTCTCTCTCTCTCCTCCTCTCTCAATAACACATTCTGGTATTTCAACCGCTCATTGCAAAGTGAGTGCATAACAAGGTAATGGCAAACAGGCACAGAAAAAGATATTGGAGAATTGGAGCAAGAGAGAGACAGACAGACAGAGACAGAGACAGAGAGGGACAGAGAGAGACAGAGAGAGAGAGAGACAGAGAGAGAGAGAGAGAGAGAGAGAGAGAGAGAGAGAGAGAGAGAGAGAGAGAGAGAGAGAGATAAAAAGAGACAGAGGGAGGCTTTAGAGATTTATAGATTATGCAGGGTTTGCATCATTGTCCCGCTGTCCAGTTCACTGTATATTGGTTAGTAATATTTCAAATTTAGTCCCCTCTCTTCGGTTAACTGGGAATGGTCAAGCAGAATTGTCTTATCTAATTTAGCAAAGGCTTTTACAGACATCGCACTTTCGTGCTGAATGGTTCTGGTACATTTCCAAGCTATCCTCCGATTTGGGGAAAATGATGGCCTTGGGAATACAACTTCGCGAGGAGACATCAATAAAAAAAAAAAATAAAGTGAATATCAGATTATCTCTAAAGAACGTTCTGCAGGCACCTTTTCAATACACAGATGATAAAAGGTTGCTTTATATGTATAGCGAATGGCTAGCAATTATACCCAGGAGATGGCGATCAAGACGTGTGTTTGGATAATGTTTACATTTATTCTATGATTTAGAGTGAGAGTCTTTCGATCTTTATATTCTGTGGGGCGACATGTCAACTGGCGTAGTCTCACTGATGGCAGACGAAAAAGCAGAAGAGCACACAAAACAAAGTGTGAAGTAACGCGGTTTTAATGAACGACACAAAACAGGACAAGAAATTCTCGGCAATATGCCTTCCTCAGCGACAAAAAAATAAAAACAGTACAGACATTAACATGCGCAATACTCCCCTTGTGAAGCCAAAGTGGTGAATGGTATACAGATATGTCACGTCGAGAGTGAATAGATATTTAGGCTGGAACTTCGGATTTAGGTGGAGGTCATTGATGAGACAGAGAGCATGAGGAAGACATATTGCCGAAAATTTCTTGTCCTGTTTTGTGTCGTTCATTAAGACTGCGTTACTTCACACTTTGGTTTGTGTGCTCTTCTGCTTTTTCGTCTGGTTCCGGTAACGCTGCAGTTTGTTTCCTTTGCTCACTGATAGCGTCAGTTTCAGTTTATTATGTAGTCCAGTCGACTATGGGCCCTTCCAAGAATGTCACCTTCACCTTCACCTATCCCTTGACATCGTCTGTTGTCGTTGGGGGGCACCCCTGATGATCCGGCCACCACTCTCCTCCATCCGTCCCTGTCCTCCACCGCTCGCTGAGATTCTGCTAGACTCATTCCAGTCCACTCTCGGATATTGTCCTCCCACTCTTCCTTTGTCTTCCTCTATAGCGGCTTCCTCTGACTGTTCCTTGCAGGACTGTCTTTTTTTTTTTTTTTTTTTTTTTTTTTTTGCTGTCCCAACCTCTGCGCCACCTCAGAGGCAGTGCACCCACGCCGCTCATTCCGACACCCCGTCCACAGCCACAGCCCGGTCGGCCCCGCCACAGCCCCGGCACCGGCAATCCACAGGGAGCAGTCAATGTCAAGTCGTCAAGAGGCAACCCACCGGAGGAGACACTGCACTGCTGCCGAGTCACTTCGGTGGTGTTCAGTGGCGCCTGTTCTGATCTAACATACGCAGGACACCACCTACTAAGCCCCCTACTGACGACAATAATTGCTTAGTCGCGGAGCCGGCGTGAGTGAGCTCTCCCTCCGGAGGGCGCCACCACGTCCGTCCAACGACAGCCCCCATGGACTCGCCGATACCGGTGACCCCGACGGAACCAAGCCAAGGCCACAGACGTGGAGAGGACATCGAAATTGAGGTCACCATGAGAGCAGGGCATGAAGGGCCACAGAATTTGAGACTTTTTTTTATGCTGATCGATGAGAATGAGGATGATTAAGATGATGCTATGGATTTCCATTTCGGTCTGAGACTACATGACAGGGCTGTACTCTACGCTTCCTTTCATAATATATCCCGGCGTCAACCAGGCCCGAGAGATACAGGCATCTGCAGTGTTGGTCAGGAAATTTGAGCAACACTCTCAGAAACGCATCCATTAAGTGAATGAAACTCGACTGTGTGGTCCCAGTCTTCCCAACTGAGTCCGCAGCAACTCAACTCTGGGTAGGAGCCGGTCGGGGCAGAAAAACCCACATGACTTCTGATGGGATTCGAACCCACGACCTCCCAGCCGGGAGTCCGCGACGCTAACCACTTCGCCACGGCGGCCTTGCAGGACTGTCTTTGCAAGGCCTGCGAAGCGGGATGTCACCATGTGTAGCAAAAAAATGTCCTGTCCTAAACGCAAACAGACAAAAAAACAAAGACAAGTATTTACAAACTTTTTATCAATTACTCTGTAATTAAGCTATTGACATCCTTAATGCGGATAGAAACAGGCCGTGCTGGAAAGGTCAGTTATTCCGCTGTACATATCACCGTTTTTTACAAAACAGGCTTTTGTTTTAAGTAAATAGAAAAATACATGTCTATTCAACACAAAAAATGAATTCAAAATGTTGACAAACATCTCTGTAAAACGGATGACTTGTGCCCATTTTAGAGGTTAAACTCCATCCGGTCGCTATATAAAAAAAAGCAAAACAAAATCCTGACATGTTACGAATTCTGTCAAGACTGACAAAGTATAACGATTGTCCGACAACAGTGGGTAAATGAATTAGGAAAGCAAAAAACTGTAAACGACGATTAAGAGAGAAAGAAAAACAGAATCAAAGAGAAAGACAAAAAAGGAAATAGCAGCTCGAAGTAAAAAAAATAAATAAAAAAAAATAAATAAAAAACCGATACAGTTAATACTGAAAGAACGTCTGGCATTCCAGCTCCTGCAGAGAAAGAGATTGCATGTAGAGACTATATGGAACACACACCAGGGGAATGAGGCACACAGGTATATGGATAATGGACAATGTATACAGAAAAAAAAAAGGGCTGTCAAAGAGAGTGGAAGAGGAGAGCAAATTACTTGCTAACAATTTTCGGAAGAAGTGGATTCATTTTTACTGAAAGAAACGCTTAACCCTCCCTGCCCCCCCCCCCCCCCCCCCCCCCCCCGCCCACCTCACCCCTCCCCATCCCCCTTTTAGCATCACCATGGTAGGGGAGAGGGTGGTTTATGGCATAACTGATGATGATAGAACAAATGAGAGAGAGAGCAACACAGACTGAGAGATAGACAGACAGTCAAAATGTTGATAGTCAGTTATATGAAATGATCAAAATTTAATTTCCGATTCAAGAGCATACTGATGTTTTCGAGGGTTTGCCTCTGTCTCTCTTTGTCATGATTTCACCTTCTCACCCTTTCCTTTCCTCCCCCAGGCCCCCATCCTCCATCATTTGTACCTCCCCCCCCCACCCTTTCCGATCTAAGTACCATCCTATCACCACCACCACCACCACCACCACCCCCTTCTCCGAACTTTCTCCACTTTATCATTGTTTTATCATCATCTTTCTCTTTCTACTTTGCTGCAGAAGTTCCAGTCGCTTTCAATCCAAAATGAAGCCTTCTCTTCCTTCACCTCCGTTTCGCACTCGTCGAATAGACCTTTAAATGATTTTACCCTGTTTGATGAAAACTTGATTTTGTCATTATGGTCTAATACAATTTATCACCAATGTGCATATCTCTCCTCTAGTCCCCCTCTTCAGAACCTTCCCTCTCCCCCCCCCCCCCACCCCTCCTCTCCTCTCTCTCTCTCTCTCTCTCTTCTCTCTCTCACTCTCTCTCCTCTCTCTCTCTCTCTCTCTCTTAAATTTCAAACACACATGCGTGGCCGCGTGCAGTCACATAGACACATAGATAATCAACATGCATTTTGCTCTTTCTTATATATTGTTTTATTTGCCATTGATCAGCTTCCTTTAAACGTCACCTCACTGCCATCCATGTGCCAACTCCAAGATGACTGACTACAGTCCTCCCCCCCTCCCCCCCCCCCCGCACCCCCCCCCCCCCCCCCCACACACACACACACACACACACTCCCTACACCGACCCTCCCTCCCTTCTAGTCATGTTTCCTTACCTGACGCGTCGTCTGTCTGAGCCGCTCAGTGTCTGGGTGCCAGTGGCTCCACTGCTCTCTGGGGAGGGTCAGATTCCTGATGTGTACTGCCCATCTGACCATGGAGCCGTATCAGGAAGGACCTCTGGAGGGAACAAATCCAGATCAAAATCAACTCTGTGCAAAGGTCACCGAGCCAAGCCAAACTAGGCCAGACAAGAAAAAAAAAAACTAGAATAGACCAAATCGAGGCAAAAGGATTACAAGCTTGGCTGTGCAGGACCACACTTGATTAGAACAAGACAGACCTGATCATGTCGAATTAATCACGTCGGATCAAATGGAACCAGATCAGTGTTGAACTGCTTCTGAGGTGAAACACTGAATGCTTCCATAATAGGATTTCTTCAATGTCATGATGGTATGTACAATACCACTGCAATTACCAACACTATCAGTAATAATAATGATAATGAAACTACTGATAATACATACATATAAACACATATCACACGTGGAGCGCCTGACCATCTCTTTTTTCTTTTCGAAACACAAATTCCTGCCCGTTCCCTCTGTTCCCTTCATCTGATGACCGAATATTGCTAGTTCCTTCCTATAACTGAAAGCAGTACGGTTTAAGGGTATTCTCATTTTCTGGGTGATACTCTGGAACTCAACACCTTGCCAAATACGTCATGCCCCTTGCTTCATGTCTTGTAAATCTGCGCTGAAAACTGATCTGTTTACACGTCAGTTGTTGAATAAAACGAATAATACACGACACAGTACTAAATTGCTGCCTGTCACTTGCACACGTTTGCTTGTGTAAAAATGAGCTATTCACCTCGTCGTGCAGTGTGTGCGTTTATACATCTTATACAGTGCGCCACTGTGTGTGTGTGTGTGTGTGTGTGTGTGTGTGTGTGTGTGTGTGTGTGTGTGTGTGTGTGTGTGTGTGCGTGCGTGTGTGTGTGTGGTGTGTGTGTGTGTGTGTGTGTGTGTGTGTGTGTGTGTGTGTGTGTGTGTGTGTGTGTGCTGCATGCGAGCGTGCGTGTATGCATATGTGTGCATACGTGCGTGTGTGTGCATGTGTATGTGTGTGTGTGTGTGTGTGTGTGTGTGTGTGTGTGTGTATGGTGTGTGTGTGTGTGTGTGTGTGTGTGTGTGTGCTGCATGCGAGTGTGCGTGTATGCATATGTGTGCATACGTGCGTGTGTGTGCATGTGTGTGTGCGTGTGTGTGTGTGTGTGTGTGTGTGTGTGTGTGTGTGTGTGTGTGTGTGTGTGTGTGTGTGTGTGTGTGTGTGTGAGACATTGATTCGCGTACATTTGTAAAGCATGCAGAAGCTTCATTGTTAGGATGGGCTCTGTAGAAATTTCCTCTTCATTATTATCAGACTGCTTGGCAACTGATACGGATTTGTGGAGCGTCCATTGAGAACCCGAATGACGAATATGTTATCGAGAAGTGGCGGTGATGGGCAATCCGTTCAGAAAAAAACGAAAAGGGGGAAAAAAAACCTTCAAGTCGGTTTTCGAAACGGTAAATTGCTGGGTTTCAGTCGGGTTGATAAGAATGGCGACAGCAGTGAAAATTGATAAGCAGGTACGGGAGACACGTCCACGTTGATAGAAACACATCCGTGCCGGTTGGCCTGTGGTTTCTTGCTCCTTAAATCCTTTATTAGCATGCATCAGACTGAATTTCAAAGTCTTTCGTTCTGTCTTTCTGTCTGTCTTTTGTCTTTCGATTTTTCTTTCTTTACCTTTCTTTTCTGTTCTTTTCTGTTCCTTTCTTTTCCTTCTATCCTTTCTTTCTCTGTTTCTTTCTTTTTCTTTCTTTCTTTCATCCTTTCCTTCTTTCTTTCTTCTTCTTTCTTTTTCTTATTCCTGTTTCTCTGTATGTCCATCTTCGTTTCTCTCTTTTTTTTCTCCATCATTCTTTCTTTCCTTCACATTTCCTTTCCTTTCTTTCTTTCTTTCTTTCTTTCTTTCTCTCTTTCTCTGTCTGTGTGTCTGTGCATCTATCTTTCTCTTTGTCTTTCTATTTTTCTGTCGTTCTTTCTTTCTATCTTTCTTTCTTTCCTTCTTTTTTCCTTCCTTCCTCCCTTCTTTCTTTCTTTTGTTCTTTCCTTCTTTTCTTCAATTCATTCTTTCATTCTTTCTTTCTATTTGTGTGTCTGTCTGCCTCGCTGATTTGTTTATGTTTCTTTTCTCAGTTTTATACCTCCACAACTGTCGGTGTGTTTCTGTGTCAACGACTCAAAAACTACTGGATTCACTGAACTGAAACTTGACAGGAAACTGCAAGGCAGTCCACGTGCAAAGCCATTAGAGGTTGCTTTCAATGGGGATCGCAAGCTGGGTCTTTTTTCTTTCTTTTTTTTTCCTTGCGTATTCAGCTTGATACTCCAGCGGACACTCCCTGTATAGACAGGCGAGGATCAATCCATCTATCTAACAAAGGGAGTGGAGTTTTGTGTGTATGACCGTTTTTTTATCCCGCCGTCAAGGCAGCCATACTCCAGCTTCGGGGAAGGTGCATGCTATGTGTAAGGCGTCATCCATACCAACGGCCAAACTGGCCTTCTCTTCCGAAAGATGGTGAGGGATTTTACGTGTGTGCAAGATGTTGTGCGTGCGTTCACACGCTGAACCTCGGTTTATAGTCTCATTCGAACGACTGTGTGGGAAATATAGTCAAAACCAATGTTAACTCCAAGGGAAAAAACATCCCCCTGTACCGAAACGGCCCGGCAGAGATTTGAACCCGCAACCCCAGGATCACCAAGATTACGAGTCTGGCGCTCTACCACTGAGATATTCCGGCCCCCAAAGCTGCGTCTTTGAGCTGTTCAGCCACATTACCGAACTGATTTTAGTAATAAGCTAAAAGGACTGAACTAATGTTAGCAATATGCTAAAACAGTTCTGCACTGAGTTCAGCAATATGCTAAAATTCTGAACTGATGTTAGTGATATACTGAAAGGATTGCACTGATTTTAGCCACGGCTGAATATTCTGCAATGGTTTCGCCAACAATTAAAAAAAAAAAGATGCATTGAGTTTAGCAATATGCTGAAAGTTCTAAACGGATTTTCTTGCAATATGCTTTAAACGCTTCTTTCATTTTAGCGATATTTGAAAAGTATTGGGACTGATTTTAGTGACATGCTATAAAGGTACTTCATCGATTTAGCCGAACGATAAAAATCTTGAATGATTTCAGCGATATGCTACAAGCACTGAAGAATTTGTAATAAAATGGTAAAACGGTTGAACTGATTTTAGCAGTATGCTAAACGCGCTGGACTGATTTTAGTTATAAGCTGTAGGTACTGAACAATTATTAGCGATGCGCCTGAAGCGCTAAACTGATGTCCGCAATATGGCAAAAGTGTTTCACTGATTTTAGCAATATCCTGAAATTACTTCATTGAGTGTAGCAATATGTGGAAAGCACTGAACTGATATAATACATGTGCTGAAAGTAATGTACTGAGCTTAGCAACATGCTTAAAGAGATACGCTAAATGTATGGAACTGACTTTGTGTGATGTCAAAAGTACTGACTTGATTTTAGCGATATTCTAAAGGTACTGAACTGATTTTAGTGACACGTTAAAGTACTGAACTGATTTTTGCGAAACGCAAACATTATTGAACTGATTTTGATGATATGCTTAAAGAATGTGTCCATTTTTAGCGACATGTTTAAAGAACTGAACTGAATTTCGCCATATGCTAAAAGCATTAAGTATCTTTTGCGATAAGCTAAAAATGCTGAACTGATTTTTTTAGCGATATGCAGATAGTACTGAACAGTTCAAACAATATGTTAAATGTACTAAACAAGCACTGAACAATTTTAAGCTACGTTTTAACAGTACTGAAATGATTTCAGCAATATGCTAGCAGAACCGATCAACTGTTTGCGATGTCTGAAAGCATGGATCTAATGTTTGCGACACTTGATGAAAGTTTGGAACAGATCCGTGGGACAGATCCGTGAGACAGATCCGTGAGACAGATCCGTGGGACAGATCCGTGGGACAAATCCGTGGGACAAATCTGTGGGACATATTCCTGGGACAGATCCATGGGAGAAATTCCTGGGACAGATTCGTGAGACAGATCCCTCGGACAGATCCCTTGAAAAATCCGTAGGACAAATCAGTAGGACAGATCCGTGAGACAAATCTATGGGACAGATCCGTTGACATATTCCTGGGACAGATCCGTGGGACAGATCATGGGCAAATCTATGGAGACAAATCTATGGACAGATCCGTTGACATATTCCTGGGACAGATCCGTGGGACAGATCCATGGGCAAATCTATGGGACAGATCCGTTGACATATTCCTGGAACAGATCCGTGGGACAGATTGCTGGGACAGATCCTTGTACAAATCTATGGGACAGATCCATGGGACAGATCCCTGGAACAGGCCCCCTGGACAGATCCGTGGGACAGATCCGTGGGCAGATCCGTAGTACAGATCGTGGGGCAGATCTGTGGGCAGATCCGTTGGGCAATCCGTGGGACAGATCCGTGGGCAGATCGTAGGACAGATCTGGGACAGATCCGTGGACAGATTCCGTGGGCAGATCCGTTGGGCAGATCCAGTGGGACAGATTCGTGGGACAAATCCGTGAGACAATCCTGGGACAAATCCGTGGGACAGATCTTGGGACAGATCCGTAGGACAAATTCGGATCAATGGACAAATCCAGGATTGATCGCGGATGAGCAACTACAATACCAATGCTTCTTGAAGTGAGGCCCGGACAGATCTCGAGACGATCCGGAGATGCTGCGATCCGGGACAAGATTCCTGGACAGATTCCTTGACAGGTCCTTGACAAATCCATTGGACAGATCACTGGAACAGACCCCTGGACAGATCCGTGGGGCAGATCCGTGGGACAGATCCGTAGGGCAGATCCGTAGGGCAGATCCGTAGGGGCAGATCCGTGGACAGATCCGTGAGACAGATCCGTGGGACAAATCCTGGGGCTGATTCCGTTGGCAGATCCGTGGGACAGATTCGTGGGACAAACCCAAGACAAATCCGTGGGACAAATCCGTGGGACAGATCTGTGGGACAGATCCGTAGGACAAATTCGGATCACAGGACAAATCCAGGAATTTGATCGGCGAGATGAAGCGAAGACTACTAAACCAATGCTTTTTGAAAGATGAAATGTGGCCCGAGATCAAACTCATTAAAGTTAGGTGCGGATCCGTGATGCGGATCCGGATCAAAGTTTAGATCCGGTACTCGTTCAACCTTGACAGGGGCCTGCGCTCTCCTGGGTGCCCTTTGGCGTGTTTCTCTATTCTGTGCAGTTACCTTTTCCTTGTCTTTGCTTTAAAACCTGTCATTGTCCTCTTTTCCTGGTTGTTTCTTTGTTTCGTCTCCTTTATAATAATATAATAATGAATACTTATATAGCGCCTATTCTCGGCTAGAGGCCAAGCTCTAAGCGCTTTACAATCAACACTCGTTTATGTCTTCTTGCCTTTTTTTCTCTGTCTCTCGAGCTTTTTCTTCTTTTTTTCCCCCTTCCTTTCTTTCACTCTTTCTGCCTTTCTGTCTTTTTGTCTCAGATCATTTTCCCCCCTGTAATTTGTCGACTTTGTAATGGATAGGTTTTTTT
>CM031597.1:109907441-109909941 GCA_018398815.1 Conus ventricosus | reverse complement strand
AATGGTAATTGCTTCCAAAAACGATTCACTAAACTTTGGAAGCATTGTTGCTAGTAACTCTTTTACCTGGCAAAATTCATGCAACATCATTGCTGGAAAATCCTATCGACGAAGCTCAGTTTCAACTCCAGGGAACTCTCACCCTTACCTGACATTTTTCCTTCCTGAACACAGAAGGTTTTACGTAAGACAATGGAATTTGACGTCATACATCTAAATACAATGTTCTCTGTAATGGCGTTGTAATGACTATTGTAACCTCAATTGTTCCTCCATAGTGCACATCTTATTAAAAGGTAATGAATTTATACCAACGTGTTTGATACCAACTTTAACCAACCCAAAACCATTCCTACATTGTCAGTTGAAACACTGTCTGGGTTTGTTGCAGAGCTTGCCATTATCTCTGCCAGTGGTTTGGAATTTGGCCGTAGCTTTCAGGGTTTGCCAATATAGGGTTTATGTTAATGTTTTGGTGTGTGCTGTTGCTTTTTTTCAGTTAAAAGGAGCGTTTGTTTGCATGTTTGGCTTCGTTGTTTTCGAAGAAATGCATGATAAGGTGACTTTTTTTCCCTTAACAAACTAATCGGTGTTTCCACCGTAGCCCTCTGTTTCTCTTCGCAAAATAATCAGTGTATTCACTCTCGGTTTCTTTCCTCCTTTGTGTGTGTGTTGTGTGTGTGTGTGTGTGTGTGTGCGTGCGTGCGTGCGTGCGTGCGTGCGTGCGTGCTGCGTGCGTGCGTGCGTGCGTGCGTGCGTGTGTGTGTGTGTGTGTGTGTGTGTGTGTGTGTGTGTGTGTGTGTAGAAGCGGGGGAGGAAATGGTAGGAGGCAAGAGAAGATGTCTCGAAACTAGAATGCAGCGTTGTTCTCTTAATGTTTACAGAATCATTATAGACACATACTCACAAATCAAACATGGTTCTCTGCCGCAAATATATCTAAGGCAAGGTTTCTAAATGGCTTTTTCAAACAGTAAGCCCATACTGTTCATCATGAAGCAATAATACGTTCCCATTTTCCCTCACCTCCATCTCAGCCTACCTCCCCACCCACTCCTCCATTCCTCCCCCACTCTTCCCACCACTCGCGGGCCTTTCGCTCCTCGTCCGCCCTTCATCGCGTGCAGAACTTGAAATAAAGGAACCGTTTCCTCCGGTTGCATAATATCTCCCTGACACGCCACATTGGTTTCGGCCCCCTCCTCGCTTCTCCACCCTCCCCACCTCTCTCTCTCTCTCACTCTCTCCTCTCTTCCTCTCTCTCTCCTCTCTCTCTCTCTCTCTCTCTATCTATCTATCTATCTTGTACGCCTTCAGTCTTCTCTTGAAAGTTGTCACCAGTATCATGTGAACACAGCGCAGGCTTCCAAAGGTGGTATAGGATTGCTCTCAGCTGGTTTGTTCGGCAGTGGAGGACAGTACTTTTTTGGATCTCACCCGCACCTTCGGGTGTATCTTTTTCTTTATCGTCATCACGATTATTGGAAACAGTAGTTTATTACATGACATTGCATCTGTTCATCCAAGAACAAAAAAAAAGCACCTTGCGTTTGGATTTCTCAGAAACTGTTTGCCGGAAAAAGGTACACCATAGAGGCTTTTTTTTCAAGAATCAATGTTATTACCAGTACACGATGTCATAGCATCATCGTCATTATGCCAAAATAATCAATTTTACCTGTGAGACGTAGCGGTTTAAGACGGTTATTATGTTATAAATTGAATTTACTATGCCCTGTGTTTTCCTGTTTCATGTGGCGTGTTTAAAACATTTAGTGAGACTCAAGGATGAGGAGGCTTCTATGTGCCTCAAAAACTTTTACCTATATGTACCTCAAAGATCGTGCAGTTGGATTTAACAAGTCCACGAAGGGTTCTATCGCTGCAGACTGTTGCTGCTATACGTCGTCTTATCATCATCGTTCTTGCATTATCATCATCATGATGAGCATAATCATCATCAGCAACGGTGACAGTAAGGCTGGAGACATTTTCTGGGTTTTTTTTTTGTTTTTTTTCGCCGTTTTTGTGCAAACTCAGAGCACATCATCGGGCCATTCACATGTACACTGAGTTGTGTGTGTTTGCTGAACTTGCTTCAAGATACAGCGTGGCTGTACGGTTCCATTTCTGGATAAATGAATCACATTTTCTGACAAAGAGTTGACATTAATAATGTGGCTCTTTGAACAACCTTTCTAAAACGACATACAGACGTTGTATTGTTGCGATGATATTGACATTAAATAATGTGGCTCTTTGAACAACCATTTTAAAACGACATACAGACGTTATATTCTTGCGATTATACTGATGAAAATGATGGCAAGAATGGTAGTTTTGATTAATTTTATTCGTGTTAAATCACATAATGAGTTAAACAACGCATTTGAGAAAGAAGGAATTTTTTTTTTAATAGAAAGTCTACATATGCAGGGAACATAATATTCTCAGCTGCGACGGTCCGGGGAGCGGAAAGATGACTGTGGAGAATTGGGAT
>CM031597.1:109892441-109904941 GCA_018398815.1 Conus ventricosus | reverse complement strand
ATAAGAGTCATTGGCTGTGGTCATATGAGTCATTGGCTATGGACATAAGAGTCATTGGCTGTGGACATAAGAGTCATTGGCTGTGGACATAAGATCATTGGCTGTGGACATAAGAGTCATTGGCCGTGGACATGAGTCATTGGCTGTGGACATAAGACTCATTGGCTGTGGACATATGAGTCATTGGCTGTGTGTCATATGAGTCATTGGCTGTGGACATAAGAGTTATGAGAGTCTTTCAACACACCGGAGAACCCATGGCTAAAAATGGATCTCCCTGCGTTCGTGTTCTGTCCATATGCATACTCTGAAATAAAGAACCTACTACATCCCACTCCTTTCCGCAATACCCACAAAATTCTTTCTTCCAAACACTCCAAGATTTACAGTACAGAATGAAAAGTTTCCGCATTAAAGATACATATCCGGACGACGAATATATAAGCTAAACAGCGAAACGGCAGAGTTCGTAGGGCGAGGTGTGAATAGGAACGGTTTACAATGCTTTTCATCTTTGAACACCACATCTGACAGCAGGTCGAATGGTTTACATCATGTCAGACACACGGCTGACGGACTGAAGGGAAACATACAAGACATGACAAAACGATTGATAATCTACGTGTGAAAAATGACGATCTAAAGGCAGAGAAAAGAATAATGAACGACAGGATTGTTCCTTTGGAAGAGTACGAGGAAGACAATCTAAACAAAATACTAGAATTTTAAAGCACTGCCAGGATAAGAAGGAGAAAGCAAGCAAGACTGTTTAAACGTCACATACGACCTGTTAACTGAAACATTAGAACTATCAGTAATATTAGAATTTGACCTCTGTAACAAGCCTTACTAGGTATCAGTGGCAGGTGCATTTTCTATAAAGGAGGTAATCTTAAATATGAATGTGTATTTTAGAATTTCTGAAATTCTGTTTGATACAAATAAGAAATTGTTGCCGTCATCGTGTTTCTGATATGATTGATTCCAGTCCAATCATCAACCACTGGAATTCAATTTTTTGTGCGAAGAATGACGTCATACGGTGTGGTAACGCATATGATAACCACGTCCTTGTTTATTTTCAAAAGTAGTCTCAAATTATGAATTCGCACAGTGTATAACGACATGCATTCAAGAAAAACAACAGAACACTTAAGAAAGTCAGCATTTTGATCAATACTAACAAAAATCATGCACTATATTTATTTATTTATGGACAGGAGAATCAGCAGCATGCATATGGAAAAGAACATTTATACACATCAGAAAAGATCAGACAAATGATATGCTGATAAATGCAGAATTTCTGAGCACGCTTCGAGAACGTGTAGAACTGACCATTAAGCGAGAAGAGAATACGATGTACCTTTAAGTAACTGTTGCAATTAAGTCGTTTCTTGAGCATTCAGTTTAACCATTTGGAATGCTATTATGATTTGGAATCCTTGAGCTGCACTTGTTTCACCGAGAGCAATGGCCTGTTTAAAAAAACGTATCGGTATCAATATCCGTATCTATCCAGTGTGTGTACAGTTCAATCGGTGCTCAAAGGCGTGGACCGTGAATTGTGCAGATTCAGTCTGCAGCGTTATAACAATAGCAATCTCGTTTGAAACCTGCGGGGATAAATGGATGATGTTCATCTCCACAAATTATTCTCCGTGAGTCGTCTTGGGAAATACACAAGGAAGGAGTTCGCTGTACGGAGGTTTAAGAGGTTCAGGAATGGCCCCTTCCCTTCTCCGAACATGAGGCAGAAGGACCGGAGAGGAGACAGGGGAAATGGGGGGGGGGGGGGGGGACAACGGCGTGGTGTTTCTCTCTCTCTCTCTCTCTCTCTCTCTCTCTGTCTGTGTGCGCGCGCGCGCGCGCGCGCGTGTGTGTGTGTGTGTGTGTGTGTGTGTGTGTGTGTGTGTGTGTGTGTGTGTGTGTGTGTGTGTGTGTGTGTTTAAGTTTTGCTGCTTTGATTTTTAATTTTACATTTTAAATTTAGCTGAACCCTGTGCTTACAATTTTCCTCTCCCTTCCACCTCATCCCCCTTACCCCAATTATCCCCCCCCCCCCATCCTCCATCCCACCATTCTCACGCAGTCCTTTCTTCCCAAGATGTTGGTGTGTTTGCTTGCTTATCTCCTAATGATAAATAAACCCACACATCATCTCCGCGTTTATTTTTTGTTTACTCTGTCTGTGATTTGATTGCTGTCAGATTGTCCGCTGTCCATTTTGGCAAAAACTCCCCGCTCTGCTTATGATGTTCATTTCTTTCCTGCCTTGTACCGTTTTCAGTTGCCACCTCTGAACACAGCCTATCCACCCCATCTCCACCACCACCACCACCACCCTACTCTTGTCTTCACCTGGACTCTCCTGCCACGTTCCCTTCATCCAACCCCATCCTCCTTCACCCTCCCTCCCAACAAGTTGTGGTACACTCTTGCTTTTCTAACTTTTGACCGATGAATTTTACGCAGCGTAGCTGCTATTTAAGGATTTGAAGGAGTGCAAGCATGCTTTGTGTACATTTCAAACAAGCCTTTCAACTGAGTAAGCCTGCATTATTCCGTATGGAACAAGGAGACAAGCAGCGGTACCTGATGACCCAGTCCCACAACAGGGATGTTGCAGTCTCCAAAGAGGACGCCTGTCAGTACCGTTGAACAGGTTCACCTTTCTGGCTCCCCTGCAGATACAGACAGTGAACTCGACAGGGTCGACAAGCGAGCAGTGCTTGGTGCAGGCTACACGCCGCTATTGAAAAGATGAACGATCACTCCTTTGCTGCATATAACCGATGACAGCTTACTCTTGCCTGCTACTTAAGCACTTAGTGCACCTTAACTTAATTACGAGTCAGCTATAGGAACACCCTCTGAACTCTTTTGTCATCGGGCTGTAATAGAGTTTAACCTTGACGTCATTCAGTTTGCCAGAGCAAGGAAAACCCCTCCTCTACGCTTCCATCCCCACCCCCACCCCACCCCCACCCCCACCCCCTGCATTCCACTCTCACTTCGACCTTCTCCTCCCCTCCCATTCTCCGTCAGGCGTCAGTTCATGCCATATGTGGCATTTTGCAGACCCTTCCTTTGCGTCAGGGTTCCAAAAATAGTTTCCTTCCGTTTCTTGGAAAGTTTTTGTTCGGAGCCATCAGCATGTATCTAGGGCTTGCACTCATAAAAAAAATGAAGGAAATCAACTTTTAAGTTTAAAATCCAACACTATATCGTGTACGACATACATTTAGAGAACACTCATCTGGTGCCTGTATATGAATAACACTTCTCCATCACTAACCTCTGTGACAACGGCGTATGAATTTTGTGCGTGCGCCGTACGGTCTACCGAGAGCGGGACCATCAACTGAGATGCTTTCAGGCGTTTTAAGAAAATAAGCCGCGTGCAAAATAGAAGCGAAGCAAACCTGACAGTATGAAGTGGGTGATAGAGTCTGAGGGTTGTTGATGGCGGGGTAGACAGTGTGGCATTAGGAGTCTTGTCAGGGTCTGGACAAGGATGGCCAGAGACGTGAGGTTAGACTGATCCAATTTGCTGGAGAGCTGGCCGTGAAGGTAGTGCACAGCACTTAGACGTATGAGGTTTTAGGGTCAGGGCGAGGCATGGCACGCTATTCTTAGAGGAACGTGTGTGACCAGACGCTAAAAGAGGAAAATCAACTAAACAATAGCAACAGCAACAACGACGTACACACACACACACACACACACACACACACACACACACACACACACACACACACACACACACACACACACCGCGCGCACGCACGCACGCACGCACGCACGCACGCACGCACGCACGCACGCACACACACACACACCACACACACACACACACACAAGCGCAGAGCGAATTCCACACGTGTGTGAATACCAGTCAGTTGAATGTGCAGTAAGTAAGGGGACGGAATAATGTTTTCTTTAAAGTGCGGAAAGGCTGACACTTTACTCGTGAAAGTTGCACTGCCCATAAAAGAAGGAGGGAAAGGGAGGGACTGTGTGGGAGGGTGGGAGTTTGGGGAGGGATTGGAGAGCCTGGCTCGTCGTCCAATGAACATTGAACCATGCTGATAAAATATTTTCAAGATAAAACTTAAACCACGTAGTCAACTAGAAAGTGTAAAGACTTTCTTAAACGCATCTTCGGAGTGCATGAGATTCAAAAAGGTCAACAGGTGATAGAGGTCGGCTCCATCCATTCTCAGAACTGTCAATAAACACATTAGAAACTGTTGGAGTTTACAACGTTTCATCTTATCATGAAAGGGCTGAAAGTGAAAGTTTGTAATAACAGTTTTTTTTTAAATGAGCAATATCAAGGGTTTGGCCATAATATTCATGTAGCTTTAAATATCTGCTAAACAATCCATTAACCTACATTCTGTGCATCGCGTTATGGTTTGGCGTAGGCCCAGGAGGGGAAGGGAGGGGTATATGATTTCTGGCAGGTTTTGTTCAATCCCATCTCTGCTTCAGGTCTGAGTTCTCTCAACGTGCTTCGGTCTATGATTCCATACACACTCTATCAACAGCATCAAGCAAAAAGATTAGGGCATCAGACACCAAAGCACCAGGGGTGTTTCTTGCTGCATCTTTTGCACAAACAGCAGCCAAATCTTTGCCATGTAGACTTGAAAGCCCAGGAACCCATTTATGATATTATTCTGGACCCCCTGTATCTATTAACGGATGAGAAACAATGAATCACATAAAATATTCCAATAACTAAATTTCGATTGACATTGGAGAGCGTAACTGTTGATTTGATCCAATATTTTAAGTAACCAGGCAATTAAGAACACAAGATATTGCTTTTTAAATTCGCAAATCAGTACATTTTGTAAGGAACGGAGTATTTTCCCCTAATTCAGGCTGGTTTGGGGAGAAGCAAGAGAGATATTACTCTCACTGTTCTCTTCACATTACATTAAAAAGAACTTCAGCTAAACGCCATTCAAGACTTTATACCTGGCAAGCTCTCTCTCTCTCTCTCTCTCTCTCTCTCTCTCTCTCTCTCTCTCTCTCTCTCTCTCTCTCTCTCTCTCTCTCTCTCTCTCTCCTCTCCTCTCTCTCTCTCTCTCTCTCTCTATATTGTGTGTGTTGTGTGTGTGTGTGTGTATTGTGTGTGTGTGTGTGTGTGTGTGTGTGTGTGTGTGTGTGTGTGTGTGTGTGTGTGTGTGTAATTTGTTTGCTTGTTTGTTTGTTTCTTCAAGTTGAATTAGCTTAGCCCTGCGCTTACATTTTGACCTCTTCCCTTCCACCTTGGCCGTCTCACTCTAACCCTCTTCCACGACCTCTTCCCTTCCACCTTGGCCGTCTCACTCTAACCCTCTTCCACGACCCCTTCCCTTCCACCTTGGCCGTCTCACTCTAACCCTCTTCCACGACCTCTTCCCTTCCACCTTGGCCGTCTCACTCTAACCCTCTTCCACGACCTCTTCCCTTCCACCTTGGCCGTCTCACTCTAACCCTCTTCCACGACCTCTTCCCTTCCACCTTGGCCGTCTCACTCTAACCCTCTTCCACGACCTCTTCCCTTCCACCTTGGCCGTCTCACTCTACCCCTCTTCCACGACCTCTTCCCTTCCACCTTGGCCGTCTCACTCTAACCCTCTTCCACGACCTCTTCCCTTCCACCTTGGCCGTCTCACTCTAACCCTCTTCCACGACCTCTTCCCTTCCACCTTGGCCGTCTCACTCTACCCCTCTTCCACGACCTCTTCCCTTCCACCTTGGCCGTCTCACTCTAACCCTCTTCCACGACCTCTTCCCTTCCACCTTGGCCGTCTACTCACCCTCTCACACCCTCCTTCACTTCCGCCACTCTAACCTTCCACGACCTTTCCCTTCCACCTTGGCCGTCTCACCGTAACCCTCTTCCACCGTTCTGTCATTCCAAGATGTTGGCGTGCTAGCTTGCTTATCTCCTAATGATGAACAATCCCACATATCATCTCCGCGTTTATTTTCTTATTTATTTTTGTGCTTGTTTATTTACTCTGTCTGTGATTTGATTGCTGTCAGATTGTCCACTCTCCATTTTGGCCAACCCTCTCTGCTCTGCTTCTGGTCTTCATTTTTTTTTTCCCTGTCTCGTTCAGTTTTCAGCCGACACCTCTGAACACTTCTTCTTCAGCGTTCCAGTATCTGGTAGCGTGTGAACTCGTTTTACCCTGTTAGGATACTCACACTATACTCGAGAGTATAGTCAGTTCACTCCGACTTCGTTGAGTGCAGAAATTTGTGGAAGAGGTTGTGGAAAAATATAGATAAAAGATATGGTAGACAGAAAGGACAGTAGACGACAGTACAGCAAAGGAGGAGAGTTACTGAGAGTGAAAGGAAAAGGGGACGTTACTAGCACAGAATGTGCAGGAGGAGGGGGGACTATTTGTACAAAAGGCCCCCCGGTACTCCCACGGGGGACCCTCTGAACACAATCTTTCCGCCCCATCACCACCACCACCACCACTCTCCTCTTCTCCCAGCTACTGTCTCTCCTGCCCCCTTCCCTCCTCACGTCTGTCCCAGCACCCACATCCTCCTTCACCCTCCCTCCCAACTAGTTGGGATTTACTTTGCTCTTTAAACTTTTGATGGATTAACTTACTTGCATTCAAGCTATGCAAAGATTTGAAGGAGCGTAACGATGCTTTACGAACATTTTAAAAGAATCATTCTTCTGAGTAAGTATGTGCAGTCCCATGTGAAGTAAGAGAAGACGACAACGGTACCTGATGACCCAAACCCACGGCAAGGATGCTACAGTCTCCGAAGAGAATACCCGACAGTATTATTCAACGAGTTAACCTTTGTGCTCCACTGCAGATACAGACATTGAACACGACAAGGTTGACAAGCGAGCGATGACCTGTACAGGCTACACGCCGCAATTGAAAAAAGAGGAAGATCACTCCTATAATTATTGCATGTAACCTATATGTGAGCTTACTCTCGTCAGCTACTTAAGCTCTAAATGCACCTTAACTTGATTAGAAGTCAGCTAGAGGAACACCCACTGAGCTCTTTTGTCGTCTGGCACAAGGAGATTTTAACGTTGACGTCATTCAGTTTGCCAGTACGAGGACCCCCTCCTTCCACCTACGATTCCAACTCCACTACACTCCCACTCCAACCTGAACCCTCACCTCCTTGCTTTCTCCTCCCCTCCCACTCTTCATCAGGAGTCTGTTCCAGCCATCTGTCGCATTTTGCAGACCAGTCCTTGGCACCAGGGTTTCAGCAATGGTTTCATTCCGTTACCTGGAAAGTTTCTGCTCGGAGCTACAAGCATAAATCTAGATGTAGGGCCTACATAAATATACATAAAAAGAAGCAGAAAAACAACTTGCAACTTTAAAAGCCATATGCAATATCATGTATGGCATAAGTTCGGAAAACACTCATCTGGTGCCTGTATATGTACAAAACGTTTCTATCAGTAACATCTGTGACCACTCCGAGTGAATCTTGTGCGTGTACTGTAAGGTCTACCAAGAGTGGGACCATCAACCGAGATGCTTTCAGGCGTTTTGAGAAAATAAGCCGCGTGCAAAATAGAAGTGAAGCAAGCCTGGTAGTATGAAGTGGGTGATAGAGTCTGAGGGTTGTTGATGGCGGTGCTAGACAGTGTCTGTGGCATTAGGAGTCTTGTCAGGGCCTGGACAAGGATGACCAGAGACGTGAGGTTAGGCTGGTCCAATTTGCCGGAGAGCTGGCCGTGAAGGTAGTGCACAGCACTTAGACTTATGAGGTTTTAGGGTCAGGGCGGGGCGGGGCATGCTATTCTTAGAGTGACGTGTGTAGTCAGACACTAAAAGAGGAAAATTAACAACAACAACGATAACGACAACAACAACAACAACAACAACAACAACAACAACCACACACACACACACACCACACACACACACCACACACACACACACACACACACACCACACACACACACACACACACACACACACACACACACACATATGCACGCGTGCTGACACACATGCAAGCAAGAACACAAGCGCGCACACACACACATGCACACGTACGCGGCACGCATACCCGCACATATGAAGATACACACACAAGTTAGTTGCATTTGCAGTAAACAAGGCGACCGAAGAAAAGTTTCATTAAAGTATGGAGAGGTGGACACATTACTCGTGAAAGTCGGACAAGCGAGAAACGAAGAAAGGGTAGGGATGGAGTGTGTATATGCGTGTGTTTGGGGGGAGGGGGGTGGTAGGGTCTCGTTCTTCGTGCAGTAAACATCGAACCATGCAAAATGGAATACTTTTAAGATAAATCTAGACCACTCAGTGAATTAGAAAGTGTAAAGCCATTATCAAATCTATCTTCAGAGTGGATGAGATTTTCAACGGTCGACAGGTAAGAGAGGTAGGCTCCATCCATTCTCAATATTGGCAGCAAGCACATTAGAAACTGTGGGAGTTTACAGAATTTCATTTGATCATAAACGGGCTGAAAGTGAACTTTTGCGATAAAAGTTTTTGAAATGAGCAATATCAAGGACCTGGCCACATATTTATATGGTTTATAATATCTGCTAAACAATCCATTAACCCACATTCTGTCCATTAAGTTACAGTTTGGGATAGGCCCAGGAGAAGGGAGGAGATATATAATTTCTGGCAGGTTTTTTTTCCCGATCCCATCTATGCTTCAGATCTGAGTTCTGTAAATGGTGCTTTGGTCTCAGATTCCATAAACACTGTGTTAAAATAGGAATAGAATCAGACAAAGAGACAGGGTCATCACAAACCGCAGCACCAGAGGTGTTTCTTGATGCATCTTTTGCGCAAACATCAACTAACTCATTGCCATGCAGACTTGGAAGTTCAGGAATCCATTATATTGTTATACTAGAACTCGTGTAACCAACTAATGGATGAGAAATAATACCTGACGCAAAATAAATGAAATCAGTTGGCATCGAAAAGCTGTTTGTATTCTTTTACGAAAACAGGCTTTCAAGAATAAACGTTATTGCTTTTAAAATTGCAAATTTTAGCGCATTTTTAAAGAATGGAGTTTTGTCCTTATTTCATGTGTACCTAGATGTAGGACCTAAATGTATATAAAAGAAAAAAAGAAGAAAATCAACTTTCAAATTTAAAATCATAAGCAAATTCATGTTTGTTATATCTTCAGAGAATACTCTGGTGCCTGTATATGAACAACAGTTCTCTATCAGAAACCTCTGTGACCATGGCGTATGGAATTCGCACGTGCGCCGTACGGTCTACTGAGAGCAGGACCATCAACTGAGATGCTTTCAGGCGTTTTAAGAAAATAAGCCGCGTGCAAAAAGAAGCGAAGCTAACCTGGTGGTATGAAGTGGGTGATAGAGTCTGAGGGTTGTTGATGGCGGTGCTAGACAGTGTCTGTGGCATTAGAAGTCTTGTCATGGCCTGGACAAGGATGGCCAGGGACGTGAGGTTAGGCTGGTCCAATTTGCTGGAGATCTGCCTGTGGAAGTAGTGCACAGCACTTAAAAGTATGCTGTTTTAGGGTCAGGGAAGGTCAGGGCATGCTATTCTTAGAGCGACGTATGTGACCAAACGCTAACAGAGGAAAATCAGCAAAACAATAATAACAACAATAAGGGCAACGCACACACGCGCGCGCGCGCGCACACACACACACACACACACACACACACACACACACACACACACACACACACACACACACACACACACACACAGAGCGAAGGTCCCCCCTCCCCCCTCCCCTCCCCCCCCCCCCCCCCTCCCCCCCCGCGTGTGTGAATACAAGTCAGTTGAGTGTGCCGTAAATAAAGAGACGGAAGTAAAGTTTTCGTTAAAGTATGGAAAGGCGGATACATTACTCGTGAAAGTTGGACAGCCCAGAAAAGAAGGAAGGGAGGGAGGGACTGTGTGGGGCTGGGGATGGGGGTGGGGGATTGGAAAGTCTCGCTTTTTGTCCAATAAACATCGACCCATGCTGATGAAATAGTTTTAGATAAAAGTTAAACCATTTAGTAAACTAGAAAGTGTAAAGGCTGTATAAAAAGCATCCTTGGAGTGTATGAGATTCAAAAAGGTCAACAGGTGATGGAGGTAGGCTCCGTCCATTCTCTGTACTATCAATGAACACAGTAGAAACTGTTGGAGTTTACAACATTCCATCTTATCGTGAAAGGGCTGAAAGTGGACGTTTGCAAGAAAAGTTGTTTTTTTATGAGCAATATCAAGTGTTTGGCCATATATTCATTTAGTTTGAAATATCTGCTAAACAATCCATTAACCCACATTCTGTGTATTGCGTTGTGGTTTGGCACAGTCCCAAGAGGGGAAAGGAGGAGGTATATGATTTCTGGCAGGTTTTGTTCAATCCCATCTCTGCTACAGGTCTGAGTTCTCTCAACGGTGCTTCGGTCTCAGATTCCGTATACAATCTGTCACGATACAAACAGCGTCAGGCGAAAAGATAGGGCATCAGACACCAAAGCACCAGAGGCGTTTCTTGCTGCGTCGTTTGCACAAACATCAGCTGAATCATTATCACGTAGATTGGAAAGCCCGGGAACCCATTATAATGTTATACTAGAACCCCTGCATCAATTGACAAATGAAAAACAATATCTAACATAAGATATTCAATTGACTAAATTTCGATTGCCATAAGAGAGCCGTAAGTGATGATTTTGATCCAAAATTGAAGGTAAACAGGCTATCAAGGATACAAATCATTGCTTTTAAAACTGCAAATTTCAGAACATTTTATACATAATGGAGCTTTGTCCTTTTTTTCGGGTTGTTTAGCAGAGGAAGAGACTCGCTGATTGCACTGTTCTTTTAACCTTACATCAAAAAAGAGCTTTAGACAAACGACCCTCAGGATTTGATGCCTGACAATTTCTCCTCCTCTCTCTCTCTCTCTCTCTCTCTCTCTCTCTCTCTCTCTCCTCTCTCTCTCTCTCTCTCTCTCTTCTCTCTCCTCTCCTCTCTCTCTCTCTCTCTCTTCTTTGTGACCTTTCATGATGAGTGTGTGTGTGTGTATGTATATGTGTGTGCATATAGTGTGTGTGTGTGTGTGTGTGTATGTGTGTGTGTGTGTGTGTGTGTGGTGTGTGTGTGGTGTGTGTGTGTGTGGTGTGTTGTTTATTTGAAGTTTTACTAATCGTTATCACTTCCTTGCTCATTTAAATTGTTTTTGTTAAAAAAAAATTCCTACTGCCACTCGTCTGTGCAGCAGATGTGAGCTGCATCTGCATGATGAAAGAGAGTGGTGTGAAAGATAACATTGTGCAGAGCTCCCCCTGGGCGTGAAAGATAGCATTGTGCAGAGCTCCCCTGGGCGTGAAAGATAGCATTGTGCAGAGCTCCCCCTGGGCGTGAAAGATAGCATTGTGCAGAGCTCCCCCTGGGCGTGAAAGATAACATTGTGCAGAGCTCCCCCTGGGCGTGAAAGATAACATTGTGCAGAGCTCCCATTGTGCAGAGCTCCCCCTGGGCATGAAGATAGCATTGTGCAGAGCTCCCCCTGGGCGTGAAAGATAGCATTGTGCAGAGCTCCCCCTGGGCGTGAAAGATAGCATTGTGCAGAGCTCCCCCTGGGCGTGAAAGATAGCATTGTGCAGAGCTCCCCCTGGGCGTGAAAGATAGCATTGTGCAGAGCTCCCCCTGGGCGTGAAAGATAGCATTGTGCAGAGCTCCCCTGGGCGTGAAAGATAACATTGTGCAGAGCTATCCTGGGAAGTCATCGTCGCCAAATGTCTTTCACGCACTGTATACCGTACTATTTCTGCTTGTATAGAACACCAAGGGTTTTTTTGTTTGTTTGTTTTATACAATTGCTGGAAGGGATTGGGGTGGGAGTGATGTAAATGCTAAGAAATAGTATTTTACAATATTACAATTTTAAACATGTTTCTGTTCAACTATTTTTTTCACGTGCACTGGCATTAAAAAGAATGGTGAGCGCGAAAATGTATGTACGACTACATGTGAAGATATTTCATACATAAGTTCATATTTGAATTAGATTGATTTAATTCACAGAGAGAGAGAGAGAGAGAGAGAGAGAGAGAGAGAGAGAGAGAGAGAGAGAGAGAGAGAGAGAGAGAGAGAGAGAGAGAGAGAGTTTCGGGAAAGGTGAGGGTGGGTATGTGTTGGGATTTATCATTATTTTATTCTCCAAGAAGTATAGATTTTCATTATTGTATCCACGTGTGGCTATCCAGCGTCTTGTGAATAGGACTCACTTTTCAGCTCATTGCATGATGCTTTTCCCCTTTAAAAACTCATATTTTTACATTTGATGACACCTCAAACCATGGAATGAGTTATCAAATAAAACTGAAATGCCCTGAAAATCCATACTCCCTTCAACATGACAGATAACCTTAAAGCACAAACATTTGTTATTTTAAAAAAAAAATAACGTGTTTCATTGTGGAGGATAAAGAGGCCTGTTCGTCGCCGTCATACTTTCAG
>CM031597.1:109849941-109879941 GCA_018398815.1 Conus ventricosus | reverse complement strand
CATTCCCACCCATGTTCTATCCCACCCCTCCATTCCCACCCATGTTCTATACCACCCCCTCCTTTCCCACCCATGTTCTATCCCACCCCCTCCTTTCCCACCCATGTTCTATACCACCCCTCCATTCCCACCCATGTTCTATTCCACCCCTCCTTTCCCACCCATGTTCTATTCCACCCCTCCTTTCCCACCCATGTTCTATCCACCCCTCCTTTCCCACCCATGTTCTATCACCCCCCTCCATTTTCCTCACCCCCATGTTCTATACCACCCCTCCTTTCCCACCCATGTTCTATACCACCCTCCATTCCCACCCATGTTCTATACCACCCCTCCTTCCCACCCATGTTCTATACCACCCCTCCATTCCCACCCATGTTCTATACCACCCTCCTTTCCCACCATGTCTATTCCACCCCTCCTTTTCCCACCCATGTTCTATACCACCCCTCCTTTCCCAGCCATGTTCTATTCCACCCCTCCTTTCCCACCCATGTCTATCCACCCCTCCTTCCCAGCCATCGTCTATTCCACCCCTCCTTTCCACCCATGTTCTATTCCACCCCCTCCTTCCCAGCATGTTTTCCCTCCTTTCCACCACCTATCACCCTCTTTCCCACCCATGTTCTATTCCACCCTCCTTTCCCGCCAGTTTCTATCACCGCCTCCAGCATCGTTATCCCTACCATCAGTGTTCTATTCCACCCCTCCTTTCCCACCATGTTCTATCCACCCCTCCTTTCCCACCCAATGTTCATCCACCCCTCCATTCCCAGCCATCGTTCTATTCACCCCTCCATTCCCACCCATGTTCTATTTCCACCCCCTCCTTCCCACCCATGTTCTATACCACCCCTCCTTCCCACCCATGTTCTATTGCCACCCCTCCATTCCCACCCATGTTTCTATTCACCCCTCCTTCCCACCTGTTTATTCCCCCCTCCATTCCCACCCATGTTCTATTCCACCCCTCCATTCACCATGTGTGCTACCACCCCTCCAGTTCCCAACCCATGTTCTATTCCACCCCTCCATTCCCACCCATGTTCTATCCCACCCCTCCATTCCCACCCATGTTCTATCCCCCCTCCATTCCCACCCATGTCTATTCCACCCCTCCATTCCCCACCCATGTTCATATCCACCCCTCCATTCCCACCCATGTTCTATTTCCATCCCTCCATTCCAACCCATGTTCTATCCCACCCCTCCATTCCCACCCATGTTCTATCCACCCCGCCTTCCCACCCATGTTCTATTCCACCCCTCCTTCACCGACCATGTTCTATCCACCCCTCCTTTCCCACCATGTTCTATCCACCCTCCATTCCACCCAGTGTCTTCCCCACCCTCCATTCCCACCCATGTTTCTATCCACCCCTCCTTTCCCACCCATGTTCTATATCATCCCACCCCAACACCCTCCTTTCACCACCATGTTCTATACCACCCCCCTTTCCCACCCATGTTCTATCCACCCCTCCATTCTCCACCCATGTTCTATCCACCCCTCCATTCCCACCCATGTTCTATCACCCCTCCTTCCCACCCATGTTCTATTCCCCACCACCCGCCATTCACCACCCCTCGCCTGTTCTATTCCACCCCCCATTCCCACCCATGTTCTATTACCACCCCTCCTTTCCCACCCATGTCTATTCCACCCCTCCATTCCACCCCATGTTCTATTCCACCCCTCCATTCCACCCATGTTCTATTCCACCCCTCCATTCCCACCATGTCTATTCCACCCCTCCATCCACCATGTTCTATTCCACCCTCCTTTCCACCCATGTTCTATCCACCCCTCCATTCCCACCCATGTCTATTCCACACCTCCATTCCCACCCATGTTCTATCCACACCCTCCATCCCACCCATGTTCTATTCCACCCCTCCATTCCCACCCATGTTCTATTCCACCCTCCATTCCCACCCATGTTCTATCCACCCCTCTTCCACCCATGTTCTATTCCACCCCTCCATTCCCACCCATGTTCTATTCACCCCTCCATTCCCACCCATGTTCTATTCCACCCCTCCTTCCCACCCATGTTCTATTCCACCCCTCCATTCCCAGCCATGTTCTATTCCACCCCTCCATTCCCACCCATGTTCTATTCCACCCCTCCTTTCCCACCCATGTTCTATTCCACCCCTCCCTATTCCCACCCATGTTCTATTCCACCCCTCCATTCCCACCCATGTTCTATTCCACCCTCCATTCCCACCCATGTTCTATTCCACCCTCCTTTCCCAGCCATGTTCATTCCACCCCTCCATTCCCACCATGTTCTATTCCACCCTCCTTTCCACACCATGTTCTATTCCACCCCTCCTTTCCCACCCATGTTCTATTCCACCCCTCCATTCCCACCCATGTTCTATTCCACCCCTCTCTTCCCACCCATGTTCTATTACTACCCCTCCATTCCCACCCATGTTCTATACCACCCCTCCATTCCCACCATGTTCTATACCACCCTCCTTTCCCACCCATGTTCTATACCACCCCTCCTTTCCCACCCATGTTCTATTCCACCCCTCCATTCCCACCCATGTTCTATTCCACCCCTCCATTCCCACCCATGTTCTTCCACCCCTCCTTTCCCCCATGTTCTATTCCCCCTCCATTCCCACCCATGTTCTATCACCCCTCCATTCCCACCCATGTTTCTAATCCACCCTCCTTTCCCACCCATGTTCTATACCACCCCTCCTTTCCCACCCATGTTCTATTCCACCCCTCCATTCCCAGCCATGTCTATTCCACCCCTCCTTTCCCACCCATGTTCTATTCCACCCCTCCTTTCCCACCCATGTTCTATTCCACCCCTCCCTTCCCACCCATTTCCCCTTTCCACCCATGTTCTATTCCACCCCTCCATTCCCACCCATGTTCTATTCCACCCCTCCATTCCCACCCATGTTCTATTCCACCCCTCCTTTCCCACCCATGTTCTATTCCACCCCTCCATTCCCACCCATGTTCTATTCCACCCCTCCATTCCCACCCATGTTCTATACCACCCCTCCCTTTCCCACCCATGTTCTATTCCACCCCTCCTTTCCCACCCATGTTCTATTCCACCCCTTCCTTCCACCCATGTTCTATTCCACCCCTCCATTCCCACCCTGTTCTATTCCACCCCTCCTTTCCCACCCATGTTCTATTCCACCCCCTCCTTTCCCACCCATGTTCTATTCCACCCCTCCTTTCCCACCCATGTTCTATTCCACCCCTCCATTTTCCCCCCCATGTTCTATTCCACCCCTCCTTTCCCACCATGTTCTATTCCACCCCCCTCCTTTCCCACCCATGTTCTATTCCACCCCTCCTTCCACCCATGTTCTATCCCACCCCTCCATTTCCCACCCATGTTCTATTCCACCCCTCCTTTCCCACCATGTTCTATTCCACCCCTCCTTTCCCACCATGTTCTATTCCACCCCTCCATTCTACCATGTTCTTCCCCTCCTTCCCACCTGTTCTATTCTCCTATTCCCACCCTGTTTGCACCCCATGCTAATACCGCATGTCCCTGTATTTCCACCCTCTATTAAGGTTATATCCCACCGTCCTTACCATGTTCTATTACCCCCCAAGGTTCTAGTACCCTCCTTCCCGACCAGTCTATATCTTCTATTCTGATAAGTTATTTTCTCGTTGCGTGTTGTGTGTTGTGTTTGTGTGTTGCTGTGTATGTGCTAGTGTCCGTGTATGTTGCTGTGTATGTGTTGGCACGTCTGCTGTGTGAGTGTGTGTTGGTGGTGTGTGTGTGTGTTTGGATGGTTGTGTGTGGTGTGTGTGTGTGTGTGTGTGTACATGGAGGTCGTGACGGTGTGTACAGCACCTTTACACCCCCCCCCCCTTCCTGCTCGTTCCCCCCACCCCCCCCACTCTGCACACACATTCTCATACTCCGAGCTTGAAGAGCAGGGGAAGAACAAGCTAGTCTCGTTTTTACTAGTCATCTTCGATATCTTGTTGTTGTACATGAGCATCTCTACCGCCGAGAGAATGTTCAGTGGTTGCCTGCGTCTCAGGTAACTACATATCCGCTTCGTCCACCGCTGTTCACAGGTCGCCAGCCTTACGAACGTAGCTTCCCCCCACCCAAGCAATCCTCGTGTGTGTGCTCACAGCTGATAATTTGACATATCACTGTGAACTGTGTGCAAAGACAGCAACCGGGGAAGAGGAACGAGCGAGCTAATATCATCACATCAGAAACGTTTAACGTTCGTACCAGTACGCCTTTCCGGCAGAGAGAACATTCATTGTTGCGTGCATCATACACATATGCTGACTTCATCCCAAACCCTTCACACAGACGCACAGACACGCGCGGCGCACACACTCACCCAATACAACACGACACACACAACATGACAACACAGACAACACACACACACACAAAACCATAGACACACACACTGCACGCACGCGCGACAAACACAACACAACACAGACGACACACACATCACACACCCACAACACACACACGCACGCACTCACGCACGCCGCAAACCACACCACACACACACCACACACAACCACAACACACCACACCCACACACACACACACACACACAACCCACACACAACACCTGCCACCCCACCACACCACACACACACACAACACAAGCACACCCAACACACACACACACAAAACAAACACACACCGCACGCACGCACACACACACACACACACACACACACACACACACAACACACACGGCCACACATCACACCACCAACCCGTCTTCCAGTCGCTTTCCACCCCTTCTACAGCCAACCTGACAATCAAGGCCACACCACCACCACCACCACCACCACCACCGCCATTACCACACCACACCGCACCACCACCATCACCACCGCCACCACCGCCACCACCCGTCTACCAGTAGCTTTTCCACCCTTCTTCTAGTCACCCAACCCCGACAATCACGGCCATACCTCCCTTCACCTGCTACAGTCACTTCCCTCTCCTACCATCACCACCACTCTTCCCTCTCAACCCACCCACCCCCTCCTCTCACCCCTCTACTCTCCTTCTTCCCCCCCCCCCCTCCGCACCCCCCCCCCCCCCCGCCCCCCACTCACCGACCACCCCATTTCTTCCCTCCAGCACTTTCAATCTCCTGCTGGCACAGAGCCCGAGACAGGCAGGAAGCGACGGTTCAACGCATTCATCCACCGTCCCCCTTGAGGTACCTACGCCTGAGTTGCTGTCAAAATAAAACATCTTGAGCGGCCAGATCGGAATCCCTGGTGTTATGGTGTGGTGGCGGTGGTGGCGGTGGTGATGGTGGTGGTGCGGTGTGGTGTGGTAATGGCGGTGGTGGTGGTGGTGGTGGTGGTGGTGGTGGGTGTGGCCTTCAATGGCTTCTCAATGCGGTTCTCTACCAAGGAGTACACAACTGATTGGATCAACTTGGAAGTGGGCATTGCAATGGGCTGTGCAATTTCCCCGATACTGTTCGTGCTGGCAATGGAACTCATCTTGAAAGCAGCAACAAACAACGCGAGACAAACAGACCTTGGCGATGGATACAAGATGCCTCCTCTCAAGGCCTTCATGGATGACACTACAGTGATTTCATCCAGAGAAGACGAGACACGTCATGTGCTGGAGAAGCTGGACGACATAGTTGCCTCATCCAGAATGAAGTTCAAGCCAAAGAAATCACGGAGTCTCTCACTGAGGAAAGGAAAAGTGTCCGAATCTGTGGTCTTCACTGTTGCCAACCAGGCCATTCCAACAGTCACAGAAGAACCAGTCAAGAGCCTTGGAAGATGGTATGATGATACGCTGAAAGACACACAAAGAGCAAAAGAAACCAAGCAGATGGCGGAAGAAGGCTTGGAGACCATTGACCAGTGTGGGCTCCCTGGCAAATACAAGGTCTGGTGTCTGCAGTTCATGCTGATACCAAAGCTCCTATGGCCTCTGATGATATACGACATCTGCACCAGCACAGTGGAGGCAATGGAAGCCAAAATCAACAAGTTCACAAGGAAATGGCTTGGTGTCCCACCCTGTCTGACTGACATCGCGCTGTACTGTCGCCAAGCAAAGCTCAAACTACCACTGAAATCCATGCTGGAGGAATACAAAGCAGGGAAGATCAGACTTCAAAGCATGCTGGAGGACTCAGGAGACAAGGTGGTAGAAGCAATCAAGCCCCAGCTGAAGACAGGCAGAAAATGGAAAGTTCAAGAGGCGATGGATTCTGCAAAAGAAAGTCTCAAGATCAGAGAAATAACAGGACACACACAGACCAACAGACAAGGACTGGGGGTGACCAAAACTGAATGGTGGTCAAAGGCCAAAGGAAAAGCCAAAAGAGACATGATGATTCAGGAGATGAGAAAAGAAGAAGACCAAAAAAGACTCCAAAAGCAGTCCAGCAGAGCCAGCAAGGCAATGGACAACGTGGGAGAATGCACTCCAAAGAAAATTTCAATTTGGAATAAAATTTTTGGCCCCGGGCCCCCCTTCCAGGATAAAGCTTCATTCTCAGATCTGCAATGCCCTTCTCCCCCCAAAATAAAAACCTGGGAAGGGGGGGAAAAAACCCAAACCCTTTCATCCCCCCTCTCCATGAAAAACAAACGGGGAGCAGGCCCCTAAGCCATGTAAAGTAGCCCTGGCTCAAGGAAGGTACACATGGGGCACAACCAATTCTCAAAAGATTGTACAAGTAGCCCGGGGGCTATACCAACCCCACAAAAGGGAGAATCGGGACTCCAAAAGCACCCGAAACCCTTTTTCACGGCAGGAGGCACCCAAATCAGGGCCCCAAGAACAACAGTCCCAACTCAAAAACAGCAGGCAGAGTCTGCTGGATGGGGCAGAGGGACGGGGAGTGCACTGCAAAACCTCCCAAATGGAAGAGTCCCCCCAGAGATCATCAGCAAGAGGGGCCCATGAGACCAACTATATCCACTCTAAGTCAACCAACACCCGGGATCAAAATCAAAGCTAAACGGTGAGGGAAACAGAAATTTAAACCAATCCTAAATCATTTGGGTTTTCACCACCGATTTTTTTGGGCGAAAGGGGGCCAAAAAGCCCCCCTTTCCCCCGGGGGGGGGGGGGGGGGGGGGGGGTCGGAAAAAAGAGAAAAATCACCGGCAGACAGACGAGAAGAGAGAGACAGAGAGAGAGACAGACAGACAAAACCAAGAGGCGGCAGACGCACACACACAAAAGCCAAGCGCATATTACTGTTCTCTGGAAATTAAACGTCAAAACCCCAAAAAATAACTTTTCAACAAACAAACTACTGTGGGGGTTTATCCTTTTTTAATCTAATTTCCCTAAACTTTTCAGATTTCAGTTTTTTTTAATCCTATTTTTTTCCCTTGTCATTTTAAATTTAAACACCCTTTTCCCCCCCAAACATTCTTCAAATGGTCTTTGTTTTTCCCTGTGAAAAAAAACTACAGTTTTTTAACTGTTTAAAAGTTTTTTAAAAACCGAGTTTTTTTTTCTGGGCATAAAACCACACACTTATCCCACAGGTCTTCCCCCTGAAAGCTATTTTTCGAAAAAGTGTTTCTCTTTTTAACAATGTTTTTTTTTCCCTGCCAACAGCCCTTTTAAAATAAATATTGCCGGGCTTTTCCTTTCCCAAAAAACTATAAAACGGGTTCAAAAAACACTCATTCATTTTTATTCTGGGATCAACTAAAAAATTGTCATCATCTGCCCCATAAAACCCCTTCTATTTTTATATGCTTTGTTCCTTTTTAAGTTTTTGGGCAGAAAATCACAATTATAAAAAATTTATAAACATAAAACTGTTTGTAACAGGTCGGGAAAATATTGTTTTTCCCAAAACCAGTTTTTTTCCACAAATAAATGAAAAATTTGAGGGTTTTTGTAAAAATTTTTTAAAACTGTTCCGATAGTTTTAATACTAAAATTTTAAATCAAATCCATTTTATTTTTTTTATCTTGCTCCTGTAAAAAAACTTGTTCAGTAAAAAAAAAACCTATAAGGTCTAAATGCGAAAGATTAATCCAATTCATTTTCTGTAAGTTTGTTTCTATTTAGACTAATATTGTTTTTTGTTGCTTGTTTTTATGACCTTAAAAACCTGGGTCATTGTGAAGAATGACAAACCGGTAACTTTAAGTTTTTCAACGCCCTAAGTTTTGCCAGCAAATTTAAAATTTCCCTTTTTAAAAAAGGACCCCACTAACGCCCACAACCCCATCCCCCCCCTTTAAAATCTTTTAAAAAACAGAAATTTAAAATATCATTGTGAACGCATCTCCAAAATTTCTTTTGGGGAATAAAACTGAAATTTTTTGTAGAAGCACCCTTTTAAAAAACCGGGGTTTCTCTTCGTGGAGGATTACTGTTTATTCCCTACGTTTTAAATTTAAAATCTTTTTCCCGGGACTATTGTCGTCTGCAAAGCTTAAAAGAAAAGGGGCCAGAGTTGAAGGGTTTTTCTGGAAACTTTTTTGAGGGCTAAAATATGAAAATGGGTTTAAGAATAAAATTTTTATGTCCCATTCAAAATAGGGTTTTCCTAAGTGCCATTTGAGTCAGGTTTTTCGAACTTTTTTTAATTTCGGGCCCAAAACTTATTTGCTCTAGTTTTGCGATTTGTTCAGTTTAGGAAATTTTTTTGCTGCCAAACCCTTTCTTGGGGGTTTAAAAAAACCTTCTTTAGGGGACTCAAACCCATAAAATTTTTCCAAATCCCCCATTCTTTTCAAAGTCCCCCACGCCCTGAAAGGGTTTTTTAAATTTCTAAATTTTAAAACACCTCCCCAGGCGCTAATGTAACCCTGGTTCTTCGGGCCCCGCGACATTTTTTTTTAAGTAACGTTTTTTTATTTCCAAAAAAAAGGGGCCAGGTTATCACATTTCCGAACTTTCCCTGTTTTGTTTTTGTTTTTTTATAAAAATGATCCGACCCCCCCCACAAACAAATCTTTAAACTGAAAATTAGGGAATTGTAAAATTTTCAAAATCGCAATAGGGCAGTTTTTCCCCCTGAGGGAAGAGCTTTTAAAAAACCGTTGGGGGGGCCCCTTTCCATAAAATAATTTTCATCAGTGCTTAGTTGGGCCAAAGAACATAGAGTAATGAATTTAATGCAAGATGGGAGCGGTTTTCTCCCTCAAAGAGTTTTGTCGGTGTAGCACAAAAAAACAAATATTCCCATCTGAAAAAAGCCAAAACTTTTTAGTTTGCTCTGCATAAAAAAGGGAAATTGGCTACTTTTCTTCGGGTTTTTGAAAAAAAACATTGTTTTTTTAAATTTCCCATTTTTAAGTTTAAAGAGTAATGTCGAAATTACCCCTTGCTTCTTTTAGCAAACCAAACCCAAAAAAACCACCAGGTATGGTTAACTGGCTAACTTTTTTTCCCTTTTTTGTAAAATTTTAGAACCGTAAAATTCCCCTTTGGTTTCGCTTATATTAAACCAAAACGATTTTGTAAAAAAATTCATGAAGTCACCTTTTTGGCCCCCCCAATTGTTATAAATTTGCATGTTCAAAAAGGGAAGGGCGGCCCTTGGGGTTTTTAAATTGTTCAAAAAATTTTTTTAAACAAATTAAAAATGACCCGAATTAAAATTTTCTGGGGGCAAAATATTCTGTTGGGCCGCATTTACAATTTTAAAAAATATAGAAAACTGATACCTTGACATTGCGGATTTCAGCCTCCCCTTTTTTTCATAAAAAGGTGAGAAACTCCTTTAAGAGCTATCTTAACCCCCCTATTGAAAAAGACACATCCAGAAAGGTGGTTTATTTAACCTTAAAAAAGCATTTTTTAACAGAACCAGTTAAATTTTGCGGTTTTGCCTTCAAAAAGGGTTGGAGTGTCGAAACTGACATTTAAATCACCATGATCTTTTGGTGGGTCAGTGAACAGTTTTCCCTTTTTCTATTAAAAACCTTCGGGCGTTTTTTGACTGAACGCAAGCACCATTACCGAAGTCTTTAAATCCATTCAGCAACAAATAGACATAAGGGTTTTTGGAAATTTCGGTAACGAATTCAATTAACTTTAAAGACAGACTTTAGACAAAAGTTGGATCTTGATAAAGGCCCTGGGCGAAATTTTTTTTCCCGGGGCACCACAGAAAAGAAACCCTATGACCGGGGTTCCCCCTTTAAAAATTTGGGTTCAGGCCCGGGTCCATAGGGGCAAGAGCATAAAACAGCATGGAAAAACATTTATCTTAGACACTTCAAAGGGGCCAAAACAAAAGGGGGGGAAAGAACAAATTTAAACACTCTATTCGTATTTACTTTTTTGGGTTTGCTGGGGCGCAACACACAAGATCGAGCATAACGGGATTTTTCTACGGGCTTTACGCACAAAAACAATCCTTGGGCAAATTTAGAGGAGGGCCTTTAAATTTCCCCAAACAGTTTGATTTACCTTAAAGTATTCAAAGTCCCAAACCCATTTTTAAAATACCCAAGATCGAAAGTAGACTTTGCTTTTGGGCCTGGTTTTTTTAAAATGTTTCCTTTCTGACCTCAGACTCCAGATAGGTACAATAAAAAACTAAAATAAAAAAAATTTTTTATAGCGGGCAATAAACAGAAGGTTAAAAACACAAAAATTCGAGCCAAATTTTTAAAAAAAATAAAAGAACCCCCCAAGATTAAGTCATCAAATCCCCGAAGCCCAAACCCCCCAAAAGTCATTAAAAAACTCGGGCAAAGCTTGCGGACCCCTGTTCGGGGATGACCAGAAAATAAAAGAAAAGCGCTTTTTCTTGTTTAAACTGGCCTTGGGATTACTGGGTCTTTTTTTTTAAAAAAAAATTTTAAAACCAACTATTAAGAGAATAATGCCCAAAAAGTGCTGGGCCATAAACCAAACTACTTTGCTTTCAGTAGACAAAAGCCACGACAATACCCCCTAAAAAAACCGGGTAAAGAGTCATAGTTTTAATTTGGCTAATTTTTTTAAAAAAATTTCGAAATTGTTTAAAGCTTTTTTTTTAACCCATGTTTTTATCAGGTGGGGGGAGGGTGGTGGAGGCATTTGGGCTTTGACCACCCCCGGGCCAAAAATTTAACCATCCCCAAAGTGTATTTAAATTAAAAAAACCAAAAGGCCGTTAAAAAGCTTGCTAATGTGTTTCCTTGCTCTCTAAACGTGTTCTTTTCGTTCTGCTAGCGTTGTTTTCTTCATAAAAAATTTTTTTCCGATATTTTCTTTTTATTCTTTTCCAAATTGGGGTTCGAAAATTGGTCTCTTTTAAGTATTTAGCATTTCCCTATTTCTTGTTTACCCTCTCTTGTTCAAGATTTTTTAGTTTTTGGGGTATTTTTTTTTTAAAATATCACCCCCCCTACGAGGGCCGGTCGCACCTAAAAACGATTTTTCTTTTTCTTTTTATATCCCCATCTAGTTCACCTATTTTTTGCTAAATTGTTTTTTTAATTTTCCGCCTCTAATGGTTCTTAAACCCAAGACCCAAGGGCCTTAGTTCTGCTTTGGGTAGCGGTGAGTCGTGATATTTTTAAAAACGCTGTTTCTTCTAAAAAACTGGATTCGGGCTTCATTACATTTATTACTTAAACCTCTGATTGTTTTAAATTTTTTAAATTTCCATTTTTTGAAATTTGGGTTATCTTTTTTGGGGTTTCTTGCAGGGGTTTTTAGTTTTACAACTGTTTTCCCCCCTTTTTTTTTTGGCCTAACAAGGCCAAGGCGATTTTGATTTTTTCACACGGGGTTTTTTTTCAAATTGAACCCAGGGGCTAAAAACTTTGGGGGTCTTTTTTAGTTGTAAGCTGAACAAGTTGCCCCCCCCCCCCCCCCCCCCCCCCTTGATCGTTTTTCACAAAAAAATTTGACATTTTTTTAAATTTCAAAATCTTTGGGGCCCAATAAATTCGGGGGTTCTTAAACCCAAAACTTTGGTACAATAAATTTAACCTTCCCCTTTTTCTGTTAAATTTCCCATGCCACTTTGAGAGCGTTGAGCGATGCTGGTCAAAGGGATCATTTCCCCCTAAAGTCGTCTCCCCCGATAAAAAAACATCAAAAATCTTTTTTCCCCTTTAAAAATTTCCCTTTGCCATTTTTTTTAAAAATTAATTAACTTTTTTTTTTTGTTTTATAAAAATCCCCCCCAAACCAAAAAAAAAAACAAAAGGCTCGTTTCTTGCCCCCGAATAAAAAGCTGAAAAAACCCCCGGGCGGAAGGTAAAAAAAGGGAATATTATTTTTCCCAAAAAATCCATTTTCCCTTATTGATGCAGATCAAATTCTTAAAGTCAAATTTTCCAACTTAGGAGCGGAGGGAATTGTTTTGTCCCAGGTTTCGGCGCGTTTACTTTTCAAATACGTTTGAATTCAACAACATACCCAAACGGGACAGTTGTCCAGAATCTGGAGGGGGCAATCGTTAAGAAAATTTTTCTATAAAACTTGAGGGGCAAAAAAATTTTTTCCCTTTACAAAATGCAGAATTTTTTTTTAACCTACCCCAAAAAATTTTCTATGGTTTAACCGGGAATAAAAGGGGCAAATTTTGCTTTTTTAAAGGAATTAAAAATGATGATGGACTAAAACACAGAATAGACGCCCCCAGATGGAAAGAAAAACAAAACCCCAGTAGCCGTAAAGTTTGCGAAAGGAAAACCCCTTTTCCATTCCCTTGGGATTTTGAGTTTTTAAAAAGGGCGCATGCGCCATACTTTCAAGGGCATTAAAAGACAGATTTTCATAGGGAACAACTTTTAATGAATACAAACGCGTTATCAAATCACAGACACCGAGCAAAGTACAGCATTTCTGACATCTTGTTTGGGGTTTTTTACGTGTTACCAACTCTTTTTAAAGCAAGGCTGTTTGGGGCACCAATAGGAGCCCGAATTAGAAATATTTTACAAAGAGTGATTCATCAAAAACAACAATCCTAAAGCAGGGCAGCCCAAAATATAGGAATTTTAGTTTTGGGTTTTGCAGAAAGATCGTTTAAAGGTATTTTTTTTGCTGGGGCGAAATGAAAAAACCCTTTTAAACAAGAGCAATGAAAATTTTTTTTAATCCAAAAATAACGAAAGTACAATGTTCGATTGGGGGTGGGCCAACCCAAATTTTACGCTAGGGGTAAAAAACCTTTATCAGCTTTTTTGTGAAATAAAAAACTTTTTGGAGGCGGGGGGGTGTAGAAATCCAACATTTGACCTTTGCCCCTAAAGATTTACATCTTCACAAGGGTTGGGCCCTTAAATGATTTTTTTAACAACAAAATACGGTTTTTTGGATTAAACCTAAGGCAACAGGGATAATCAGTTGCAGGGAAAGCGGGGACTGGAAAAGACGAAAATAAACATTCAAATTGATAAAGAAGAAAAAGGCCGAAAAAACCGGGTTTAAATGTCATTTGTTTTATTATTTTAATGGCACTGAAAATTGAAGTTTAAAAATTTGGGGGAAAATGAAGTAAAACTAAATTATTTTTTTTTTAAAAAAAGGCAGGTCTGTTCAGGTTTACCCAAAAATGGGGCCTACAGCGCCGCCAAAAGAAAATAGTAAAAACCCCTAAAAAAAAAAAAACCTTCAATTAACCAACATTACACAAATGCAAACAAAAACAGAGCAAGACCTTTTCAAAATAAAAGAAAAAAACCAAAACGAAGGTATTCTGCCCCCTTAAAAAGGGCTTTAAAAAATTTTAAAACGGGAAGCTTCGACTAAAAAGGCGCCCTATCAGCGGGAACGAGTTTTTGGTCTTTTGGGCAAGGGGCATGGCGCCCCCGCGGGTTTTACCTCAGGGGGTTTTTTGCCCTTTACCCTTTTTGGCCTGGTTCATTAGCTGTAGGGGGGCTGCTACCCAAAAAAATAAAAACAAAAACCCCAAAAAACCCAAACAGCTATTTCAACAAATAACACTAAACTTAGTTCTTTTTAAAAAACGAAAATTAAAAAAGCGCAGTTGACCAAACATCACGGATGAAAAATTTAAATTTCGTTTAAAAAGGCCGATTTTGTTTGACTACAAAAGAAAAAATTTTTATCTTCAAAAAAAGGGCGAGGCAAGTTTTTCCTTCAACAGCCAAAACGCCCGGGCAGAAAAAAAATTAAAGTTTAAAAAAAAGGGAAACGAGACATTAAACTCTGCTCAAAAAACAGCTCACAGTAACAAAAAACCCAAAGGGGTGTTTAAAATTTTAAGTTTATAAAGCCAACGCAAAAAAAACCGTTGATATTAAATTTCTGATTTTTATTTTTTTTAATTTAAAAAAATTTTATTGAGTTAAAAAAGAAGCTAAAACAGGGGGGGGGGGGGGGCTAAGTTTTAAAAGAAGGGCAAAAAACAAATTTTTTTTGAAGAATGCTTGAGAGAGAGCGTTTATAAAGAGAAACTGAATATTTGATCTAAAAGGGCTTTGGGATCCAGCAAACGGGCCGGGGTTGTACATGAAATTTTTCTCAATTTCCCAAAGAAAACCCCAAAAACAATAGACCCCCCATTTTTAAAGGTAATTTTAAGCTTTTTTTAAATCGACAATTTTAACAAAAATTTAAAGGGAAAATCTAGAACCCGGGGTCTCACAAAACAGCAGACTATTCTTTCTCAAATGACTTAACACCCGGGGGGGCAGTTAAAGAATGTTTAAAACTTTTTGACACCCCCCCCCGAAGAGGGAGTATGGGGGGCCTTAATGGGGGGAAAAAAAAAGGGTCAAAACACACAAAACTCCACTGCCTTGTAACAGCATGTCCGCGGGATATCACCTGCGTACACAGAAAGAAAGAAAAAAACACTTTTTGGGACGATGCCGCGAAGAACCAAAATGAAGGCCGGGTTTTGGTTCAAGGGCGAAGTTTTAGAGATCAGTTTAAAAACAGGCAAAGTATGCCCCCGAAGTTTTTTAAGGCTTACATTCCCCCTACCCCCCAGCTTTAAGTTGAAAAAAAGAGCATTTCAAAAAACATAAAGAATACAAAAAACAAATTTTTTTATGGGGTGGTTCTTGCAAGGCTGCATCACGCCCGAAAAAACCCGCAGAGAGAGTGTCTAACTTCGGCAATACCCCAAAGGGAACTTAACTTAAAGGGAAATACCTTTTCCGTTAGGGGAAACCCAAAATTAAACATTTTTTGAAGCAAAACAAACCAAAAAACTGAAATTTAATCTACACATGGGATGGGGAAACAAATCTCCCAGCCGTTTAAAAGGTCCAAAAACAGTCCAACGTTGGGCGACCCAGAAAAAAAATCTTTTGGGGACTTACAAACTAATTTTTTTTCACCACGGGGCTCCCCACATTACACTTTGAAACGAACAATGATTAAACAAATGCAGCATATTTCAAAAGAGGGGCAAAAACAAAAATTTTCTGCAGAAAATGTTTAACAAGAATCCCATCTGTTAAAAAGGCCTCAAAGCAAAACATAAGAAACTTGTAAAAGTTTTTTGGGAGACGTAATACAGAACAAATTACGGCCCCCCCGGATCTAAAGTTGTTTTAAGAACTGGAAAAAACTGCAACTTTTTCCTATGTTGTTTACGCAGACCGGGGGGGGGGGGCACCTTTGGGTTTCCCTTTTAAGGGGGCCCCACCACAAAAACCTTTTGGGAAAAAAATCTTAAAGAGTAAAACATCAATTTGTTCATTTGCCTTCATTATTTTAGGTCCGGGTGGCGTTTATTCCCGAAAACCCGAATTTTACGAAGGGCCCAAAAAGCGGCTAGAAGGGTTTTTTTTCGCGCTGAGCAAGTGCGCCCAAAGACTGTTCTAATAATCTGAAATTTTTTCTGAAATCATAATTTGGCGCCTGAAAAACCAACAACCCGTATGATCCCGCCCCCGCAAATTTTTGGGTTTGTTTTTTTAGGCCTCTCATCAACCAGAGAAACCAAAAAATAAGATACCATGACCATTAGCGGAAATTTCAAGGGGGGGCGGCGCTTTAACAAAATTTCCCCCAAACTTTAACAAATTTGGGTCCTAAGACATGGAAGCTGCCTGTAACTTTCATAACTTTCGAGGTTTTCGACTCCCCCCTTATTAAAGAAAGCATGGGCATGCCTTTAGGGGAGCAAGCATTGCCCCAGGTCCCTCAGAAAAGTACCTTTTGGGGTTTTACTTAAATAACATTCTTTTTTTTGACTCATGCAGCACATGATGGGTTCATTAAGTCCCCTTTGGGTATTTCCTTAAAGTCCTTCCCAATAACGGAAAAATATTTTTTACTCAAATTTTTGTTAGAAAGGGGGGTTTTTCCCTTTTGAGGAAATGAAAAAGTTGGGAAAGGGTTGAAAGAAAATACACTTCCCCCTAAAGGCGCGTTTTTTTTCTATCTTTAAAGGGAAAAGGGCATGCAGCGACAAACCCATTACCACATGCTCAAGAGCTTGGCAAAAAATTTTGATTGTAAAACAGGGGGGAAATATCATGGGCTCCTTTTTTTTGGCAAATTATGTTTGTTGGCGACGCTTTGAAAAATTTCAGAAAGACCGCATGAAACATTATAACCTAGATCCCGCGCCCTTACATTTCTGGGGCCCGGGGTGAATTGGGATGCTTTCCTTTAAAATTTACTGGAGTTTCAGATTGAATTTTTTGTCAATTTACCAATGATTCAGAGAATTTTAAAACGGTTCGTGAGGAATTAGTATGGGGGTCGCATCATTAAGGGAAAGCAAACAACAAATAAATTTTGGGCGATTTTGATCCCAAATAAAAGGGGGCAAACTTTCTCATTTTTTTTAGACCCCAAACAATCTGTAAGGTTTGGGGTATGGGGGCAATCGCTTCCCTTTCGCAAATTTAAAAAAGTACACAGGTACAAAAAATTCAAAAAGGGGATTAAAATGGTTGGGGAGTTTAAAAAAGCCGAAACAACAGCGTGGTTTTATTCTAAAGTTGACTTTGTCCCTGAACCCAACCTGCATAATGACTATTTCCCTTTGCAGCAGAAAGCTAAAATGGAACCAAGAGAACCGCCTAAAAATTGTGCCTAAAACTTCGAGGCAAAAAAAATTAGCCCGTTTATTACAGAAATTTAAAAATTTTATTTTTAAAACATGGTTTTTAAGTTGACGCTTTCATCGTGTAATTGCTTTTTTTTCAAGAACAGTTCATGAAACCAAAACCTCCCTGAAAAACACTGATCTCCCGAACCAAATCCACGATGCTTCAGAAAAAGACTTTTTCAAGTTGAAAAGAAAAACAAACTGTTTTGGAAAGACAAAGGAGAATCCGCACAAACGTAAAGAAAGTTAATTGGGCACCAGAGAGAAAAGAAGCAAATTTAAACTGACTTCAAAACCAAATTTTTCAGGACTTAAAAGACCTGATCCCGCTTTTTGGCATAATGAGAAAAAAAATAAAGTCAAATGGGGCAAACGGGGGGGTTTTCGGTTTAAACCCTTTTAGAATTATCAAAGTTTTTAAGGGTTTGAGTTTTTTTTATACTACTTTTAAACCCTCGTATCCTGATTTTCCGAGTACTTTTCACAAAAATACAGATAGTTTTGTTAAGATTCCCTCTGAAGACATCTTTTAAAGACATGGAAAAAAGGGGTAAAAAGGACATGCGGGATGGTATGATACGTCTGATTACCCAAAGATTTCGCCTTTTCATTCAATTAAATAACAAAAAATTTTTAAGGGAAAAATGAAAAGGGTGAATTAACTGGGGAAAAGGGGGTCAAGGAGTAAGTGGGGGTTAAAGGGCAAAAATTTACAATATTTTTGAACCCGGGGAAAAAAAATTAAGAAACAAAGGGAAAAATTTTCCCCCAGCGTTTGCAGTCAAACATATCACATGACAACTACAAAGAAGCATTGTTTGGCAATAAGGGCTTTCCCTCATGACAACTTTAAAAATGCGATTTTAATCTACCCGAATCAACACAACTTTGTAACAAAAGTCGTTAGATAGAACCAAAAAACAAAACGGTAATTTTATAAACCAGAGTTTCATAGCAATTGGGGACTGGAGAAAACCCTAAAAATTTAAATTTAAAAACGGAAAAGTGCCCCGGGGGGATTTTTTTCAGTTCTTCCTTCACAAAAGGGTTTTTTGAGGGCGGTTTTTGTTGTGGCAGTTTCTCGTAAAAAAATACACGGGGGGTTTTATCTTTACAATTCTTTTTTTTCATATGGGTCAAAACTCCAAAACCGGTCAGTTCCCCGATGGAGTTCCCCCTTCTGCTTCCCCCCGGAAAAAAAAGGTACCTTACTTTAAACCAAAAAGGTAAAAGGTTTTTTTGGTTTTACTGGAGTCTTCAGCAACATTTTTTGTTTTTCTTTTTATTGCTTTTACTGTTTTAGCCCTTTTAATTTTCATTATTCATTGCGGGGGCAAAACTGAGGGCAAACTTCCAACCCATTCTGTTTGCGAGAATTGTCAATAAGCTTCCGTATACTGGAAAGGGGAAAAGTCTTTCCCCTAACTGTTTTGGGTTTAAAATTTTCAACTAAAGCCCCGTGAACTGGAACTCCTGGAATGCCCCCTTTTAATTGGGCCCCTATGTTTTTTAAAAAATAATTGATTCACTTTGGGCCTTTTAAAAAATTTTTTCCCCGCGACTTTAATCATGCGGGGATAAATTAGGGGGGCCTCGTTGATATATCAGTTGTATGGCAACAGCAACAAACCAAAAAGCACCTTTTTTGTTAATGGCTCCCCCAAACTTTTTACTTGAAGCCATGTCAATTTACTGGAGTGGGGTCTTAAATCTTTTTCGTCTAATCCTATCAAGGGGAAATTTTAGAAGATCCAAATTTTATTGGGGGTCGTTTGGGATTGTATTGCAAAGTGTGGTCCTGTTTCGTCCTAGGCGCAGGGAAAAAAAATTTGGGCCCAAAACCCCTTTTTTTAGATAAAACCCTTCCCTTTTTCGTTTGTTCACTAACAAACCCCCTGGGTTGGGTTAGCTTTTTAATTTCCCCTGATTCCCTTCCAATATCCTTTTGGTGAATAATAGATTTTGTTCATTTTTATTTAGCCAATAAAAATGTGCAACAAAATACACGAAGGTCATACCAAAGACAAAAAAACCCATTTCTTGCATCTTTTTTTTTTTCGGGGTTTTATTTAAAAATCAAAGAATTTTGGGGGGGGCAATGTCTTTGGGCTTGGGTTTTCCGGGCTAGATAATATTTTTTTATTGCTTGTTTAACATTTTTAAATGTGTAACGCATGCCCCGTTCCCTTTTCCCGTGTGTCATTAAAAAAATCTAACTGCTCAAGTCTCTGCCCTTTTATAGGCGTCCCCGTGCAACTGCTAGTTGCTCCAAAGCTTTTTTAGGGCTTTTTCTCTCGCTGTCATTCCCCCGTTTTTTCTAAATGCGAAAAATTTCTTTCCCCTAAAAAACAACGATTCACCCACAGCGCCGCCCCATCATTAATTTTCGAGTGAAGCCTTTTTTAAAAAATGTATTTTTTTCTTAAAAAATTTAAATTTTTCCCGGAAATTTTTCCTTGCTTGAAAAGAAAATCTTTCGTAGCAACCGAAGCTGAATGATAGCAATCAGCTTTGCTGAATCCCCCAAAGTTTTAGTTTCCAAGAAACTGCTGGTTTAATTTTTTAACAGGGTTTATACCCAAACATTGGGGTTTTCCTACACTTAATTTCCCCCAATAACAGCAGAAGGTATACAAGGTTAGCAACCCGTTTTTTTTTTTGGGGCTCATTTTTTTAAAATAAAATAATTATAAAATTTTTAAAAAAAAAAAGAACATGATGATCAAAAACACTACAAAGCGGCCTAAAAACCCCCCCGAAATTTTAATGGCCAAGTTGATTGGCCAAACTGTTTTTGCCCCAAAAGGAGAGGTTGTATTTTTTGGCAGCATGTGGAAAAACAAAAAAGTTCCTCCGGGAAAAGAATTCACATTGAAAAAGATTCAACAAAATGTCGCCCCCAAGACAATTTTTTAAATATCAAAACAGGTTTAAACCCCAGCTGGGGGCCCAGAAATGGTGAAAAGTGTGGGCAAACCCGGTTTTATTTGTACCTAAACTAGTCAGTAGATTTGGGTCCCATTTATTCTGAACAAGATCTTAACGTATGATTTAAAAAGCAAAAATCCAAATTTTAAAAAAAGTCATTGAGTCCTAGGGTGGGGATCTATACTATAGATTTTGGAAAATTTTTTTATCCCCCAGCGAAACATGGATTAAAAACCCTTTTTTCAAAAATAGAAAATTTTTTTCCCTTCAAAATGAACGATCTGGAAAATCAGCAGAACCCCGAAAACACTGAATCAGGTGGGGAAAGTAAACCAAGCCAAAAAATCATCAGAAAACACTGAACCAGGGGGAGAAACCCTTAAAAATCCTGGGGGTTTTGAAGAAAGGAAAAAAAAAAAGCAAAGTGGAACAGGCAAAAAAAATAAAGTTAAAAGCATTAAGAAAACTTTAAAAGCCGCCAAAGCCAGAACAAATTAATTCAATCCACTATTAAAAAATCCATGTTTACAAGGGCCCCAAAGTCTTCATGGAATATTGAACTTAAAAAAATTTTGCCATTTTTGGCGCCATTGCCCTGTTGGGGGGAATTTTTTTGGGGGCTAAAAATATATACACCAAATTTCAACAGAAACAAAAAACAATCAAAAAAATCGAACCATTTAAAAACAGAAAGAGACAACTGCACGCCAAAAAACCCCCCAAAAACAAAGCTCATTTTGTCCAATTTTTAAAAAGAAAAATTTTTTTAAATTTTTTAAAAAAATAGATTTAAAAACTATTATAAAATGATAAAGCCAATAAATTAAAAACTAGATCTATAAAAGCATTTCCAAGACCAGAATTGTAATCAAGTGGTTGCTTTGGGTTTAAAACCTTCCTTAAAACCTATGGGAGAGAAAAGCTGACAAGACATCCCCAACGATGGGCGCGTTTTTTTAGGCGTGTTTTAAATATATTAAAACATTTACAAAATTTTAAAATAAAAACTAATTGTATTTTTTTGGGAAAAATTATAAAAAACTTTAATACAACTTGGTTGTACTTAAAGGATGACTTAAAACCAAAAACTTATTAAGAACTTGAAACAAGAACTTAATTTAAAAAATTTTTTCAAGAAATTATTAAAACTTGAAAATAACTTAATTAAAAACTTGGGTTTTTTTAGGGGTGGGGGTGTTGGGGGGGGTGTACACAGGGGTGGGGTGGAGGGCGTGCCTGCGGGGGGTGGGGGGGGGGGGACGTGCGTGGGGTGGGGGTGGGGGGGGGTTTCGGCGTGGGGTGGGGGGGGGGGGGACGGCGTGCGGGGGGGGGGGGTTTGGGGGGCGTGCGTGTGTGCGGGGCCAAAAAAGTTTAAAACAGGACGTTGAAAACGAAGCAGTGAAGCCAGTAAACCCCAGCAATAAAACAAATTTGAAGGGGCAAGGTGGAAATTCAAAGGGATCCCAAATCTAAACAAACCCCCCTTTCCCCTCCTGCATAAGGGAGTATCTAAAAAAAAACTTACGTCAGTGGGGAAACTCGTGCGCTTTCTAGGTTAAACAGGCCCAGCTCGCCTGATTGCCCCAGTATTGCTTGGGGGCTTTTAGCCGTCTTACCGTGCCGCGGACGTTTTGCAAAAACAGGGCCCAAATCTAAACACCCCAACCGCTCCTGCATAAGCGGGAAACCCAAAAAAAGTCTTACGTCAGTGAAAAACGCTTTTCCCTGTGACCTTTGCTGCTCTGGGGGAAACGCTGGAAAAAGGCTTTGCCACGTGACCTTTTAAACCCCGGCCAGGGAAAAACGCTAAAGAAAAGGTTTTGGGGCCAAAGTAACCCTTTAAAAATGCCTAGGGTAAGCGCTGAAGAAACGGCTTGCCACTGGACCTTTGACCGCCCAGGGGAAGCGCTTTTCTCCCCTCACTGCTGCGGACTTGGGGAAAGGGGTGTGTTTGGAGTTGAATTTGGGTTTTTTGGGGGCGGGAGTAGTCCCCAAAAATTTCTAAATTTCCCCCGGGTTTTAAAACATTAAAAACAAACCCCTTTTCTTTGAGTTAAATTTTGTGAAAGAAAGGGCCAACTGTAGAAAACCTTTTTGCATATGGGTTTTAACAAACGAGCAATCCTCTTAGTTTGGGGAGAATTTTGAAGGGCCCCGCCGCTCCCCAAATCATCCAAACAATAACCAAAATTTTGGGATGGACTCAACTTTCTTCGTCAAGTATTTTTCACCCTTTGAAAACTCCCACAACTTTGTTCTGCCAAACCAAAAATTTTAATATAAAAAAACCAACCTGCCCCAAAACCCAGTAAATATCTTCCACTACCCCCAGCAAACCCTTTAAAAGACAATACAACCCGCCTAAAAAAACACCTGCGCGCCCGGGCCCAACCCGAAATTTAATAAAACCCCCCCCCCCCCCCCCCCCCTCAACCCCGGCAAGGGCCCAGTCCCTGCTTTTTTTTTTTTTTGGTCGCTTGCCGTGCGCTGTGTGAACGGGGGCGCGCGTCCCCCCTTTCAGCCTAACTTTTACACATAGTTTTGTAGGGGGTTTTAATACATCCCTCATTGTAATATTTGAAAACATTTTTTTTTGAAGATAGGCTAGCCACCAACTAAATCTCCTCTCCCTACGGGAGTTACTAAGGTCTGCCTAACCCCCCCTCTAAATTTGTTTGCCGAACATTTTAAAATCGCCATCAGTTGCATAAGGGCAAAAACTTAAAAGGGAGATGAACTTTGGGTTTGAAGTAGAAAAGAATACACATCTTAAAACACAAATCAGGGGCCCCTAAAACTGAAACTTAAATTAAAAATCAAACCAAATCACGAATCAGCCGTTTTTTTACCTTTGCCTTAAAAAATTTAAAAAAGGGCCCTGGTTTTTTTAAAAGTGGGTTTAGCGTCCCCAAACCACTCCCCAAAAATCCCAAAGCTTAAAGGTTTTTTTTTTCTTCGGCCCAAATTTCAAAAAGCACGCCATTTTTTTTGATAAGGAACAATCTAATCGATAGCCAAAACCCCGTAAAAAAAACTGGGTACATCGGGGGGGGGGAAAACCAAAAAAAACCTTTAAGAAGTCCCTCCATTTTTCAACATGCTTCGCCCCACCTTCAAAAAAACTACCAGTTAAGCGCAATTTAAGAAAAGGGGAAAGGGGGCGGGTCTCCCCCTGTAAAAGCGGGGGAAGGTTTGCAAACGCCCGCTTTGCGGGCAGACATTGAATAGTTGGCTTCCTTCACTGAAATGACTCAACTAATTCTTTCAACAAATAATCCCAACATCAGTTAAAAATAAAAAATTTATGGCCCCCCGAATAACAAAAACCGTTTTTCAGTAACGTTTTAAACCAATTTTTAAAAAACACAATAAAACACAGTGGTCACAACAGACGCGGGCGAACACAAGCCTTCTTTATTTGGTTGGGTCAAACAAAAAAGACGGCCCCGGGGCCCCGGCCCCGTCCCACATGTGACGACGTAGCCCAAACTCGAATTTCTGAGGCAACCCATTGCAACCCGGCCCAAGGGGGTGGTTCGTTTAAAACAAACACGGGGTAGGTGCAAAACTGCCGCGAGCCGTAAATTTAAATGATCAGATTTGGGGGCCCCCTGTACAAAGTTTGTAGGTGGAAATTTTTCCCGAAGAAGTGTGCGGATTTTATGTCATTTAATTGGAAAAGGAGAAAGAGGGGTGGTGTGTTTGTGTTGGGGCCGCCCCGCCCGCCCTCTTTCTGTCTTTCTGCTCTCCCCCTGTCCCCTCTCTTTTCTGTCTGTCCGTCTGTCTGCCCCGGGTTCTCCTCTCCCTTCCGCCACAGGAAAAAGGGGGCTTTAGGCCCCCTTTCGCACCAAAAAAATCGGTGGGGGAAAACAAGTGAGTCAGGGTTGGGAAAATGGTTCTCTCGGGGCCAAAAGAGGGAAAAAATTTGGGGGGCTCAAAACTACAAGAATGAAAAGTATGTGATCTGGCAAAAAGCCTGAGGAGAGAAAGGGGAACAGGTCAAAATCCCCCACTGCAGAAATTGGAGCTAGGGGGGTTTGTAGGAACGTCGGGATACAGCCTTCCCTGGGGGGAAAAAGCTCTCAGTTTGGGAGGGGGGGAAAAAACCAGAGCCCTGAAAACAATGGGGAGAACGGCAGAGAGGGGTTTTAAACTGGAACCGGGGCAAGGAAGGGAAAAAAAGTGAACTTCATAAGGCTTAAATTTTTCCCTTTTAAAAAATTTCAAGGAAATCCCTTTTTTTGGGGTCGGGGGTTTAAAAGGCCCTGAGTTTATTAATAGAAAAAAGACATGTCCAGAGGGGGCCCTGGGTTCGGGTCCTAGCCAATTTGGGTCTTTTCCCCAAATGGGGGGAAAAAAAAGGGGAGCAGAGGGACATCCGGATTTATGGGAAACCCGGGGGTTTGGCCCCCCCCCCCCTAGGTGTCAGGGGATAAGGGCCGAAACACTTGCTTGGGAAGGGGGGCTTTTTTCTTCTGAGGACTCTCTCTGCCCCCGCCCCCCACGAGTTTCTTTCTACTTTCTTTTTGGGAGAGGATGGAAGGGGTTGGTTCAGTGGGAAAGGAGGAGGTGGGGGGGTGGGGTTTGGGGGTTGGTGGTAGTTCTTCAAAGAGAATGAGTGGATTTGGGGGAGGGGGGAAATGGGGGAAAGGGGTGGGGGGAGGGGGGGGGGGGGGGGGAGTTTGGGGTGGTGGGGGGTGGTTGGGGGTGGGACGAGTTTGGGGGTGGTTTGGGGGTTTTAAAAGATGGTGGGGTGGGGCGGGGATGAAAAAAGGTGGGGAGGCGAGGGGATTGCACAGGGCCTTTTTTTCTCTTAAAAAGTTTTTTGTGCAGAATGTTTAAAATAAAAAATTACAAGAAGCGGGTCTTGAGTGGGCAGGTTTGGAAAAAATCCTGTGATCGACAACCCGTGTTGAAAGGATTTGGCCCAAAAATCTATGTACCTTTTAAAGCGGGATTTTTTCCCGGTTTTGTTTCTTACTTTTTTTCCCCAAAAATGCCCGACGCTTTGGGGAAAAGGGAAAAAAACACTTGGGGCTGGTGCCCCTTTGGTGTTGCCGCGCCAACACACACACCCGGGGCGGGGCTGCGCATGGGACCAGCACGCAAAGCCAAAACCCCCGCACGACGCACCACGCGCCCCGCACACACCCAACACACAAAAACACACCCACACAACCCCACAAAACACACACAACGACACACACACACACACTTACGCCCCGCCGCGCACGGGACGCGTAAACACGAACAACACACATCACGAACCCCACAAAACAACACACCACACACACACACACACAAAAACCCCCCCACACACACACACACACCAGAGAGAGAGAGGAGAGAGAGAGGGGAAGAGAGAGAGAGAAAAGAGAGAGGGAGAGAAAAGGAGAGAGAGAGAGAGAGAGGAGTCCTTTACAAATTCTCTCAAGTACAAAATGCGGAAAGACATTTTGTTTTGAAGTTATAGCACAAATTGTCATCCCCCTTACAAAATGTCACTCTAGATGATATTTTTCACCTATGTTGCGGTTCAAAATGTCACCCCTGTACGTCACTGAAATTTTGTGTTGGCAGCTCAGATGTCTACGTCCACTTGGGAAGACTTTGTCGGCGTGTTTGAATGTATGGTTTTGGTTTTGGTCTGGCCATCTGGTACTGGTGTGACATTCTATAATGCAATAATCGGTCGGTACTGGTGACATTTTTTTTTGTACTGAAACACTAATGTTGTGACATTTTATAATGCAACGATCGATACTTTTGTGACATGTTGTACTGCAACAGTGGGTACTACCATGAAACAGTTTATTGCCTCTATTTCGACCCCCTTTAAAGATTTATTGTAGTTGCTATAATGTGCCACGTAAACCAATTTATTGCCTCTGCTTATTCCCATCTCATTTTAGATCATAGACTTTGAGGAATGCAGTGTGAACATCGTGCGTCTGTTCCAGCTTTGCCAGCAATGCTGAATATATCTCTGTGTGGGTGCCTTTACCCTATAATATGGACCACTTTGTTCTGATCTAAGATAATGAACATGAGCACCTTATCTTCCCAGGCAAACAACATTTAGGAAGCATATGCGGAAGTCTATATATGTTTTCTGATTGATGTTTTAGTTCTATGTTGGGGAGTTGTTTTCTTTTCTTGTGTTGTGTTTTGTTTTGTTTTGTTTTGTTGGGGGGGGGGGGGGGGTCTTGGGATTTTTTCTTCTTTTTTTATTTGCTTGTGTTTGTTTTGTTTTTCCTTTCCATTCTTCATCAATAGATGATCTGACTCAAGAATCAAATACGTGAACTAGATTTTTTACTGTGTTCAAAATTCCCTCTGAGAGCTTCTTTAATCTAGAATTCGATGCCATTCTCACGTCACTAACTTAAACGTGAGGTGGTGATTTTAAAGTGTCAAATATTCAATTTTCAGTCAAGATGAAACACGTGCTATATAGTTTTAAACACGTGGAATTCAAAGCAAAGAGATATCCACTGAAAGGAAATCGCTGTTTGGATAATATTATGCAAATCGGAAGTACTTCATTCACGCCGTAGATCGTAAAAAATCCTGTGACGTACGCTTTGGTCGTTTGGCAATGTCTACAACTGTCATCGATCATGTACAAGTCAGAGACTTCTTACATTCACTGTATATTTTACATTCGTGTCCATGCAAATAGTATCAGGGAAGTGGGATATCTTACACACAGGCCAGAAATTGTACAAGCTGCAACGGTTTACTGGTTCTACGTTTTTATAGATAGTAACGTTCGGCTGCCTGTTCAATTATTCATTTTTTCCCTTTTTTATTTTTATTCATTCATTATTTTCCTTTTTTTCCTCTTTTTTGTTATTCATTCATTATTTTACTTTTTTTCTAAACAGCGGGATCTGCTTGATTTTCGGCAAGTTTCTTTTTTACTTTAGTGAGGTGCTTCCAACCAGCAGGAAAACCAAGATCCCGTAGCCAGCCTGATGAGCTTTTCACGGAGCGAAAACGCTGTCGATTGCTGGTCCTGTTCTCCTCCCCATCGGAGGAACGATAAAACTGACAGAGCACTCACTGGAGTAGGGTTGCGTCGCTTAGCCCCTTCCCCTTAAATGCAAATCTGTCTTTTAAAGTTATCACCTGTAAGTGGAACGGATGTTCATGTATGCTCCACTCCCTATCTAATCATTAGATATATCTGGGCAAATATTTTATCATAATCAGTTCTTGCATGTACTGCATCACTTTGTGAGCCCTTCAAGTTTGTGAAACAGCGTGCAATGTGTTATTATATATATATTATTTTAAATATATATATATATATATATATATATATATAATATATAATGCTGAACAATTAAGTAGTGGGGGAAAACAAGCGCAGGTTAACAATTCTTCAGTCGTTATAGTAATGACTTGGCAAAGATTTGAACTTGTAAAAAAAAAAAAAAAAAAAATTCAAGATGAAGAAAATGGGTGGAATATATTTAAATATGAGAAGCCCTTCACTAGCTGCCTGAGGGAATCATCGTAATCCCTCTTGAAAGCACATTTATTTGTATTGCCTGCTCCTAGGCCTTTCGTCCGCTGGATCGGACTCATCAGGGAGACACGGCTGATTGTGTCAGTGCTCTTGGTGTCAAATAGAGACACACCACAGTCCATACACACACACACACACACACACACACACACACACACACTACAATATATACAAATTTATATATATTATATATATATATGTGTGTGTGTGTGTGTGTGTGTGTGTGTGTGTGTGTGTGTGTGTACACATATACATATATTCCAGCACAGCAGTTTGAACCTACTGTTTTTGTCCAGAACATTGTGATAAAGCTTTTCAGCTGTCACAGGTCTCACGATCCCACCTATTTGAACTGATATGTGAAAGGCAATGCAGTCATCTACATTTGACGAAGCGTCTAAAAGTAGTAATGTATATATCACTGCGAATGACATAAAGAAAAAGTTGAAAACGCAAAGCATCCACGTTTTAGCTTTATTTGCGAAGTGCATAAAACTTTCCTCTTGAGCCAAGGCTTAAAGGACTGGGGTTTGACGCAAATGTGACATACTGGCTCTGAGATCATTCGGAAACTATTCCTTAATAACCCATCATGAAATTGTCTCTTCTTTTGTGTGTGCATAACCCATCTGTATAAATGTAATTTAATATCAGCTGAGAGGTTTTGCCTGAAAATATTTTTTCTTATTACTTTAAATAAACAAAATTCTTTAAAGGAGGGAACTTTGTGACCTTTGTTCGTCAACACAGGATTGAATGCATGGCAGGCAGGTTATATAATGTATGACTTTTTTTCCCATTTTTGGTTATGTTTACTCATTTCCAGTCCATGCTATCTTTTTTTTAAAAAACGAAATTAAATCAGGCTTTCATTCTAACCGTATCAAAGAGATGTCAAATTTATGGACATTTTCTTACAAAGACTTAATCTCTGACATATCCCGTATGGTTCTAAAGATAAGTCTTGAAGTTACGCTATCAACTTCCATTGATGATTTGTGGATGGTGCACCTGAAAGGTTATCCTGAAATGGCAGAAGTAATGGAAAGTCGTCAATGCATTCCTGTCTTCCAAAAACAGTTTACAACTTTCTGATGCATTAGATATTCAACACTGTTAACCAGTGTCTTATGCCGACACAGTCCACACGCAGCGCGCGCGGGCGCACGCACGCACGCACACACGCATCATGCACACGCGCGCGCGCGCACACACACACACACACACACACACACACACACACACACACACACACACCACAAGAGACAGAGACAGACAGAGAGAAGAGAGAGAGAGAGAGAGAGAGAGAGAGAGAGAGAGAGAGAGAGAGAGAGAGAGAGAGAGAGAGATCCAAACACACAGACAGAGGAACAGGCGCAGAAAGAAGATCGGCAAGTATAGAAACGCCTGAAACATCCAAACAGCCAACATGGATCAAGTTTTTGGCTCTTCCGCAGACAGTGTTGTCGAGTTTTTTCGCATTTCTGGGGTATCACATAAATTCTCTTTATCGCATTGGAAGCTTTTGAATAGCTATTATGTCACATAGATTGTCTTTACCGAATGCTGAATTTTCCTACACGGTTTATTCCGTTGCTCTCTCTTTCTCTCTCTCTCTCTCTCAACTGAAAAAATGGCAAATTTCTTGGTTCAGATAGTCTTGTAGCATTTAAACAAATCCAAAAAGGTTACTGCTCTTTTCTTTAGTGAGGCTGCTTTATCGTCTGTTTGACTAAAAAAAAAAAAAAGGTAAGAAACTTGAAACCGGCAACGAAAACAATTACAGGGATCGTTTCATTTGTGACATAAACAGTAAATTACCAAGTTTTGAATAAAATGAATAGGGGGGGGGGGGGAGTGCAGGATGTAATAGATATGAATGGTACCGCTCATTAACACAAAGTCATTTTTTAAGTTTTCCAACATTAATTCTTCATCATCATATGCTCTTCCAGTTACAGTTCTAAAGCATTTGGAAAACAATCGGAAATCATATATTGCATTTGTCGACTTTATAAACGCATTTGACTTCGTTTCCATAAATCAGAATCAAAGGAAAGCTGTGATGGTGTGTGAAAAGAATGAATGAAGAAGTGGAAGCAATACCAACGTCTGTGGCTATGTGATGTGAATTTTGATTGTTGGATGAAATCGGGAAGCAGGGGGCAGTCCCGTTTTCATTATTGTATTAATGCATTGGACTGCTTTAGAGATACATCAGAATGGTCGGCCTGGTGTAGCGTTTATCTTTATGTTGATGATATTATTTTGATAACGGAAACGGTGTTTGGTGTACAGAGACAACTCAGTAGCTTGTTGTCGGCGCAGTAAGGCGAAAACAAAGTTAATTTGACCCCAAAAAATTCTTTTTTAAAGGGAGATATGTGGTTTGATTGAAGAGTGGACCTACGGGAACAAAACTGTGACCCGAGTTAAAGCACATGGATACCTTGGAATTTACTTTTTAACAAAATCAGTGTTGATTTCACTCATCAAGACATGGATTATAGTTGTTTCCCTTTGTTTGCTAAACCATGGCACA
>CM031597.1:109837441-109842441 GCA_018398815.1 Conus ventricosus | reverse complement strand
GGGTGGACAAGCTAGGAGAGCGGTGTTTGTGAGACGTAAGCGTATGAGTGAGCGTGTGCTCTTTTTGGTTCTCATATTTGCGTGGCGTGTTGTCAGTTAGGACTGAGGGGAGGGTAAGAGAGTTAGGGTCAAAGGAAGGAGACTGGTGGGTCAGGATAGGAAAAGGCAAGAGTGGAGGGGTGGGGGTGGCGAGGAGGGGATGGGGTGGGGGTGGAGGGGTGCGGGTTGCGGGGTACGATAAGGAAGGGAAGATAGCATATTCTACGTGTGTGTTTAATTTTATGTCACTCCTTATGAACGTGTATAAGATGTCCGGCAACATTGATACGCAAAAACTTAGTAATATTTGTTTTGACTGTATTGTTTTCTACCATGATTATTATTTGTTATGATTTGTGAAGGATGCGATTGCTAAAACTAGATGTGGAACCCCCTTGCCTTTATGGCTAACTTCGCTGAAGGCAATAAAACATCAAAGCGTCAAAGCGTCAAAACGTCTCTCTCTCTCTCTCTCTCTCTCTCTCTCTCTCTCTCTCTCCTCTCTCTCTCTCTCTCTCTCTCCTCTCTGTTTTTTTTTCGTTGACTGTGAAAACATCTCTCTCTCTCTCTCTCTCTCCTCTCTCTCTCTCTCTCTCTCTCTCTCTCTCTCTCCTCTCTCTCTCCTCTCCTCTCTCTTAAACTTCTTTCTTTTTTCTAGTGGCCTCTGAATATAGTTTAGAAAAGCACCGAAATGCATACACTGACCTATGCCAGAACAGTTGGGAGGGGGGGGAGGGGAATTTGTGCCTTTGTTTTCACATAAACACTTTGGCCATTTCATTTCCGAAAATCCGCAACCTTGGCATTGAGTACTCTTTGGTAAACCGATTCATCCGTGGACACTAGTAGCATCATTTGGCAATGCCTTGTAGTCCAGTTTGCCAAAAACACGGGCACGGAACATCCAAATGATTCCTACGTGATAGTTAGAGTGGCGTTTGCATGAGTGTGTTGGCGAGGATTGGTCACGATAGAAATGAGACAGGGGTAGGATATACTGACTGCAGGACGGCCAGGAGAGAAAACATCCTTCATTTATGGAGTTGGGACCATGGATCCTTCAATACAGTTTAAGAGAATAAGAAATATAGACAAGAAAATCATAGCAATGAAAAAGGTAAAAGACTCTTTGTTCAGTGTGTATTCAAAGGTTTTAGTACAACCGTTTGCCATCTCCGATAGCTTGCAACGAAGAGGAAGCCGGAAAAAGGTGCGTGGAATCTTTCTTTCGCAAATTCATCAGCTTTTCATGGAGAGAGCACCAAGTGCAATGGATTTCTGGATATCGATTTGTGAGACAGCCGCAAGAAGACAGCCTTCCAAGGCTTCGCCTTTACGACCCTTCAACATGCGCCTGGAAATATTCAGCGAACCATATAAAATGAAAACAAAAAGTGCATTAAAAGAACAGTGTTTATTTTGACGAGTGTGAACTATTATTTTTAAAATCGGAAATGAAATGAGGTAGGGAACAGTAAACGATAAACAGTAATCAAGTGGGGTATGTTTTTGCTCCCATAAGGAAACCTAACACAGAGTAACTATTAGATTGTTCGTCTATGTATTTGTCTGACTTTATTCAAGTTTAAAAGGCTGTGCCAGTCTTGAATAAAAGTTACTCTGTGTTAGGTTTCCTTATGGGAGCAAAACATACCCCACTTGTTTACTTGTTTACTGTTTACTATTATTTTTAAGCTCAAATTTGTTTCTGTAACTTTAACTGTTGCACAGCAGCAGGCCTCTGATGAACTTTTTATATAGACTTCATTGTTCTGACAATGTTGTCACTGTTAGAACATTTCGAAGGATCCGTGTGTGTGTGTGTGTGTGTGTGTGTGTGTGTGTGTGTGTGTGTGTGTGTGTGTGTGTGTGTGTGTGTGTGTGTGTTAGCGGGATTGGCTGTCTTCTTGCAGCTCTGTGTGTGTGTGTGTGTTGTGTGTGTGTGTGTGTGTGTGTGTGTGTGTGTGTGTGTGTGTGTGTGTGTGTCGTGCGCGCTGTGGCTGTCTCTGTGGTTTTACATTGTATATGTATGTAGTCCAATGTTTTTTTCTTTTTTTTTTTTTTTATTTTTGAGGGAGGTTTGTGGCGTGATGTGCTGTGGGGTTTGTGTGTTGGTTGGTGTGTATGTTGTGTGTGTGTTGTTGTGTGTTGTGTTGTGTGTTGTGTGTGGTGTGTGTGCGCGCGCGCGCGCGCGCGTGCGTGCGTGGTGCGTGCGTGCGTGCGTGCGTGCGTGCGTGCGTGCGTGGCGTGCGTGCGTGCGTGCGTGCGTGCGTGCGTGCGTGCGTGCGTGCGTCTGTGTGTGTGTGTGTGTGTGTGTGTGTGTGTGTGTGTGTGTGTGTGTGTGTGTGTGTGTGCGTGCGGCGTGCGCGCGACGGGCGTATGTGTGTGTGTGTGTGTGTGTGTGTGTGTGTGTGTGTGTGTGTGTGTGTGATTGCGTGCCTCTGTTTAGGGAAATGGGGAGGAGGAGGTTCAATGGAGGATACGTGATCAGTGCTACCTAGGGATTTCACTCTACGTCCTAACAAAACATCCACCTAGACAGAATGCTATTGTGGGAAACAGTGCAAACAGTACCAGAGCTCAGGCACCCACCTCGCACTTTAGCTGCCCCCTGTTCTCACAGCTCGGTGGAGACAACTCAGACATTGGTGACCAATGGGTCACCATCAACGCCCACAGATTCCTCTACCATCCTACACGTACACGGGTATACTGCGACATTACTTATGTTTATAGACACGTTCTCTGTCATCGAGGCCTTCACTGCCCACGCAGCTTCCCTGTAGAGCAATTCGTCTGCAGCCATGCCTGTCTAGCACCTTTCTCTCCCTTTAGTTGTGTAGGTTTCTGTGTTTGTTTCTGTCCTCCGCCTGTCTGTCAGTCTGTTTGCAAGTCTGCCCGTATTTTTGTCTGTCTGTACGGATGCTTTTCTGTCTCTGCCTCTGTCTGTCTGTCTGTCTGTCTGTCTGTCTGTCTGTCTCTCTCTCTCTCTCTCTCTCCTCTCTCTCTCTCTCTCCTCTCTCTCTCTCTCTCTCTCTCTCTCTCTCTCTCTCTCTCTGTCCGTTTATTTGGCTGGCTGCATTTTCGTCTGTATGTGTGTATGCCTCTCTCTCTCTCTCTCTCTCTCTCTCTCCTCTCTCTCTCTCTCTCTCTCTCTCTCTCTCTCTTCTTTTGTTTCTTTCTTTATTTTGTTTCTCACAATGCTTTCACCCACTCTCAAAAAGAGCAGAGGTTCCTGGTGAGGCACTTGTGTTTAGGATCATGTTGTGACTTTTAAAAAAATTACATATTTATTTTGATTAACGAAAAGCACGACATTATTTTCTTTTTCTTCTACATGGCTTCGAGCCTCATCGTTAACATTTACCTAATCCGTTGCAATGTATGCTTCTTTGCATCATAAACTTTCTTTTTTTCGGCGCTGCAAATATTCATGTATTCCTCCTTGACATAAAGGCTATGTAGGCCATTGTCAATAAAAACGTATCTGAAGCGTCTCTCTCTCTCCTCTCTCTCTCTCTCTCTCTCTCCTCTCTCTCTCTCTCTCTCTTCTTTTTTTATTTGTTTCTTACAATGCTCTCACCCACTCTCAAAAATACCAGAGGTTTTTGTCCACACTTCTCAAATCACCCCTCTTCACATGTTGTGTGTACTGGTGCTTTTAGCCCTCTCTCGTCTTATCCGCATAAAGGATGTCACGTGTCTAGCTATCATTTTGTTAGCTGAGAAGTCTCTAATGTTTGTTATTAGACATTGCTTTTGCTGTTTGATGAGACCTTTCGCCTGTGTGCTGACAGCGCTGAAAATGCCCTGTGGGACTGACTGACTGGTTGATAATGATGAAAGTCTGATCAGGAAAAAATAGTCTTGGTGTCTTGGCGCGAGCGCTCGCGCCCTTTTAACAATACTGCATTCCACTACTAAGAAATTTATACATGAAATATTCACGAGAGAAAAAAAAAAACGTTACGAATTATAAAAAAAAAAAAACAAGCAGGCCATGCATTCGTACACTGCATACCACTTCCAACATCATATGGAATAACGATTTGTTGCACAGAAGATACCAGCATGTTTCTACTGCCGACCATGGAAAGGAATCACACTGTGCCAGTGTCAACTCATAGCCTGACCAGTTCTCATGAGCAGCAGACAGTGAATACTTCCATACTGTCAGAATCTGCTCCTTTGAACAGATTCTGGCACAGAACTATTACTACAGGCTGTTTTCAAACAGTTGCTCTTCTTTCTGAGCACTCTGGAAGAATATGATATTGCGTGTGAACGCTTCCTTTTATCTCTGATTTCTCATAGAAGGCCCGGAATGGTCATTTTTTTTTCTCGTTCCCTGGTTTTAATTGTCATTTTATGAATAAAACTGAAGGCAAATCTCTTCCCTGTGCACACGATTCCTAGTGGACAGTCATCCAATCAGCAAGCACCACCGCCCTCCGAAATCTCCGAAATCTCAGGTCTTCTTCTCATGAAGCTTTACCAGACTTTTAATCTGCTTAAACCATGGATGAAACAACCCCTCCAGCTTTTATCCTGACTGCCCTTATCTCCTTACTATAACATCCCCCCCCCCCTCCCTTTACCCCCTTCCCTTTCTGCCATCAAGGCCAGTGGTTACCCGCTGGCATCAGGTCTTTGGTATCTGTGGGTGAGTTTGTGTGTGAGGCGGGTAGACAGCATCGTGCTGACGGATCGACAGCCACGCTTTCCTGACCTGCCGACAATACATCACTATGGGAGGTGTGTGTGTGTGTGTGTGTGTGTGTGTGTGTGTGTGTGCGTGGTGCGTGCGTGCGTGCGTGCGTGCGTGCGTGTGGTTTAGTGTGTGTGTGTTGTGTGTGTGTGTATGTGTGTGTGTGAGTGTTGTGTGTGTGTGTGTGTGTGTGTTGTGTGTGTGTGGGGTGTGATGTGTGTGTGTCGCGCGCGTGAGTGGTGGTGTGTGTGTG
>CM031597.1:109802441-109834941 GCA_018398815.1 Conus ventricosus | reverse complement strand
AGTCTGAAGAACTCCTTAGTCACAAGTCAATCAGACGATTGAACAATCCCTCAGCTGATCCAGCGCTCTTGGTTTGTTGTTGTTTGGTGGTGACTATCCATCAGCCCATCACACTGTCACACTCTTCCTTAATCAGTGAAACAAAGGAATGTTGAAAGTTCGAACTGGCAACGAATGAGAGGATCTCTCATGCTTCCAGGCTGGTACACGATACCTCGTCAGTTTTGCTTATCAAAACCCAATTGCGGAGAATAGGAAAATTAGTTATTATTCCTGAAATCAGAAAGCCGTCCCCTTTTCACTTCCAATGACATTTGCTGCTTTCTGTTTGTGTAGAGAAGGTTTATGTTTTCCTAATAATATGTATTCATGGATCCTCTAACATGTTAAGTCTAAGATAGGATAGTAAGTCATGTTGATGACTCTAACCCGTGTATTCAATCATACAGTGTTATCTTTTTTTAAGAACGTGTTATTCATTAATGTAATCGTAAATTTGATCCTGTTGTACAATCCACGAAAATTTGACATTTTCTTTGAAATCGTCACTTGATTCGCTTTGTTGGCGAGTTCATGTTTTCACCTGTGTGTGCTGGTTTGTTTGTTTGTCTGTCTGTCAACACGCTTACAAACACACAACTTAATCAAACTGTCTATCTGTCTGTCAACACGCTTACAAACACACAACTTAATCAAACTGTCTGTCTGTCTGTCAACACGCTTACAAACACACAACTTAACCAAACTGAACGAAATGTGAAAGAAAGAGGCAGTGGGGCCCCGGGGTGAACCCATGACATTTCAATGGGGCCCTGGCGTGAATCCATGACATTTCAATGGGGCCTTGGGGTGAACCCATGACATTTCAATGGGGCCCTGGGGTGAACCCATGACATTTCAATGGGGCCCTGGGGAGAATCCATGACATTTCAATGGGGCCCTGGGGTGAACCCATGACATTTCACTGGGGCCCGGGGGTGAACCCATTACATTTCACTGGGGTCCTGGGGTGAACCCATTACATTTCATTGGGCGTCTGGGGTGAACCCATTACATTTCAATGGGGCCCTGGGTGAACCCATTACATTTCAATGGGGCCCTGGGGTGAACCCATTATCTTCAAATGGGGCCCTGGGGTGAACCCATTACATTTCCGTGGGGCCTTGGGGGTGAACCCATGACATTTCAGTGGGGCCCTGGGGTGAACCCATTATCTTTCAATCGGGCCCTGGGGTGAACTCATTACATTTCAGAGGGGCCCTGAGGTGAACCCATTACATTTCGATGGGGCCTGGGTGAACCCATTACATTTCAGTGGGGCCCTGGGGTGAACCCATGACATTTCAGTGGGGACCTGGGTGAACCCATGACATTTCAGTGGGACCTGGGGTGAACTCATTGCATTTCCGTGGGACCCTGTGGTGAACCCCTGACATTTCCGTGAGACCCTGGGGTGAACCCATGACATTTCAGTGGGCCCCTGGGGTGAACCCATTACATTTCCGTGCTGAACTGTGAGATGATCCAGCATCATTTGCGTGACCTCGCAGAAGACCAGTGATCTTCTGACTGCACTCAACTTCATTAATTAAGGAAGCAGAAAGAAGACCAGCCTGCTCAAAAGACAGCTTGTATGTTGTCAAAAGATAGTGGAGCACGCTCCCTACAGAGAATACGTTTTACGTTTGTTACGATGGTGTAGTTTAGTCCGTGTCTTGAAATGTTCAAAATAGGATTCAGTGAAAACTCAAGCGTTTGTTGTTGTTGTTTCTTTCTTCCTTTTTTGTTTTTGTTTTTTTTTTTTTTTTTTTTTGTTTTGTTTGACTTGGTTCGAGTGGGTTTATTTGTTTGTTTTTGTTTCTTTACATTTTATTAAATGAGCACATTTATCATTCTTAAAACTACACTCTACTTGACCGATTGATCAAAGAGGTTTTTAAGGTGTGCATTTCCAATACAACTTGCTTATATGAATAAGAAAATAAGACATGTTTGTATTCCATCATGCTGCATCATTAGCATCATTATTATAGCTGATCAGTAATTAGCTTTTGTCATGATGCATGTTGGGGATCAAATTATTTTTTTGTATTAAAACTTGGGATTCCCAAGTTCCTGCTACATACATCAAACCATCCGTAAAGTATTGTGCAGGTCAATTTCCACGAAGGTTCGTCTAACCGTGTGTGTGTGTGTGTGTGGTGTGTGTGTGTGTGTGTGTGTGTGTGTGTGTGTGTGTGTGTGTGTGCGTGCGTGCGTGCGTGGTCGTGCGTGCGTGCGTGGTGCGTGCGTGCGTGCGTGTGTGTGTCCTATGACAGAAAATTTCAAAGGGCTTTCAAAATAATAAAGACTATGTTTCAGCAGACCAGAAAAAAACATGCCTCTTTTCCCTCTGTCCCAAACAGTATCTAAGTACATGATTTTGGGTGTGGAAAGTGACTTCAAATTGAGTTAAGAATACCTAATGATCGTGATGGACTGGAGAGTGGAGATGAACGGTGAGAGAAAAGGAGCAGAAATAACTTGAAGGGGGAGACTAGGGTCAGAGGAGGAGTAGCTCATCAACAGAAATACATTCCTTCAGTAATGCCCATATCACTGAGTTCGGCATCCCTGGGCTATATTCTGTCTGTGGGGTATGGTGTTTGTTTTCGTTAGAATGTTCGTCTCTTCATGTTCGTCGGTTATCTGGTCGTCGGATTGGCTGCTTTGGAGTGACTGGTTCAGTGGTGGATTGGTTGGTTGGCTGCTGATCTCAGTAGCTGGTTGTCGTTGGTAAATGTGTTGGTTGGTAGGCGGTTTGTTCTGGTGGTTCCTTGACTGGTTAGCTGGCTGGTCAGTTAGTTGGTTAGCTGTAGATTCGTTGGCTGGTTGTTAGGTTGTTGACCATCGTTGATTGGTGAATGGTGGTTGGTTATTGGATTCGATTGGATGGTGGCAAGGTTTGGTGGGGTGTTTGCTTATTACATCGTTCGCTTGTTCTTTATGTAACTGGTTTTTTTTTTTTTCATTCATTGACAACCAGCATTCTTCGTTATTTGTAAACAGACAAACAGAAAAGTGGCGGCTAGAAGATAAAACAAAACAAACAGAGGAAGACAGACAGAAGCAAAAGACAGACAGACAGACAGCATGAAAGTAATGACAGACGAAATCTGCTCGAACATGCCTGCACCTGGAGGAATGCAGTGACGAACCCTTTTTACATAGCAGTAGTGGCCTCGATGGCTTGCTCGCCTTGTTTACTAAACACAGACCGAGAACAGTCGGATGGTTCAAACAGCACCCCCCTCCATCCCAGTCGGCCCTGGTCGTCGGCTGCTCAGTTCTGTCTGTGCTCCATTCCATCCCTCCATAAATATTCCAGAGAGGCGTCTACCCCTCCCACTATCACGGTACTTACCGATCGACTCCAATGCAAACGGCAGATTGTGTGTAGGGTAGGGGTACTGCTTGCCACTGCAGACCGCTACCTACCTGTCAAGCTCTTTGGTTCTTCCTCTTTTCCTTGTGGGGGAAATCGTGTGTGTGTGTGTGTGTGTGTGTGTGTGTGTGTGTGTGTGTGTGTGTGTGTGGTGTGTTGTGTGTGTGTGTGGGGGTGTGTTGTGGGGGTGGTGTTTTGTGTTGTGTGCGTGCGTGCGTGCGTGCGGCGTGCTTGCTTGCGGCGTGCGGGGGGGGCGTGCGTGCGGGTGTGTTTTGTGTGTTGTTGTGTGTGTGTGTGTGTGTGTGTGTGTGTGTGTTTTGTGGGGGGTTTTATGTTGTGTGTGTGGGGTTTTGTGTGTGTGTGTGAGAGAGAGAGAGGGGAGAGGAGAGGAGAGTGGCTCGCGCGCGCGTAGTTTGTGTTTTTGAAATGTCTGCCGTGGGGCTGTGCGGTGGAGGCGGGGGGGAAAGGGGGAAAGCAGTGGGAAGGGTGTGATTAAGTGGGGGGACTGGGACGGGGGACTGTGGGTTGGGGGCCTGAGGGAGGGATCACAGATCGCGGTTAAAATTGTCCCGACTAGGTAAAATTTTTTCCCTCGGGGTTTGGTGAGATCACCAGAAAAATTTTACTCCCCTTTTTCCCCGGTGTCCGGGTGCCCACCTTTTTCCCCTTTCCCCCAAATCCCCCCCTGACACCCCCGCATCCCCCCCCCCTTCCCCATCCCCTCTCCTCTCTTCTCTCTCTCTCTCCCCTCTCTCTCCCCCCCTCCTCTCTCTCTTTTCTTCCCCATTTGCTTTTTTTTTTCTGATTTGCTTTTTACTATATAGGTTTTTTTCCCCCCCCAAGGGGGTGGTGAAAAAAAAAAGTTTCATGCTTAATCCACAACCCTCTTAAAAAAAAAAATTCGTTTTTTCTTTCCCTTTGGGCCTCTCTCTCTCTCTCTCAAACTTTTTATCTGTCCCCTCTCTCTCTCCTTCAACCTCTCTCTCCTTCGTCTGTCTGTTTTGTCTGTCTGCCCGGGCCCTCCCTCTCTCTTCCCCTTTTCCTCTCTCTTTTGAAAAGAGGGTTTTTTAAACTTGTGCTCATGTGTATCCCGCACGAAACGCGCGCGAAAGCAGTTGTGTGTGTGGGGGTGTGTGTGTGTGGGGTGTGGTGTTGTTTTGGTGGGGTTCCCTTTACTCTATGTTTTCCTATTTCCTTTTTCCCCCTTTCTCTCTTTTTCTTTTCTTCCTCTCTCTCTTTTCCCTTTTATCTCTCTTCTCCCCACACACACACACACACCCCACACACCACGCACGCAGCACGACGCACGCACGCACCCCCCAAAAGGGCACACACACACACACAAAAGGCCCCAACGGGGGTTTTTATCCCCGGGAAAAGGAGTATTTTTGGGTCAACAATGTCCCTTGTTACTGTCATTAAAAGGGCAATTGCTTAATCTCCAAATTGGAAAAGACACTGATTTTATTTGGTGTTTCCTGCGTATATCCTTTTGGTCTGCATAAGAAATCGATTTTGTTTCCCCATATAGTATCTGATTTTTGTGGAATGTCAAAAAAAAATTTTGGTACGTTAATGTTTTTAAATTTTCTCCTCACTAAGTTTCACCAATTATCTTTTAAATCTCATGGGGTTTTTTTTTTTCATTTTATTTCACTTTAAGGCAATGCCCCCAAGATCTGACATGTCAATCACCTCCGCACCAAACAAGAGGCGAAGCGCAGGGGGTTTTTGCCCGGCCCATCTTAGGTAGAGGGGAAAACCACAATTTTTTCCCCCCTGTCTTCTAAACCATTTAAACGGGAATGCGAGGGGAAAGCCGGGCCCACGGGGCACTGTCGAGACCCCGCACCCCCCGCCCCCTTTTCTCGGGCACCCGATTGGTCACTTTTAAATCAATGATAATGTTGACTTTTTCCCCGCGATTCATGTCATCGAAAGGGGGGGATTTTCGGCAGGGTGAAAAAACACAGCCCGGGGGTTTTTGGAACTTTTGGTTCGGGGTTTACCTGTCTGTATATCGGGTTTTAGTAAGTTGTATGGGGGTAAGCCTTTCACAACTGAGTCCCATCATTAAAAACTATCACTACATTACGTAACGTTTTCTTTTTTTTTTTTTTTTTTTTGTAAACGTACTTTTACAATACGGGATCTGGTATTCTAAAGGGTCACCCCAAATATTTTCCTTGACAGAACGTCTGTGAAAAAACCCAAACCCTTTGGGACAAATCAGGGGCCCGCGGTTTTATTTCTTTTTTCACCGTAAGGGTGCGGGGGCCCCTCCCGGGTGATTTGGGCTTTGGGATTTTATTTCTTCTGTCTTTTGGGGCAGTCTAATAATGGGGTTTTGGGAGTCAAAGGGCCGTACTGATTTTTATTGGTTCCCACGTTTTTTTTGTTTTTTTGGGTTGTTGTTGTTTTTGGTTGTTGTTTTGTTTTTTTTTGGGTTTGTTTTTTTTTGTTGTTGTTGTTTGTTTTTTTGGGGGGTTTGTTTTTTTTTTTGGGTTTTGGGTTTTTTTTTTGGGGGGTTTGGTTTTTTTCCCCCCCCCCCGAGGGAAAAAAAGGGGGGGGATGATGATGATGATGATGATGATGAAGAAATGATGTTTATCTTTTTTCGAAGAAAAAATTCTTTTAATACCCCTAGCGGGCCAAAAGGGCCCAAAAACTGTGGGGTTGTTGTTTTTGGTTGTTTTTGGGGTTTTGTTGTTGTTTTTGGGTTGTTTTTGGGTGATGAATGATGATTTTGTCGCCCGTGCCCGTTGTTGAAATTTGGGCAATATTTCCCCCTTTTGTTCGCTCGGCGAACCGTTTTAATTTCAAAGGCAGAAAATTTTTGTTTTCCTCAAAAAATTGGGGGGGGCCCCATGGTATTTTTCCCCTCAAAGGGAAAGTTTTAAAAATTTTTTCCATTTAAAAACTATTGTTTTTTTTGTTGTTTTTTGCTCTTCTCCGGCACTATAATTTAAAACCTCCTTATAAGTAGAAACTAGGGTTCTTTAAAAATGGCCTGGTCACTCTTGTATGAGTATTAAAACATCAAACTGAATAGAAGTTGGCCCCGCGGGGCTTTTGCCAGAAACGACTTTTTTTTTCCTCAATACGTGCAGTTGACTGTGGACATAAAGTTTATTCTGTTTTTTTTGACACATTGCCCCGATGCTTTAACGGCATCAAAAACCCAGTGATACTTCTGTCTTGACATAAAAAAATTTCCGTTTTCTTTCCCTTTAAAATTTGTTATTATTTTTGGCGAGAAAACATTAATATTTCTTTGTCTTCAAGGACAAAGTACTTTTTTTCCAAACATGATGTTAACAGTCCCAATTGAACGACCAGGGTTTATTGTTTTCCCTTAAAAGAAACTATTTTCATCACAAAACGGGTAGTTTTTTTTCTTGTTTTCAAAAGAAATGACTTTCAGCACGAAAAAATTTTCGATAAATTTTTTATTTCATGAATTAAATGACTTGTTTTTCCCACAAAAAAAAAAAAGAGTGAAAATACTGGGTTCCAAATTAAATAACTTATCTCCCAAACCCAAATTTTGCCCACTATTCTTGTTTTTAAAGGGGCCCAGAAAAGACTTTTTTGTCAAAAGAAACTAGAACATTTAATGTTTTTTTTTTCTCTTTTTTAGGGTAGTGTATATTTTGTTCATACTTGTATCATTCTCTCTATGAAATTTATCAATTAATATCGTTTAATCTCTCTCCCCGATTTCTCTCTCTCTTTTTCTCTCTCTCTCTCAGAAAAGAGACTTAAACTTTTTTCAGCAAACTGAAACAAAAGCTTTGTTCCAGTTGTTCCCCCTTAAGGGGATTTTTTTTTTTAATTTCTGAGGAAGACAAAAAAAAAACTTTTTGATACAGCCTACCCCAAAATTTAAACGCCGCTGTCTCAATGGCATGCTTGTATCCCGGGGCATCTGAAACAGCCCCACAAAAATACCAACAGCAAATCAAGCGCATAAAAAAGGATAGGGTTGATGCTTGCAGTGCAAATCTTTTGATTATCCCAAAAAAATTTTAAAGTTTGATAAGGGGAAGTGGGGGAAGAGTGTGTTGTGTGGGGGGGGGGGGGGGTGCGCGCGCGCGTGTGTGTGTGTGTTGTGGGTGTGTGGGTTTTTTACAAAAATAAATAATGAGAAAAAGGGGGCAAGATAGGATCGTTTTAAACGGGGATAAAATTTTTAAGTTTTTAGGACAAGAAAAAAAACACCCGGGGGTGTGGGGGGGAAACCCAGGGGGAAGCACTGTTTCACCTGCCTTTGAGCAGCCCTGAACCCCCCTTGGGGGATTTGTGCTGTTTTTGCAAAGGGGAAAGGCAACGCGCAGGACCCCCCATTAAGTTTTCATGGGCCCTAACCCCTCCTGAACAGGGGGGTTTTAACCCCCTACAGGATTGCAACTCAAACAGCCCCCTTAAAATGCTTTTCCCCATGGGTGAAACCAAACCCTGTTTCATGACTGCAGAGCCCCCCGGGAAAAAAGACACCACCCCCAGTTTGCCGAGAAACACCCCACAGACCCAACCACCCATCCCCAAAGGGACAAAATGGGGACTTGCCACCCAGACACGCCATGTTTTCGCCATCCCGTCTTATTTTGCCCTAAAGGGAGAGAATGCTAATGTTCTGTGTCAATTTTAGTTTCATTCCTTGTGGCAGTTTTTGAAGAATCCCTTTTCCCAAAATAAAGATCGGGAAACGTAGAATCAACCCGCATACCCTTTTTTTTCATGTTTTTTTGCCCCCTTTCAAATAATAAAATTTAAAACCCACTGTTAAGGGTCACGGGACGTTTGGCTAAAAGGGGCATTTAAACTATACTGTCCCATGGAAGGAGTGGGGGATCATATTACGTTTTTTGACTAATACACCCAAGCTGCTTTTCCCCCCCCCTAAAAGATACACGTGTTGGTCAGGGACATTTTTGACATTCGGGAAATCCCTTTTTTCCTTTCCCTAAAGGTGATGTATGGGTACAGGCAACGTTTTTCCCCAAAACCCTTTTTCTTTTCCCAACCCCCTCCTCCCCACCCCCCCTTTTCCCATACCCCCCCCCCCCCCCCCCCCCCCCCCCCCCCCTCAACACCGGGCCGATTTAGGTTCAAAGGAAAATTTTTTTGACGGGACTTGATGGGTTTTTTTTTCTTCTTTTTCAAATTAAACGTTTTGGGATAACACGACATCTCTGACTTTAATGCTCCCTATAAATTTAAATTGTTGTTAAAATTGGGCCGCGTAAGGCACAAAAAAAAAACTTCAGGCAACGAACGGCGAATGTGAATGAAAACAAACCCGGAATATTAATGGTAAAAAAATTAAAAGTCAAGGGAAAGCAAAACGCTAAACAAGAAAACAAATTGAAAGTTCGTGAAAAAAAAACCCCAAATTTTAGAAAAAACAGAGTTTAAAAATTAATGAAAAAAAAAGTGAAGGGTTTAATAAAAAGAAATGTTTAAAAAAAGGGGGTTTATTTTAAAACCCAAAGCAGTGTTAAGGGAAAAACAAGGTGAATAAAAATTTAAGAAGAAAATTTTTTAAATAAAAAATGTTAGTTAAAAGAAGCAGTTTTTTAATAAAAACCAACGGGGAAGGGTTTAAAAAAAGAAAATGTTTTAAATAAAATGTTATTTTAAAACAAAGCAGTGTTAATAAAAAACAACGTGAATGGTAATAAGAAAAAAAATTTTTAAAAATAAAATTTTATTTTAAAACGAAGCTTTTAAATTAAAAAACAACGTGAATGGAAATAAGAAAAAAAATTTTTAAAAAAAAGGGTTTAGTTAAAACGAAGCAGTGTTAATGAAAACAACGTAAAAGGGAAATAAAAAAGAAAATGTTTAAATAAAATGTTATTTTAAAACCCAAAAAGCGTGTTAATGAAAAAAAGGGTTTGAATGGAAATAAAGAAGAAAATTTTTAAAATAAAATGTTAGTTAAAACGAAGCGTGTTAATAAAAACAAGGGGGGAATGGTAATAAAAAGGGAAAAAGGGTTTAAAATAAAATTTTTTAGTTAAAACAAAGCGGGTTGTTAATGAAAACAACGTAAAAGGGGAAATAAGAAGAAAATGTTTAAAAAAAATGTTTTTTTAAAACAAAGCGGGTTAATGAAAACAACGGGGAATGGTAATAAGAAAAAAAATTTTTAAAAATGTTAGTGAAAACGAAGTAGTTTTAAAGGGAAAACCCAACGTGAATGGAAAATTAAGAAAAAATTTGGTTTAAAATTTTAGTTAAAACGAAGAGTGTTAATGAAAAAAAAGGTGAAGGGGTAATAAAAAGGGAAAGGGTTTAAAAAATTTAGTGAAAACAAAAGCAGTTTTTAATGAAAAAAAACGTGAAGGGTTAAAAAGAAGAAAATTTTTAAAATGTTAGTGAAAACAAAAGCAGTGTTAATAAAAACAACGGGGAATTTTTTTAATAAGAAAAAATGTTTAAATGTTAGTGAAAACGAAGCGTTTTAAATTAAAAAAACGTAAATGGTAATAAAAAGAAAATTTTAAAAAAATTTTTAGTGAAAACGAAGCGTTTTTAAAAGGAAAAAAAACGTGAATGGTAATAAGAAAAAAAAGTTTAAAATGTTAGTGAAAACGAAGCAGTGTTAAAAAAACCAAGGGGAACTTTTATTGGGAAGAAAAAGCAAACTTTAAGGGATTATTATTATTATTATTTTTATTATTTTAATTATTATTATTATTATGAATACTTATAAAAGCCCCTTTCCTCATCCAGAGGCCAAGCTCTAAGCGTTTTAAAAACGTCAACACTCGTTTACACAACGGGCGGGCCTCCCAAAGGGTTGTCCCGATGAAGAGCTACCAGCTGGCGCTTCTTTCAGTCTTTTTCCCGTGTCATCCAGTCAGCATCGTTCACTAAATTTTTCCTTGCTTCCTTCTTTTTTTTCCCAATTTCTCACGCGGGGGGGCACGTTTCGTTGTGCAAGAGGGTTATGCGTGCTTCACCAGGGAAACCCCGGTTTTTTAGCCCATTCAAAGGGAAACGAACGAAGGTGAATAGGAATTAAGTAAAATGTTAATGACTAAAAAGCGAATCTTCCAGAAAAGAAACAAGCTTTAAATGGAAACGAAGCATGAAAAATGAAAAAGAAACGATGTAAATGAAAAGTAAATTTTAAAACGGGAGAAAAGCGAAAATGAGGAAAAAAATTTGTTGAGGGAAACAAACGATTCAGGGGAATACGAAGGGAATATTGACAGCATAAACCAAAGGGTTAATAGAAAGCAATAAAAATATTCATGAAAAAAAAACCCAATTTTTTTATGGAAAATGCATGGGGACAAAAGGGAAGAAACCCCGATTGCAGGTATGGGAAGTGACTTTGTGCATATTTAGCATAAACGGGGGAAACTGAAAAAAAAAAGTCGGTTTTTTGAACAACAAAAAATGTTGGAATATAAGAACATGGGGTGAAAAAATTCCTGTTTTTTAAAGGGGAAATTAGAGGATTTGAAAAAGAAAAAACCAAGGTGAAAAAAAACCCACAAAACAGGGCCTTTGTAAACGAAGGGAAATATCACAGGGAATTTGACAAAGAAGATTTTTCCCGAGGGACCGTGTTCTATATGGCATTTACGGGGGGGGGGGGGGGGTAGGGTAAAACGGATCTAAGAAAACAAACCCCATAAGGTAGGCTATTTCCGGAAAAGATGCACAAACAGAGGAAGATAAACACAAACGAAATGAATTATTAAAAAAAAAGATGCAAAGCATTTTAAAACGTACCCCCTGTTTTTCTTGAAACCCCGTGGATATTCCAAAAAGACAAAAAAAACCTTTTCGGGGCCGTTATGGGCCGTTAGTAAGGGGGCTTTTTGGGGGTAAGAAATCGGCCATCATCTGTGACCCAAAATAATAAACCCTCCAAAAATTTTTCAGAAAGTTGGGCCCAAAGTATTTTCTGAGATTTTAGTAGAAAGGGCCAGGACTTCCACGCCCCAAATCCGGAGCGGGCCCCCGGAGCAGCCCATGAAAACAGCGCCTTAGGCAAATTTTAACATGTCGGGGATGCTCGGTGATAAAATGGGAACGTCCATGTGACTTTCCCTATTCGTGACCCTACGGGGGGTTGCATCACGCTGATAAAAATCAGATGAAAAAAAAAAAACGAAAGAATGGTTTTATAGCGCCCTCGGGGGTTGTTTTGTTTTTTTTTAGGTCGCCCCCAAGGGGGTCACATCACATGATAAAAAAGGGCAGTCCCCCCTTTTTCCCCTTTTTAAAAGGGCCCTTTAAAAATTTTAACCCGTTAAACCCCTTACCACCTGAGCATGACTGACTCCTTGGGCCCGGGTTTCTTTACTATTAAAGAATGACTTTTGGGGGATTTAGTAGTTTGTCTTTTTTTTTTTTTAAAAGTATTTTTTTTCCCTAGGTTAATGTGAAAGGGTTTTACTTGATCAAATGGTTTTCCAAGGGGAAACACCTTTTTACCGGGCTTTAAATTGCGGGCCCCCCCCTACTGGAAGGGGTTTAAGCCCAGTAGGGGGCACGCAATTTTTAAATTTTTAAAAAGGGACTTATGACGCCCATACCCTGAAGAGGGTTTGGGGTTTATGGGGAATGGCAACCTACCTACTCTCAGTTACCGCAGACCTTTAATGAAGGATTCCCAAAAGGGAGACAAACGGAGGGTTCCGGAAAAACGAGTCTCGTGTTTTCTGGATGACCAAATGAGTGGGGACTGGGGGACCGAGTGCCCAAAATTGTTTACTAAGGGTAGTCAAAATCGAGACATGAGGGGCGGTATATTTTTCCCCAAAATTTTTTGGGAAAAAAAAGAGCAGCTTTACCATCTTTTTTAAATAGTCTTTAAATTTGGGGGGGTTTTTAAAAATTTCCCCGTGATGCTTCCCAGTTTAAAAGGCATCTAGCCAAGCAGATGAAACCCCGGCAAATGAAATATTTTTCGGGAAACCCTTTTTAAGACGCCAACCTCCCAACCTCACGGTTATTTGGTTTTTGGGGAACCTTTGCCAACACAGGGCCGGATCCCCTGCGCCTTAGAACGAGCGTTTTTTCCTTTTGGGAACGTCAGGTGGTATATGTTAAAAAGTGATAACAGGGTATCTGTCCGCGAGACAAAAGAAAAAGCACCCCATGTTTCCGTTTTGCGGGAGGATCCCCCAAACCCCCTGTGGTGAAACCCGTTATTAAAGGAGCCTCTCCGGACCTGATGGACTTTTTAAAGCGAATGTTCTCTAAATTTTTTAAAAAAAGGGGACTGTTTCCTTGACCCCCACCCAGAAAAAAAACGGTGTCGATAAAAGACTAGTCTTCGTGCTCGGGCCCGGGAAGGGGATCTCCTTTGAAGAGACGCAAACAGATTTTTTCAGAAGGGAGGTTTTTTTGGGGGTCTTTTTTGGGGGCCCCAAAATCGGGGGAAACTGTGGGCTCCTTGCTAAATAGTCGTTTTAAAGGAAGAGTTCAAAGCCGCTAAAAGGGTTGGAGCATGAAAAGGGAAAATGGTGTTAATGGATCCACGTTGCGGGAAAAATTTTTAAAACCCCTTCCGGGGACCCCCCGTAACTGATCCCGACTGCGGAAAGCGTACGTCAAATTGATGCGGTTTATGGTGACATATTGGATCGTAGGGATATGGGAATCGGTTGACAAACCCAGAATGTCCCAAACAACTTTGTGAAGTATTTAAAGGGGATTTAGAACTTTTTAAACACCGACCTCGGGGAAAACCTAGAAAAGGAAAAACTTTTTCCAACTCCTGAAAACCCCGGAAAACCAGCAGTTTTTTTTCTCTTTAAAAAGGAGCCCGGTGCAAGAGGATGTGTTGGGAGTGTCCCCAAAACTTTAAAAAAAAGCGGGGCAAACTATTGCATCTTTTCCCAAAAAACCCAACCTCGGTTTGGAAACGCACGGGGTAGATAGAGTATGGGTTTTCGGGTGTTTCCCCCCGAAACGAACGTGGTGGCCCTTAGAAAATGACAAAATGAGAAAAAAGGGCGACTTCCCCTCCAAAAGGGAAGGGATTGTTCGCCAGAGCTCTCCGAGAATAAAATTTCCCCCCAAAAATTTTTTGGGGGTCATCCTAAAACTTTGGGAATTTCATAATCAACCGCCGCCCAGGTCCGGAAGCAAAACCACCCTCGGTACACCAAAAAGCTTCCAGGAAGATTAAAAAATCAACACGTGCCCCACCTTTTCATCGCCAAAAGGTTGGAACCTACTGAAAAAAAAAATGAAACGGAAAGGGGGGGCTCAATTTTCAGACCTGTCCGGGCAAACTCAATCCGTCCCCGTCCTAGCTAAATAGGAGGAGTAAATGCGTGAAAAAGGTCCGTGAAAAAAAAACCTTTTGGGGTCGGGGAAAAAAATTGGGTTTTGTCCTATGAAGAGGCTACACCCCTTTCACAAACCCGTACTTTACCCGTTTTTCCTCGACGTGAAATTATCGGGGGTGGTTTTGGGATCACCAAGGGCCGGCTAAATCTCATTGTTTTTCAAAAAAAATAAAAAAAGAAAAAGGGTTTTTGTGTATATTTTTTTCAGTTTTTGACGTCTTCAGTAAGTACGCGGGGGTCGTCCCCCTGAAAAACAAGACCGAAAACCACCTTGTTTGCACCCTTTTTAGACATATTTTTGACCCCAGGGGGGGAAAACCAAATAAACCCCCCAAAAACGGATAAAGGACCGAATTTTTAATAAACTCTTTCAACCCTTTTTTTAAAAGAGCGGAAAGTGCCCCCATTTTAGTACAAAAAATTTAAGCCTTAAAAGCCTCCGGGGTTTTTGAACGGTTAATGGGGATCCAAGGAAAAGTTTTTGGCGTTTTTTTTACCAAGCACAACCCTTAAGGTTTGTGGATGTTTTTCCTCATGTGGGGGGAGATTTAAACAATCATAGCCCCCACGCAGCATTAAACTGGAAAAAAATTTCGCCGAACCCAGAGAAAACCCCAAGGGGGAGTGGGAAACACTCTCTACATAACCATTGAAGGAAGTTTAAAAAACCCCCCTAAATTTGGGAAGGTTGGGTGACCGTGTTCGTCTTAGTAAAGCGGGAAAAATGTTTAAAAGGGGCTACATCCCCATTTGGGAGGGGAAGAACTCTTCACAGTAAAACCGGTAAAAACCCCCCAGTCCCCTGTGCCCCTTTCGAAATTAAAGGATGACCCGGGGGATAAAAACTGCGGGGGGGATTTTTTTACATTTCAGGAGCTACAAAAAGTGGGTGACAAAGAGGGTTTTTCGCTTTGAAACCTCTTAAAACATCAAAGAGCCCCCGGGGGACAAAGGGAGTATTTAGTAAATTTTGGTAGGGGTAGGACTCTTTCCTTTAACTCATGGTTTCCCCGCGGGACGGCGTTTCCCCCACTTTACTCCCGAACCAAAAGGGGAGGAGGGGGAGGAGGAAGGGGATGTGTTTAAGAGCCCAAAGGGGAACCACCGGAAATTTTTTTTGTTATGGCGGGTTTGGTAACGGTACCTCGCAGTGAAAAATATTCTTTGGGGTTTGAAAGATTCTGGGGTATTTGTAGTTGGGGGTGGCCTGTAAAATTTTGAAAACGGGGGTACGGCGCAGAAAATTTGGGGGGGCGCTTTGGGCACTGTTGGGTTTTCGTTTTTCCCCAATCCAAGCATGGGACATACGCTCAAAATGATTTTTTAAACCTTCCCATTCCCACAATAGTTTCCTTGCATTTATTATCCAGACAATCATCCTATTTCATTTTTTGACCAAATTGCCACAACCCATTGAACTTTGCGGACTACGAGGGGGGTTTAAGTGAGATTTTTTTTAGAAAACACGTATTTAAATTTAGGAGATACGGGGGGATGGTTTGTTTTTAAAATTTGGGATGGCAACCCCCATCAAAAAACATTACCCCTTTTCCCGGGGGTTTCTGTACACGTTATGGAAGAGCTGGTGGCAGAGATGAACAATCGGGGAATACGCCAAGTCGGGGAAAAAAGGGAAAAAACAGAATAAAAATCAGGTGGCGTATTCTCGTGTCCCCAGGCCCGTTCACTTTAAACAGTGTAAAAACGGGGTGGGGCCTTTTAAAAATTTAGGAGGGGAAAACTACAGGAAATTTTATTTTTGGAACGTGATACCTTTTTTAGGAAGAGGCTGGCTCCAAAGAAACCACCCCGGGCAACTTCATAAAGGACGGAAAACCCAAACTATATTTTTACTGCGACCTCGCCCCTTTCTGGCCCCCGTGGGGCCCATGTGGGGGGGGGCCCTTGTTGAGAATGGCCCATTGGAGACCCCAAAAGGGGGCGTGGTTCACACATTTTTCGACAAACCCAATACGCCCCCCTTTTGTCGATTTCAGTTTTTAAAACGTGGAGATCCTTTTAACTAACCCCACACGGGAAACAGTATCATTCGGGGCAGGGAAGACCATCGTGAAAGCTTTTACTTTCGTCGCCCACGACCCCGATGATATTGAGCCAAACCAAAGATCGTCCCCTTTTAAAAAACCCCAAATATAAAGCCTTTGAACAATTTTTACATTGATAAAGGGGGGTCATGGCTTACCGTCTTTGTGGGGGGTAAAAAATTTCCGAGGAAGAGGTTTTGGGTTTAAACTCTTGGGGGGCTTAGCCAAGGTTTTCGTGCCTATGCTCAAATTTCCCGGGGCCAAAAGCCCTTTTTAAAGAGGGGGCCAAAACGGGTTTACAGAATTGGGCAGGACGTCATGTCCGGCAAAAATTAACTTCAGCCCTGAAAAAAAGGAAAGGGAAAGGAAAACCCGGGAAAAAGTTTTTAAAGCCCGTCCCAGGCCTCTCCAAAAAACTAAAGGAGGAACTGCCAACTTTCCGCCCCCTGGACAACGCGCCCTGAAAAAAAAAAATCCAGCGACATCGAGGGGCCCCCGGGGCCCAAGGGGGAAAGGAAAAAAAAAAGAAGAAAAAACTCACCAGCTGTAAAGGGGCATTTTTTTTGGGTAGTGGGTTTTTTTTGCATGTCTCTGATTCCCCCGAAAAGTTTCCTTTTGGGGGGTGCGTTTGCGGAAAAGGAATCTGTTTGCCGGTTTCCCTTTTAAAACCCAAAAGTCTGTTGAGCAAGGGGGGGTTTTTTGGAGAATACCCCCCTTGTTACTTTGTCTCCCAACGCACCCACGAAATTTTTAAAATTAAACGGGGCCCAGCGGATAGCTGGGTCAAGCAACAACCCCCTTCAAACTTAAAAGCCAAAGTAACCCAAATTTGGGTGGAAATGCCCCCGGCGCCAAAAAGTACGAACGTTTGCTCCTGTAAATTAAAAGGTTGCATAGTTTTCCTTCAAAGGGGGGTTTTGTCTTTGGGAAAACGGGGGGGGTCTCACCCAGGGGAAAACCCTACCCAACGAGCCTATCGGGGGCGACGCTCAACTACGGGCAGGATGCGAAGTCTGGCCCTTACCGGTGCCTGCTTTTACCGGGACTCCCCGGGCCTTTTGAACGCACTGGGCGGGCTGACAACAACGGGGTTTTTAAAACCGACGAGGGTTGACCCCCCAAAGGGGCGGAAAGTTTACAAGATAGGTCGACTGCCATGACATTATGGCCCGGATGTTATCCATCAACGGGGGTAGATTTTCAAAAAATTTAAAATAAAATCCTTCCAAAAAACGCCCCTTTAAACCCAATGGAAACGGGTGGAGGGAATTTGGGCATCCTTTTAATCCGGGCCCTCACCCCCCGCGTCATTGGGGTTTTTTTAGGGAAAAATGGAAAAACCCCTCCGTCTGTGGGGCCCGGGTCACGAGAAAGGGGGTTTAAAAGAGGAACGGCAAATATCCCCTGAAAAAAGTGCAAATTTTAAAACTTTTGCTTTCCCCAGGGGGGGAAAATTTTGTACCCTTTCCCGGGGCAACCCGTTCCCCGTTTAGACGGGAACCAAGATTTGTCATCCGCGGGGGGAAAAACAGAAACGTTCAAAGGAATTCTAAACCCAAAAAACCCCTTTAAAATTTTCCCCTAAAACCCGAATTTTCTGTGTCGGGGGAAACTGGGAAAGGAAAGCAGATCCCGTCCCAAAGGGCCCGGGCCCTGGGCTTTTTAGAAAAAGTCAATATGTTCGAGCCCTTTTCAACACCATGCCGGGCCCCTGGAATACCACCGGACGCCGGGGGAATGGTATTTCCCCACCAGAGTACGACAGGGGCCACACCATTTTCGCTTTTGACTGAGGCCCCAAACCTACTAGGGTGGAGACCACAGTTTGGGAAATGATCCGGGCCGGAGCCCCGCGTCTGGAGATGAAGTTTAGTCCGGCTTTGGGGGCACCCCGTGCATGTGTTGGGGTATGCGGAAAAAGATACTTTGGGGAGGGGGAAAATTTTCCGTACCCGCAAAAAAAACCGAAAGACTAAAAAAAAAAAAATAAAAACAGTTTAGAAAGCCTCTGTTTGGAAAGAGACGTCTATGCTAGACGGACGGGTTTTTGGGGGTGTGTTTTTCCCCGAAACAAACACCTAATTTCCCACCCGTCGCCCTATTGGGTTTGTGATTAACACGGGTCACAGTGGGGGGACCCGGTTTAGCATTGGGGGCCCCTGTGGTTGGAAACCCCCCCAAAAAGGGGGCATGCCGAATTTTTTTGACAGTTTTGGAAATTTTTCCCCGAGCCTTTACCCCAAAAAAAGGGTTATTTTAATTTTAAGGAAAATATTTGCCATTATCATTTTAACCCCCAATGGTTCAAGAATGGACTTCTGCCAAAATGTGGGTTTTTCGTGCTTTATTTCCCGTTAAAAAAAAACAGAGGAGTCAGGTTTTCGTGGCCCCGCTATCTCGCTTTCACCTCTCACCTGAGACAAAACGACCAAAGAGGATTTTTGCAAGTGCGTTGGATGACGCGACCGATAGACTGAGCGGTATAAAAAAAAAGAGACACAAGAATTTCCCTCCATCATGTGTTCACCCTCCTTTTGGGCCCTGGAAGCGTGTTTGGACGAGTTGAATGACGTTTTATCATCAAAATTTTAAAAAAAAACATTCAGGAAACCTTGGTGGGAAATGTTTGCTATCGGGAAAGGGGTCCCCCGTACCAGAAAATGGTCACGAAAAAAAAAATTTGGAAAGGGGGGACGGGACAGCTTGTTACATTCAGACAGTGGAGAAAGTTTGTGGGTTAATCTGGATAGAAGACGCCTTTAAAAAGCCTGGAGTGTGGTACTAAAGTGTCTCCGAACATTTCAAAATCCATCAATTTTTTTGGGTGGGGGTTAAAAGGGGGGCCTGGGAAAACACGGAAAAAGCTGCAGGGGATTCAAATGAGCGTCATTTCCCTTTCGTCGGTTTACCAGCTGCGAGCGCGGAAAATGATGAAAGAGATCTGAAAACTGATTGGTTTTTGGAAATGGGCAAAAACCCAAAGGATGAGGGCTGGTGACGCGTATAAAAAGACATACTTGTATGTAGAAAATATCCCTTTTTGGGTACAGTCAGTGGAAAAACGAAAAAGGTCGAAAAGGGGCAGTAAGGTTATTCCTTTGGGGGAAAAACCCCTTCGCCCACAGTGAAATCCCGCGCTGGGGGCCCTCAAGATACACATTTTTCAAAAACACGCTCCTATCTTTTAAGGGTGGCCGCTTGGTGAAATCACCCGAGAGGGGTTTCAAAGGACATCAAGCGTTTTTAAAAAAGGGTGATACAGAGTCACAAACGTTTTGGGGGAGCGCGGCCCCTTAACAGATGTTTCCCGATTACGTACCCCAAACCTTCCCCGTGGTGTTTTTTACCCCGGGAGATGACAGTCCCCCCATGGGGGACTCCGGGGGGGTACGTGGGCGGGAGCTTCCTCGCCCCGGGGTTGAATGGTGGGATGCTACGACAGATATGGGGGCCACAGGCCGGGCCCTTTTCCCGAAAAAAAAAAGAAAACGGGGAAAGGGTCGCACTGGCAAAAATAATCCCACTCTGAACGCATCCCCAGGGGTTTGGGGCCATTACCCAAAGGTGGGGTGAATTTTTTGAAATAAAATTTTTGTGGTGGAATGTAAAATTTAAAAAAAAAATTGTTTATCGTAATTTTGACAGGCACCAAACCCTTCCTTTTTTTTTTTTTTGGTTTTTTTTTTTTTTGTTTTTTTTTTGGGCCTGAGGGGGTTTTTAAACCTCGTGTCAATCCGTTTTTTTTGGTTTTTTTTTTTTTTTTTCCCTGAGGCTTTACTGGGTTTAAAGGGCCTTTATAATCGTGATACTCCCCCGGGTTTTTTTTTTGTTGTTTTTTTTTTGTGGAACCACCCGGGGCTTTTCAATTTTTTTAATGTCTCCATAACCTCGTGGGCACTCCTTTGTTTTGGGTTTACATTTTAGAATGTACCCCCGCCCATTTTTTTTTTTGTCCTGAGGGTTTAAAGGGCCTTCATAACCGGGGACACTCCCCCTTTTTTTTTTTTTTTTTAACCACCCGGGGCTATCAATTTTTAATGTCTTTTTAACCTTGTCCACTCCCTTGTTTTATGTTTTAAATTGATGACGTTGGGAGGGTATTAATTTTTTGGGCCCCGAGGGGTTTTTGTCCTCCCTAAACCCCGTGGAAAACCCCCTTGGTTTTTTTAAATGGACCCACCCGGGGGTATGATTTTTTTTTTTCCCGGGGTTAATGGGCTTCCCCTAACCCCCGTGACAAAACCCCCCCTTTTTTTTTTTTTTTTTTTTTTTTTTTTTTTTTTTTTCTATGTTGGGAAATCGGTTAATGTAGATTCGTCATAACATTTTAAAAAATCCCAATTTAAAACCCCCTTTTTTTAAAAGGGGGTTTAAAAACCCTTTTAAATCGGTTAAATTTGGGGCCCTCAGGGAATTAAGGAACTTGCAATATACGTTTTTTCATAACATTTTAAAAAAAATCCCCCAAAAAAAAGGGGCTTTTTTTTTTAAAGGGGTTTAAAAACCTTTTTTTCGGGTTTAAAATTGGGCCCCCAGGGAATTAAGGAAACGTGTCCCGATTTCCCTCATAAAAACAGTAACAATTTCCGTTTGCCAGTGCTTTTCCCAGCCTCACTACCTGCCCAGAAAGGGGCCTCTCTCTACCCCGTGTACAACCCTAGCTCTCGCAACCCAAAAAAAAAAAGGTAACTGAACTGGAACCCGTTTAAAAATTGGGTTTTGGGGGGGGGGCGGCCAAAAGTTTTTTCTTTTCTGATTTTACCATTTTGCCAAAAGTTTGTTTTTGATGCGCGCTTTTTTATTTTTTTTTTTTGTTGGTTTTGATGGGATTTAAATAAAACTTGGGGTAAAAGGATCACGTTTGGCTGCCTGGGTTTTGTTGGGGGGCTGCCCGTAACTGTGTACGGGTTTTCCCTTTTTTGGCCTGGGCTTTCACTCCTTTCCCTTTTTCCCCGGTCCGTGTGTGCAAGTGATGTATTCCCCACTATCTTTCAGAGAGAGAAAAGGGAGGTATGACTAATTTTTTTTCACCCCACTTTTTGGGCTTTCCCATCTTCTCTGTCCTCCCCGAGAGACTATTTGTGTTAAATAGGGGTTTAGGAGTCCCAAAAAACCTTTCTCTCTTAGTTTTAAAATGACCCAGGCCTTGTAGTTATTCTACCTCTCACAAAGACGGCAAGGCCCCACCTTTTTCCCCAAACCATTCAAACCCCATCATTTACTGGGGGCTTAAAAAAAGAAAATGAATTTTCTTTAAAAACCCCAGGGGAAAAATCACTTTGGGGGGCACCCAGTTGGGGCGTGACTTTTCTTTTTTCTGCCCTTTCTTTTTTTTTAAACAAAAAAAATTTTGAAAACCTGGGGCCCCCGTCCCGGAAAAAGTGTCTGAAAAAAAAAACCGGCAAACCTTTTTTTTTTTATTTTTTTTATTTTTTTAATTTTTTTTTTTTTTAATAATATTTTTGAAAAGTTTTATTTTTTAAATTTAAAACCAACTTTCAAAATTTTTTTTGGCGCGGGGGAAAAGGGGGTGGCGGGGGTTTGGGGGTGGTGGTGATGGTGGGACCACCACTTTTACGGGGAATGATCACCTGCAATCGGGCAGTAATCCTCAAAAACACATATCATGGAACCGTTGGAAAGAAAAGGGAAAACAAAACACATTCCAAAACCCCCAAAAAAGGACAAAAGCATACCTCAGTCATCACGTACAATGATTTTGCTAGTCTGAATTCTTAAAAGCTGTTTAAGGAATTCCTTTTCAGGTTCGATCAATGTATGGTTAAATTTTTTTTGGGGCAAAAATTGGGTTTTTTTTTTTTCTTTTTTTGAAAAAAATGGATTCCCCGCTACCGCCAAATTTTTTGCCCCCCAATGTCCCATGCCGGTTTTTGTTTGCAAGAAGATTTTAATGCAGCACTTTAAAAAAACCCAAAAATAAAAAAGGAGGGTGCGTTCCCCTTTTCACGTTTTGCGGTAAAGTATTTAAAAAGCAAACAAATCTTACCCCCCTCCTGTCCGGAGCATCATGGGGCAACTAATTTTCCCATTTGGGCCTGTGGGCCCCAAAGCGGTTTTTTTCACGCAAAAACGTTTTACGCAAACCCTCCCAAAATTTCCCCAGTGGGCGGGTTTTAACATCGGGCCCTCAAAAAGTCAAAAACAGACTGGGTTTTTCAAACTCCGGTACAAGAAAGCGCAAACCCCGCGAGTGAGGACGTGTGTCTTTTTACTCCCCCCCCCAAAAAAGATTTAAAAAACACGCTCGAATGAAAAAAAGACTGTTAGACCATTTATCCCCCTGAAGGGAAAAAGATTTTAAAAAGCATTGGAAAAGCTATCAAAAACCCCAAAAAGCCCCCGGGGCAAAATTTTTAGTCTGGGCAAAAATTTTTTTTGGGGACCCTTCTTGGATGGTTTCCCCCGTGGGGTAAAACCCGCTCTTAGATCTTTTTTTCCGAAAAAAAACCAAACCCTTTCAAAATTCCCAAATTTTTTTCATTCTTTTGGGTTTTGAAAAAACAAAAAGGAGGGGAGACTTTTCCTTTTTTTTTACGCTTCTCATAACAAAACCCTAGGCCCTGGAGAAAACCCCAAATCATCAACCCCGAAACAGGATTTTTTGGGCGTTTCTTTCAGAGTTTTTAAAAGATTTTGACATTTTTGGGGAAAACGTTCAAAAAGCCCCCAACTTCGTATTTGTCCAAAACGATCGCGTCTCGTCCTTTTAAGTTTATCCTCTACCCGATTTTCCTATCGGGGTTTTGGTTTTCGATAGTTTTCCCCCCTTTTATCCCCCAACAACCCTTTTTCCCACACCTGTTCAAAGAAGGGCCAACAACCCCCGGTTTCGTTTACAGAGCCGGGCGTTTTTTGTTTTTTGTTTGTCTCCCCTCTTCCCGAGGGCATCTTTCCACTCTCTCCAAAAATCCAAAAAAAGGCTCTCTTTTTACCGTTTGGGGGGGTCGTTTACAACCCCCCTACATTTTCCCGGGGGTCACCTTGTCAGAGCTAGACGGTTTTTTAAAAAAGCCTTGCGGGTCAAGTTTGATGTGTTTCAATATGACGAAACGCCGTCCCCCGCCCTTTTTTTTGTCCCGGGGTTTGCCGCAGTGACTACAAACACGCGGGACAATCAGAGTGTTTTCAGTTTCAAACAACATTTTTTGCATTTTCATTAATATTTACAAGTTAGGACACCTCTGGGTTGCTCCCCAAATTTCCAAAAACTTGGCCTAAGGAAAGGACACTGAAGAAACACGAAAAACAAATTTTCAGGGGGGGGTCATCCAAACACACGTTAAAAAAGGGGGGGTATACCACCCCTGATTCGGTTTTTACAGGAACTCTGCGGGGAAGGTAAATTTTTTCAACCCCGAATTTTTTGTTTCCCCTTTTAAAGGGGTACTTTTGACTTTGAGGGCCCTTTTTTGAGCGAAAAGATTTTCCACAAACGAAAACAAGCCCACTCTAGCACAAAATACACGGCCAGACCCCGTTCCCTTTTTTGTCCCCGTCGCTTCTAATGTACCGGATTTGAAAACGCTGTCCCCGTTTTGTCAGTGACGGTGACCCCCAACAAACCCCGGTCAATCGTATGATAACTATCTAAAGGGGGGGTTTTGGGCGCCCCCTTATTGTCTCCTTCATACACCCTTTTTGAGGATTTTTGTTCATTTCATTTGATGCTTTTCATTAAACCTAAAGCAGGGCCATGACACTCTACGAACCGCGTTTACATTCCCCCCAAAACGGGTTAAAAACAAATTAGATGACACTGCAAAGGGGAAATCCCCGTGGAGGGTTTAATTCATCCAAAATATGACCTCAACCCTCATTTAAACCTTTTCTTTTATTCGGATGTTTGTAAAACCCGTCTGAAAAACCCAAACATCTCAATCCCCCATGGGTTTGATCAGGCGGCCCGTGATGTTTGATGATAACAGGATGGTTTTTTGGGGTCCAAAAAAACATGACCCCCCAATTCTAGAGCGTTTAAATACTTTTTTAAAACGCAACAATCAATAAAATGTGCAAACCCCCACTCACAAGCCCAAGTTTTTTTGGGCCCTTGCCAATTTTTTTTTTGGGTCCCGGATTCAGCTATTCAAATACCCCGATGCGTTTGGGGTAGAGGAACCTAAAAGGGTTTTTTTTGTTACGAGTACAAGGGCAGGTTTGGAGAAATGCCGATACGTGCTCCCCCCACACCCCTTTTTCCCCTTTTTTCAGCCGGCTCAAAAACGAAAAAAATCAAAGGGAAAGAACAATTTCCTTCCCGTTAAAAGGTGTGGGAACAAAACAAAAAAAGACCACTTTACAAGATTTTTTGTGTGGTAACAACAACAAAAATTTTGGCCCTTTCGGGAAGGGTCTCCAATCTCAGATTGTTTTGTATTCACGCTTTAAGTACGATCTTCTCAAAGACGGGGGCCTGTTCCAGGTATTACTTTAAAAAAATTTGGGTTTTAAACACTTCCCCGACGTTTTACTTTTTTCCCCTTCAAAAGAAAAGGGCCCAAAAAAAAAAATACAAAACGGGTGCGGGGTAACAACAATTTTTCGGGGGGCCTTCCATCATTTTCCCCAGATACCATAACAAGACAAGACCCTTTTTTCGTGGCCGGGGAGACAAACCCGTCCCGTTGGGGGCAGGGAAAATTTTACGCCAAAAGCCCTGTTTCCTCGGGCTATATTCAAAACCCCGGGCCCCCGGAACACCCCCCGATCAGAAAATGGGAGACAGGCTTTTTGGGCGGGAAAAAAAGGGCGTCCCATGGTTTGGGGAGGGGGCGGAATGGTTAATTTTGGGTCATGCACAAAAACAACATTCATATCCAACACAAGTTCAACAAAAAAGAACACAGTTTAGGGGCACAGGGGCGTATCCGAGTCGATGGTTGGGGTTCGCCAAAAACCCCCTTCTACCAGTTTCCCCGGGTGTCTGTTTCACGGGGTTTTTAGAAATGGGGAGCTCCCCTCGAGGGAAAAAGACCCCCCCCCCTTCAAAAAAGAAACCCCTTTACTGAACTCAGGCAAAACACACCCAAAAAATTACAAATATCTCCGGAGGAGTGCGAGTGACTGTTTGGGAGAAATTTTGGGATGTGAATGGCAAAAAAAAAAAACAACAGAACCCCAAATGGGTTACCGGTTTGAAAAAATCGCTTTTTCCCACAAAAATACAAAACCCTTTCAAGGCGTATTACCCCTTTCGCAAAAAAAAACCCTCTTGGAGGCTGTTAAAGGGCGATCGACTGTTTTGGGGCTTGTTTAATTTTGATATTTCTGTACCCGAATCCAAGGACCACTTTTTTTGAACTGCCAAAACCCCTCTTCAAAAACGCCCTTTTTTTTGGGAGAGAACAAAATAGGACAGTACAAAGGCCCACTATGCGGAACAAAACAACCTTTCTCATTTAAACCCCCGTCGTAAATTTGGTCGGGAGCTTTCTTTGGAAAAAAACGGGTTTTTTGTACCCCTTTTTCTCAAGTGGTATTGGAAAAATGGTCTTGTTTTGGCCAACATACATTAGGCATTGAGTACACACCCCCAACCCCTGTTTTTAAGGAATTTGGGGGAACGGGTGTCTGAGGCGGGGCAGACAGGGTGATAAGGATTTCCTCGCAGACCCATTTTTGGCCCCGAATCCTTTAAATTTTAGGCAACTGGGTTACGGGAAAAAAATCTGAAATAAAAATCGCAAAACACCCCAGACATTTTTTTATGTCATGCGGATGAAGCCCCCAAAAATCCCTTTAAAGAAGGGCGGTTTTAAAAACTGACCGGGTTAGGTGAAGGTGTTTTTGAAGTAGAAATGAGTAAAAAAAAAAGACCAAAGGGGACTCCCGTCCCAAAAAAAAATTTGGGTTTTTTGTTTTTACCAAAACGCCAAGTTTTCGCATGTTGCAGTTTTTTTTACGAGTGTTTGGGCAAATTTGTCGACAGATCAGATTTTCAACTTTTGGGGATGGTACGGGGTTTGCTGTACATGGCACTCAGTCGTCGAAGGTTGGACCAAGTCGTACGACCCTCCGGGGGCGACAGGGAAATTTTCGTTGGAAAACCCTCGGGGGGTTTCCGAGTCCAAACCCCGTCAACGACAAAAATTCCCCTCTTTCAAACGGGTTTCAACACCGAGCGCGCGTGGGATGGTTTAAACGTGCGACGATTTCCTGGCCCGTGCCAAAAATGAAAAAAACGGACACCCGGGTTTTTCCCAAAATCGAATACACCGGGGGAAATTTCTTCGTGGGGGCCCGTTCAAAACCTATTTCTGTTCTGGGGAAAGGGCCAAAACCCAAAATCAGTTGTAAAGGGTTGAGTAAAAAAAACAATGCCCTTTACCAAAGAAACCCACCAAAAAGGTTCCCCAAACGCGAGAGAGTGGGAGTGGAAAAAAAAATTTGGGTTTTTGAAAGGGCGGAAAATGTTATTTAGTACGCTCCCAAAACCCCCAAATTTTCCCTTTTCCCTTTTTTTATATTAAACGATTCTGGGTCCCGGGCAGTGTCCAACTTTTCCTACGGCGTATAATTTTTTTTTTATTGACCCCCCCCCCTGGGAGCTTTTTATTTGAAAGATAGCGTTCCCAAAGTGATTGTGGTCTTGATGGCTGTTCTAATAGTCGTTTCTTTTTTCCCCGTATCAGAAATGGGCTGTTTAAACCATATTTTTGGGGAAACAACCCCCCCCCTCCCGTGGGTTTTTTCCTGGGTGGTCCCTTTTCGTTCTTTTAAGATGACCCAAAGTTTTTAATTTCTTTTTTTGCCCTTTAAAATTTTGTCCGTTTTAGCTCGAACGAAACAGCGGCCCCGGGGGAAAACATGTCATTTCCGTAAATCATTGGGGGGGGCCCGATTTCCCAAAATGATTTTTTTTTTTTTTTGACGCAAAAATAAACCTTCCCGTTCGATTAAACATTTTAATGGTTTTTTTTTTTTTTTTTTTTTTTTTTTTTTTTAAATTACAGACAGGCGTGTACATTTTCGTGTTTGGGTTGTCAGCGCCGGTTTCGGTCTTTCCCAGCGGCGCACACGATCTCGCGATGCATTCAGCGAAACTTCCTTGGGTCATATCCCTTTGCCCCTTTAAAGGGGTTTAAATGCAATGTCGAAATTTAGTAATGATTAGCTGGGAAACGGGGTTCCCCTTTGACCCTTTTTAAGTGGGGCTGGGCTGCCTTTTGTTTTCATTTAAAATGTTTTTGTCACCCCTGGGGGACGGGGGAAATAAAAAACCAAACAACCAAACCAAAAAAAGACACCCCATAACCCCCCAAAATTTATTCTTTAAAAGTATTGAAACCGGGGCTAAAAAGTCAGTCATGCCAGTTGGTAAGGGGGTTATCGGGTACAGTTTTGGCCCTTTTAAGGGAGCTGACTGTCTTTTTTCAGCATGTGATTTTCCCCCTTGGGGGAAAGGGTTAACCAACACGATCGCTTAAACCCGCGTCATTTTTTTGTTTTTTTTATATTTTTTACTACTGCGGGGTTTCCCCCTCTTTGTGAAGCAATTTGCCCCTAGGGTTATGAATAGGGACGGGCACATGGGTCGTTCGATTTTATCACCGAGCTACTAAGGCGCTGTCGTCATGGGCTGCTCCCGAGCTGCTCCGATATGGGGCGTGAGAAGTCCCTGTCCCTTACTACTGATATTCCATAAATACGAAAGAACCCGTTATGGCCGTTATAGCCGTTAGTTGCGTTATAACGGTTAAAAAAAAACATCGGGCCATCAAGCTGGAACCCATAATGACATACCTACAAATTTTCAGAAAATCGGCGCTAATACTTTCTAAGATATTCCGATAAAGAAGAAAATCCGTATGGCCGTGTAATAGCCGTTAGTAACCGATATAACGTAAGAATAAAACACGGCATCGTTCTGACGCATAGTTGAATATCCCTACAAATTTCAGAAAGATCGGCCCAGTCAGTTTAGTCTGGAGCGAGTGGAACAATTTTGACCACGACGACAACGACAGACAGACGCACAGACAGCATTTCTTCGTTCCCCATTCTAAAGTACTCTCCCTGTTCTATAAAAACTTGAGGAGTTCCAAAAGCAGCGAGAGGAATTAAAGAGAAGCAGCCTGCACCCACAGAATCTATTATTGGGCAAATAGTGTTATCGTGTGCAGTATACACCCAACCGTACCTGCGCGCGTGCTACCTCTCTCCAAGTGTTGTCCAGACGAAAAACCCTTAAAAACAAAGGGGGGGGGGGGGGGGGGTGGAATCATCAAAGCATCATGGGCTACTACACTGTTTTGGCAGTCCGGAGTGCCTCTGGGTCACTTGGGTTTAAACGCTGATCGTGTAATCCCCTGGCTGGCGTTTTTAGTTCGGACGATACGCAATTTTTGGGCCGACGGTGTTGAAAAAGACAGGACAGCTGGGGGACTGAAGAGTGGGGAAGGATGGAGGAATGGTGGGGTGGGGGGTGCTTGGATAATACGTCTAGGAGACTAATGTTCTTTAAATGTCGTTCCCTTCCTCTTTTTAATGAGAGGGCGGGGGGGGGGGGCAGTTTGGGAGTTCATTTCTATGTTCACTCTTGAATGCAGAAAGACTCTCCGTAGGTAGTTTGTTTTTGTGTTAATATGTATGGTATCCTCGCCCTGGCGGTATTATGTATTATACTGTCTCTGTCTCTCTCTGTTCTCTGTGTCTCTCTCTGTCTCACTCTCTCTTCTCTCACTCTCCTCTCCCCCCCTCCCCCCTCTCTCGCACTCTCTCTCTCCACTTCTACTCTCCTCTCTCTCTCTCTCTCCTCTCCTCTTAATCACTGTATGATTGTTTCTGTGTTTAGATTTTCGTTTGAACGTTGCTATTGATGTTTCTGCAGCCCCTGATAGACGAATCACTTACTGTGTGCGTTCTAATTCATCTTCTCGTTCTAGTTTCTTTTCTCCATCTTCAGTAGTATCTTCGTTCTTGCGATCGAGAACGAATCAAAAACGTCGTAATTTCATTCTTAACTGTTTAGACCAATTTCTTTTTGTATTGCATAGCGACAACGAACATCAACTCTTGTCGGATCCTGAATGGTGAGGAGGCAGGGGTTTGGTAAGGGATAGGATGCAACGTTTGTGTGTAAAAAAGAGATCATGATTCGTCATTCCATCACTGACACTATGTTATATTATTATTATATTTATTATTATTATTATTATATCATTATGTATTATTATTATTATCATCATCCAGCATTATTATCATTATTATATTATACATTATAATGAATACTTATATAGCGCCTATTACTCGGCTAGAGACCAAGCCTCTAGGCGCTTTACAACTAACACTTCGTTTACACCAACGGCTGCCTACTGGGAGTGCCGACTGAAGAGCTGCTACTGCGCTTCATTCAGTCGTTTCCCGTGTCATCCAGTCCAATATCGTCATATTGTTCACACATCAATTTCCTTACTTTCCTTCATTCTTATCATTTACTCAACGCAGGGTGCATGCTATGTGTAACGTGTTCCATCCATTACCAACGTGCCAAACTGCTTTCTCTTCCGAAAATTGTTGATGGGATTTTACGTGTGTGCAAGATGTTATGCGTGCTTCACATACGAACCTCGGTTTCTAGTCTCATTCGAAGACTAGTGTGGGAATGGAGTCAGAACCAATTTAACTCCGAGAGAAAAATTCCCCATACCGAAACGCGCCCGGCGGAGGTTCGAACCCCAAACCCCAGATCACCAAGATTACGGTCCCGGCGCTCTACCAACAGAGCCATTCTGTCTGGCCCCGATGACAACAATGATGATGATGTAAACAATGATTGAACGATTCAGAGTACTTCCTTATCTTGCCTCATCAATATCTTATCTGACGTCTCTTTATTTATGTTTTGATATGAAATTTCGGCAGTCTTGTCCCTCTCTGTACACACTGAAGGAAAAGGAACTCATATGGCCATACACGTGAGAGTGCCACCATTTAGAACAAGGAAGAGAGAGGACCCACACACACACACACACACACACACACACACACACACACCCAACACCATGCGCCGCTTGCGCTAATATGCACTACGCTCACGCGCCTACGCGCACAAGGCAAGCTCGAATCAGATAACAGAAAGGCCAATGGAGTGGGAGAGAGACAGAGTCACAACAAACACTGGGAACAAGTAGGAAGGAAGTAAAATAAAGAAGGCAGGCGGCTTGCGAGGTATTCGGAGGAGGGGGAGGGAGTGGGGGGCGGGCAGACAGGAATTGAAGCTTGTCTGCTGCAGGATGCAGCCGCTCCAAAGATGTCAACATTTTAATTGAAAAAATGTCCACAACTGTTCACCTTTGGGGCAATTCTCCACGCTAATCATCTGTTCTCCTTTGGGGCATTCTCAACTGCTATCCTTTTCCTTCATTTGGTTTCAGTCTTTTTCTATTTTTACTCTTTTTTCGTCTTGTTTTGAGGTAGGGGTATTAGGCCATACACGCGCACGACACGGTGCTTGTGTGTGCTTGTATGTGAGGTGTTTGTGTTTGTGTTGTGTGTGTGTGTGTGTGTGTGTGTTGTGTGTGTATTCAAATTCAATCAGATTCAGATTCAATATTTTAATGCCTTTGAAAACCTAACAGTGTTAATGACACAAATAAATAAGAGGAAAGATAAACGAAACAAAAAACGAAAACACAATATTGCAATCATTTTGTTGTTGTATCCAACTATAATTATGTTATGTGTGGAGTGTGGGGGGGGGGGGAGGGGGGGGGGGGCGCGTGCGTGCGTGCGAGCGAGTGTGTGTGTGTGTGTGTGTGTGGTGTGTGTGTGTGTGTGTGGTGTTTGTGTGTGTGTGAGTGAGTGTGCGTGTGTGTGGGTGAGTGTGTGTTTGTGTGTGTGTTGTGTGTCTGTGTGTGTGTGTGTGTGTGTGTTATGTGAATAATGTTCCTTTTCCTTAAATGCAAAAGGTTGACATTCTGTTTCATAACATTTTCTTTATGTCAGGTATAAAACTATTATTACTCTGATCAATAAATTGGGTTTCAGTTAGTCATAGTGTGTGTGTGTGTGTTGTGTGTGTGTGTGTGTTGTGTGTGTTGTTGTGTGTGTGTGTGGATCAGAGCGTTAGTGTATCGCGCGCGCTTAAGATTTGCCATGTGGTGATGAATAAGTGGGTGACTGTTTGCCACGCTTGCGTGCATAATGTATGTCATTGTGTGTGCCGTGTTGTGCGTGCGTGTGTATATATCCTGTGGCTGTGTCTGTCTGTGTGTGTCTGTGTGCATGTGTGTGTGTGAGTGTGTGTGTGTGTGTGTGTGTGTTTGTGTTGTGTGTGTGTAACACAGTTCATACAATTCTTTTTTTTCACTCATCCTATCTGTGTTTTGTGATCTGATCTGGTGATTAACGGTATTTATCGACGATGAAAAATTGAATCAACAACATCCCTCCTGAGACTTACCCCATGCGATGAACGATAGCAAACGAAATCAGGTGGTGATCGAAAGCAGAGCTTTCTAAAATCTCGCTGTCGAATCGAGGGGGCACACAAGAGATCAAGCTTCACGTTCAAGTGAAGATGACTTTCTAAATCCTCCAAAAATGAAGAAATTGAAAGATTAGGAAACCGAAAACAAAAAAAAACAATGACCGGTAAGACCAGACTTGCCTCAAGGGTCAGGGACATCTCATCAGCTTCCATTTTGGATGATCTCATTATAACTTTGACTTCTGGTCTCTGACCTTACCTTTTCATTTTGCTGTGGCCATCTCAAAATATTAAGTGTGTTAAACCGAGTTTCGTTTGAGAAGACTGATGTTAAAACCCAATGTCCATCATCTTGCGGACTTCCAACCAAAAAAGACGGTGAAGTTCTATCTTTAACTCTGACCTTGAATTCTGTCCCAGTTCTTGCTTACTAATGTTAAACGCTTTAGGGCATTCCATTGTTCAGGTGTATGAGTATTCGTATTTGTGTGTATAATGATAAAATTTAATACTGTGTTCTTGTTTCTCCGTGGGCAATCACTGTATCACGTTTGACGCAGAATGGATGCTAAATGGACATTTATTGTTCATATGGTCTTTTTTTTTCCTACATTGCCTGCGGCCAAGATATAATCTTGACCTCTAAAGTCTAATGCATCGAAGAAAGACCTGTCTGAAAAGTCTTATGATTGCTTGCCATCACACAAACAACAGTTGTTGGTGCAGAGAAAACGTCAGTGTTCAAGTTTCATACACACACGCGTGCGCGCGCGCGCGCGCGAGCAACACACACACACACACACACACACACACACACACACACACACACACACACACACACACACACACTAAGACGGGGGCGCGCGCACACAGAGAGAGCGAAACACACACGCACACACACACACCCCACACACAACACACACACACACACACACACACACACACACACACACACACACACAGATAGACATACAGGGCACACAGGGACAAACGGACAGAGACAGAGAGAGATGGATACTTCAAAGAAATCAAGCCAGAATCAGACTTAAAGGAACAATCTTTTTTTTCTTTTAGAATACTTACAGTAAGTGTAATCAAATAAGAGAAACATTTGTTGATTGCAATACGAAGAAAAAATACTATCATATTATCTTCCTCATCTAGTGTGTGCATGTTGTATGTTGATTTGTTCCAAATCCTCCATTGCCCCAAAGGGCTCACAAGATTAAAATCTTCGAATCTTTGAATCTTTGTC
>CM031597.1:109792441-109797441 GCA_018398815.1 Conus ventricosus | reverse complement strand
CTGTTTATGTGAATCGTGTTAAGCCTAACGTGATAAAAAAAAAAAAACATCCATTAAGATACTGTTTGGGTGAACTATGCTTCCTTCTTTGAACACAAAGCATTATTCAGGATGTGTTGTCGATTCTGCTTTAGTTATCAGAAGAATTACGGCTATTGAGAGTATGTTCTCAACATATATTCATATCCATTCTGTTGAATTCACAAAAAGGAACGTGCACATTGAAATACTCTTTGTCACACATTGTTCTTTCTGCTTTGTATAATATATAAAACCACACTTCAGTTTAGTTGAAGGTGTACGTTCGTTTTACTTTGTGCATCAAAGGAACCCCTCTCTCTCTCTCTCTCTCTCTCTCTCTCTCTCTCTCTCTCTCTCTCTCTCTCTCTCTCTCTCTGTGCGTGCGTGCGTGTGTGTGTGTGTGGTGTGTGTGTGTGTGTGTGTGGTGTGTGTGTGTGTGTGTGTGTGTCTGTCTGTCTGTCTGTCTGTCTGTCTGTCTGTGTGTCTGTGTGTCTGTGCATCTCTCTCTCTCTCTCTCTCTCTCTCTCTCTCTCTCTCTCTCTCTCTCTCTCTCTCTCGTATCTGCCTCTGTCTGTGTCTCTCTCTGTCTGTGTTCTCTCTTTCTCTTTCTCTCTCTCTCTCTCTCTCTCTCTCTTCTCTCTCTCTCTATCTCACACACACACAAACCTCTCTCTCTCTCTCTCTCTCTCTCTCTCTCTCTCTCTCTTCTCTTCTCTCTCTCTCTCGTAGGCTAACGTAATCACCCCAGAAAAAAAAAAACCCAGGAAGATCAAATTTTCAAAGTTTGCCACATTCCCAAGTCAGCGAGTATGTGTGACATCATTTGCGTTGGTTCAATGTTGTTTGTGTTCCGTCTCACCGCCGTTGCGTCAATGGTTGGCATTGCTGGTGATGAACACGTTGTGGAAGCAAAGACGCTTAACGACAGCTCGGCGGTAGTCATTAGGCACAATTCCTTTTCAGTCTGTAATCGAGAAGGATATATGATGGGGGGAGAGAGAGAGAAAGAAGGGGAGAGAGAGAGAGAGAGAGAGAGAGAGAGAGGAGACAGACAGACAGACACAGACAGATCGAAAAGACAGACAGACAGACAGACAGATATACAGACAGACAGACAGACAGATAGACAGACACTGACACAGTTTTTATTGCAAATAGCAAACAAGCCCTGTTGGCAAGGGGGGTTACAGTGACTGCATTAACAGATTGCGTCACGTATCTGCAATTGAAAGACATAGAATTCGAATAATTTAACAAGAAATTCAAATCCACAGTCGGCAACACACACGTACATGGATACAAATGCACTCTTACACATACACAACGCACGTACGCACGCACGCACACTTGCACACACGCAACTACAAACACACACACACACACACACACACACACACACACACACACACACAACACACACACACACACACACACGCGTGCGCGTGCGTGCGCGCGCACATACACACACGAACACACACACACACACACACACACCACACACACACACACACACACTCCGCACACCTCAACACGCGCGCGCGTGCGCGCGCGCGCGAGAGAGGAGAGAGAGAGAGAGAGAGAGGAGAGAGAGAGAGAGAGAGAGGAGTGTGTCATCATTAGGATTCGTAGTTTCAGACATAGTTAGGAAGCATGTTACACAATGCCAAAATGTGAGGAATACTTCCTTGTATTGGAATCATTATAAGTAGAACTGCAGTGGTAGTTCTGGTTTGTCAATCTGGTTTTATCACTTTTTGAAACAGTATAATTATCGGAAGAAGGCAGTGATTTTTTTTAGTTAGTTTGAAGTTATTAATGATCTTCGAGTGTGTTTTTGAGGATGAACGACCCATTACCGTCTGAGTGCAATCAAAGACAATGTGCTTTATTAACATGGGACAAACGGAAATCTAAGAGCAGAGAACTTTCTTCTTCTTTTCTCCTGTCCTCCTCCCTCTCCTCCTCCTCCTCCTCCCCCTCCTCCTCCTTCACCTCCTCCTCTTCCTCCTCTTCCTCGTCCTCCTCCTCCTCCTGCTCCTCTTTCTTCTTCGTAAAGTCGGGAATGAAGAGAGAAACCCTTAAGAATATTGGCCTTGATAACAACAAAAAAAGAAAAAGCAAATAGAAAAAGCGAGCGAGGGGACTGGGCTGGGGGATGGGCTGGGAGGGGGGGGGGGGGGCAACATAATTAGATGTGAAATCAGAAGCATCCTTTCCGCAAGCTAGTCGAGATAAAAATATGAGGACCTCAATTAGGAAAGCTGTCGATCAACTTACCAAGCATGGAACTCCACGTCAAAAAGCTAATCATCAACTCACCGAGCCGTGGACATCTTGACGCCCTGGTACACTCCAGTAGATATATTGAATTATACAATTGCTGATACTGGGGGGAAAAATATATCAGTTCAGAGAAAACAAAAGAAGTTCTTCGACTCTTCCTGAAGAGAAAAATTGTCTCGTGCAGAAAGCGTGGAAATGAAATTCTCTATCCGCTTTTTTTTTTAATAATCTTAAAAGATGATTTACTTTTCCTCAGAACAAAAGAGGCAAACAAATTACAAGACAAAACACGATGCGTTTTGACCGCTTTGGTCTTTTTCAGGGAAGACAAACAACATTCAATACTATGAAAATTAAGAACGAACAATCACTTTATTTCCACCAAAGTGGGCGCAAAATGCATTAAAAAGTTGACAAGACTTTGGCATGGCTTCGTCTTTGTTTACATTGTGAATTTCATTACCGATCTCTTTGATAATTATTGTTTCATCTAAAATATTTCCGAGAAGAATTTGAACACGCAAAAACTATTCTGTTGCACAAAAGGGGGAAATGAATAGGACAAACAGTTATCCTACTGATCTTGTTGCTGTCTCCTTTTTCTCTTAGGGTCACAACATTACATTCACTATCAATTCTCATCCTTGTTAAGAAACATAAAATTCATCTTATTAGCCAACTGTTGGTTTTTTTCATTGATTCAAGAAAAAAACTTTTGACGGAATAATCACAAGTATTTGTATGTGTTTTTAAAAAGTTTTGAACTGTACAGCATTGATGAAATACTGTATTAGTTTACAGATCTTACGTGTTTAGTGTACCTAGTCTGATTATTTTTGGAAGTAGTATTTCTTGTGAAAGACGCACAGCATGGGATATATCCCAAGGCTTAATATAATCCTCTGGTTTTCTCCCTCCACAAAACAGCTTAACTTTATTTATTCAACATGAGGTATGTGGTTTTTTGCTGGTGATGCATCTTTTTAAAACACGCTAGCTATGAATCGAAGAAATTATCATTTAAATACGAGTATGACATCAACCAAACACTGGTATGTTTTGAATAACATGTTCGTTCATTCTGGTAAGTCTGAGTCTGCTTTACACTTCGTACGTCAATAACACAAAATATGAAAGTAACAAACTTGGAAATTACGTGTAAAGGTAATATGCAAAACTCACAAAGTATTCGTTGTTATGTATCATTATCTTTGTTTTTTATCTTTCATGAGTAGACCAAATCCACAACTTTATAGATCATAAATACATTACGCAGTTATGTTCCAGATATTCCAAATCCAGAATCGATTACTAGAACAACATTCTAGATTAGTGTGTTGTTTCGTTTTTGTTTAAGGTCGTTGGACCACTGTTCAAATAGTGGTAAAATCATTCCATCTACTAGTGTGCCAATAAGATGATAATCCACAACAAGCCACTAGAGTCTTCTATACATGTTTAAAAATCTTTACGATACTACTCCTTCGTTCATGATTCTGATGTAGCACCTTAATCTTTATGCTTACGTTTATTCGCGATGTACACTCACAGTGTTCACAGGCAATGGTTCATTTCCAACATCACCGTGAATCGGTCAAATTCATTGTCCCCAAACCAAACTGAAATCTATTCGTAACTAGGTTTTTTTTTCTGAAATACCAGCCGAGGATGGGACATGCTTCCAGCAGTATATCACAACCTTCTAGCATCATCAACATTCCAAAGTGAAATGGATTGACTTTGGAGGAAAACACGTTTTTGGCAAATGAAGAAAGAAACTTTGACTCAGACTGGGTGTGGCTTTGGACGAAGAGCTGGAAGGCACATCATGGAAGTAACACCACTGGAGGGTCAGGGAAGATGGCACAGCAGCAACAACCACCAAATCAGTTAATTGATAATTAATCAAAAACTCCACCTCCTTCTCCTGCTGCTGCAGCTGCTGCTGCTGCTGCTCCTCCTCCTCCTCCTTCTTGATCTTCTTCTTCTTCTTCTTCTTGATCTTCTTCTTCTTCTTCTTCTTCTTCTTCTTGATCTTCTTCTTCTTCTTCTTCTGCTTCTTCTTCTTGATCTTTCTTCTTCTTCTTCTTCTTCTTCTTCTTTCTTCTTCTTCTCCTCACGATCTGACCAACACGTTGGCCACTGCGTAGGTCAGACATCTGCTAAGTCATAGCCATAAGACCCTCTTCTTTAATTCTCTCATTTTAGTCATTAATTCATTAATTCAATTAATTCATCAGCTTTAAATCATGGACACTGTGGTCTCGAAACTTAGCAGGTATGGTGTAGCGTATATGGACTACTCTGCGCGCAGTGACTCCTCCTTGATGAAACTGAAACTGAAACTTTTTGTGCCAGATCTATTCAGCTTTTTTATCATGTCTTAGTGTTCATCAAATTTCACAACGTTCTTCTGTCCCATTGTTTCATAGAAATCTTGTGAACAGATAGACAGACAGGACCCTAAAAGCAATGCCCTACACCCTAGTTCTCTACTCGGGCGCAGGATACCCAAGGAGAGACAAGTGAAGGTGAGGTGGTACAAACAAGCGGTGCCAGAGAGTGACTGTCCGACAGCAAGTGACGGCCACAGCCGCTCTCACAGACTGGCAGAGACATCGGCGTCAGTGACGGCCACAGCCGCTCTCACAGACTGGCAGAGACATCGGCGTCAGCCACTCGGAAAGTACTTGGAG
>CM031597.1:109779941-109782441 GCA_018398815.1 Conus ventricosus | reverse complement strand
TCAACTGAACGCACGTAAAGCAGACGATACCATGGCATGCATTCATTCATCAGTGGGGTGGGGGGGGGGGGGGGGGTGCACATTACTGCGTTTTCATCACAAAATGTCTTTTCCTTGCCGTAGATTCCGTACTCAACGCATTAATTGCAATACACATATTTGTAATGCATCGACAGAAGTGCTGAACGTAACTGAAAAATTCACTATTTGGGCTGCAGTAAGAATACGGTACTGCTCTTAGCGTAGGCGGTCCACAAGTGTCTTTTCCCCAGGGCGCTACCACGTCCGTCCATCCAAAGACTGCTCCCATGACCTTTGCCGATGCCGACCACTCGGACACGAATTTGTCACGGCCAAGGACATGGCGTGCAAATCAGAACTGAAGTCACCATGAAAATTCCAGGCTTTGAATCATCGCTCTGAATTATCAGGATGATGCTGCGGAAAATTTCCCTTCCGGTCCAGACAACAGAACAGGATCGTAAAATGTACATTATGTTTCCTTTAATACTATGTATCCAAGCATCAACCAGGCCTGAAGACACAAACACCTGCCGCGTCGGTCAGGAAATGGTGGAGCAGTCTCCGCAATCATGAATTAAGTGGAATGAAACTCAGCTGTGAGGGTTTAGTCTCCATTATGCTCATAGCTACTTGCATTCTCACTTGTGTGAAGAAGCTGAAACCCGGACATAAAAAAATCAACAAATGAATGTCTCTGAGGGACTTGAACACACAGCTTCCAAGCCCGCAAAGCGTAACGCTAACCACAGCGCCACGGCTGCAAGTTTTGTGTCTCTTTTGGACAGCCCCTAAAATGTAGAGTGCTAGAAAACAAATAGCGGATAGTGTGTGTGTGTGTGTGTGTGTGTGTGTGTGTGTGTGTGTGTGTGTGTGTGTGTGTGTGTGGTTTGTTGTGTGTGTGTGTGTGTTTGTGTGTTGTGTGTGGTGTGTGTGTGTGTGTTTTTGTGTGTGTGTGTTGTAGTGGTGTGTGTGTGTGTGTGTGTGTGTGTGAAATAAAGCATGACAGGTTGGCAACACTGAAAATGGGCAGAATGAAAAGTTGATGTCAATCACAGGCAGGTGCATTTAATTTTTTTTTTTTTTTTTTTTTTGGATTGGTTTGGTTTAAATCTAGTGATATTTCACGTGTTCACCATATCAGATGGCACTGAATAAAATATAGCCTGCGGAGTTTTGACCATCCCTGTGTACACTGCGTAGGCTATGCGTCGCCAAGACGGCCATCATTCACCTGCAAGCGGCTAACGTTTCTCTTTACAGTGCTGGCAACACAAGACATGGGCAGGGGAGAACAGTAATCACTGGTAATGTTGGACACAGCGGCACAAACGAATACTTTGTGTTAAAAACAGGTTTCTCTTTCCGATGACAGCATGGCACTCTAGTGCAACCAGACCCACATTTGTATTTTTCTTGGTGTTTTTTTCACTTACCAACATGGGATCTTCTTCCGTTGTTTTTTTCTTTCTTTTTTTATATTTGGTTTTTTTTTTTTTTTTTTTTTTTTCAAATGGGCAACTAGTATGGTGAAGTAATGTTGCTTATAGCCCAGTTGACCGCAAAGGGCCATATCAGGGCCGCTGTCTTTTTTTTTTTTTTTTGCCATAGGTTCTACTATAAGCACAGGAACTCGGTTTATCGTTTTTCCCTCAGAGACTCGCTCGGAGCAGTGGTAATTTCATATAATACAGGTAAAAAAAAATGGTGAAAATATAAAGAAATGTAAGGAAAAGTAACACAGGAGATGAAATGTAGAAAAGGGTAGAAACAGGCAGGGGGGGGGGGGGGGGGGGGGGGGGGGGGGGGGGACCAATGCCGTTGAACGCATTCTCAGCTCTCCTGAGACGGAAATCACTCGGGAGGGGAAGTGGGATGACACGGGAAATGTGTCACCTTTTACCATCTGCCTGAGGGGCTACCGTTCGCCCCTGTCAAACATATTCCTCCAACCACTCGGCTAGCTCTATGGCCCTCTCAGGGACGCCTCTCTCTCTCTCTCTCTCTCTCTCTCTCTCTCTCTCTCTCTCTCTGCTACCACTACTACTACTTTCATTTACGTCTTCTCACAAAATTATATGATATTAGACGATCTCTCTCTATGTATATGAATTTGTGTGTGTTTGTGTGTGTGTGTGTGTGTGTGTGTGTGTGTGTCTGTGTCTGTGTGTTTGGCATGACTTTCAGTTTTATCTTCAGGCTTTGAATGGAGATCTTCTCCTCTCTCTCTCTCTCTCTCTCTCTCTCTCTCTCTCTCTCTCTCTCTCTTCCCCCCCCCCAAATTGCACATGTATTTTCGCATCATGTTTACCATTTCCTACTGTTCACTACATAGTAAATCAGTGTAACACGCTACTCAAGTTCACTCTCTTCCATTTACCCACAACAAGCTTACCCGCCTTCCTGTCCTTTTTTTGTCATCACACACAAAGGGCAAAAAATCCGCTATGGGCAAACACCTGCCTTTCCACCAGAGAAA
>CM031597.1:109747441-109772441 GCA_018398815.1 Conus ventricosus | reverse complement strand
CGAAGGAGGATGATCTCATAACCCACTTTCTTTACCCATTGATGTTGAAAATGTGCATCAGATAGTGTACAAAGGGAACAAAATCGCATCTTTAGTTTTTATTCGGAGTGGTGGCAGACTAAGAAATATACAAACGCAACAGTATCTCAGTAGCGACCATATCAAAAAACCATTTGAAGTATTTAAGTGGGCAAATCACGTTAGCGAAGAAATTCTTAGGTAATTTCGTTCAACAAAGAAATAAGCGTGTCATCAACAAACAATTTTAATGCGTAAGTAGTTCGTTCAATAAAGAAATAAGCGTGTCATCAACAAACAAACAGTGATGTACAAGTAGTTTCTTCAATAAGGAATAAGCGTGTCATCAACAAACAACAGTGATGTACAAGTAGTTTGTTCAGTAAGGAAATAAGCGTGTCATCAACAAACAACAGTGATGTATAAGTAGTTCGTTCAATAAGGAAATAAGCGTGTCATCAACAAACAACAGTGATGTATAAGTAGTTTGTTCGGTAAGGAAATAAGTGTGTCATCAACAAACAACAGTGATGTATAAGTAGTTCGTTCAGTAAGGAAATAAACGTGTCATCAACAAACAACAGTGACTCTTAGTTAAGACACAGATGTACGATGAAGCGAACAGCCATATCGAACAGTGATGTCTGGACGTAAATTTGAGCAAATCGACCAACACCCCTATCGTGGCAATCCAAGGCTGAACACGCCACATGGACAAACGAACGAATCGGCCATCGACCTTCACCCCCCCCCCCCCCCCCCAATCCACATGGGAAGGACGGTCAAGTCGTCGTTGATTACCAAGGGCGACTGGGAAGAGATATCCCCCGCCCCCTCCTCCTCCTCTCAACATTAATTTGTAGGAGAGAGGGGAGGGGGGAAGGATGGAAAAAAGGGAGGAGGTAGCGAGCGGGGAGAAGGGGGTGGAATACCAGAAGGGTCTTAGCTGAACAGCTACTGAGAGGGAAACCCATTGATCTCTGTGTTAACACCAGTGCTGATCAGGCGCGTTCTTCCGACTCTTTTCGCTGAGCTCCAACGGGGCCAAAACTCCACACGTTGACGAAAGAAGAGAAAGAACGAAGTAACAAACTTTGGAAAGAATAGGGGCTAGTTACCGCCACAGATACAGACAGACAGATTACAGGACAACACACATAGGGGCTAGTTACCGCCACAGATACAGACAAACAGATTACAGTACAAAACACATAGGGGCTAGTTACCGCCACAGATACAGACACACAGATTACAGGACAAAACACATAGGGCTAGTTACCGCCACAGATACAGACAGACAGATTACAGGACAAAACACATAGGGGCTAGTTACCGCCACAGATACAGACACACAGATTACAGGACAAAACACATAGGGGCTAGTTACCGCCACAGATACAGACAGACAGATTACAGGACAAAACACATAGGGGCTAGTTACCGCCACAGATACAGACACACAGATTACAGGACAAAACACATAGGGGCTAGTTACCGCCACAGATACAGACACACAGATTACAGGACAACACACATAGGGGCTAGTTACCGCCACAGATACAGACAGACAGATTACAGGACAACACACATAGGGGCTAGTTACCGCCACAGATACAGACAGACAGATTACAGGACAAAACACATAGGGGCTAGTTACCGCCACAGATACAGACAGACAGATTACAGTACAAAACACATAGGGGCTAGTTACCGCCACAGATACAGACAGACAGATTACAGGACAACACACATAGGGGCTAGTTACCGCCACAGATACAGACAGACAGATTACAGGACAAAACACATAGGGGCTAGTTACCGCCACAGATACAGACAGACAGATTACAGGACAACACACATAGGGGCTAGTTACCGCCACAGATACAGACAGACAGATTACAGGACAAAACACATAGGGGCTAGTTACCGCCACAGATACAGACAGACAGATTACAGGACAAAACACATAGGGGCTAGTTACCGCCACAGATACAGACAGACAGATTACAGTACAAAACACATAGGGGCTAGTTACCGCCACAGATACAGACAGACAGATTTACAGTACAAAACACATAGGGGCTAGTTACCGCCACAGATACAGACAGACAGATTACAGTACAAAACACATAGGGGCTAGTTACCGCCACAGATACAGACAGACAGATTACAGTACAAAACACATAGGGGCTAGTTACCGCCACAGATACAGACAGACAGATTACAGTACAAAACACATGCATTTCGACCTCTTGGGTCTTCTTCACAAACAGATTACAGTACAAAACACATGCATTTCGACCTCTTGGGTCTTCTTCACAAACAGATTACAGTACAAAACACATGCATTTCGACCTCTTGGGTCTTCTTCACAAACAGATTACAGTACAAAACACATGCATTTCGACCTCTTGGGTCTTCTTCAGGCAAAAACAAACAACATTTAGGACAATGAAAATGACCAACACCCCCATTTCGTTTTCATTGTCCTAAATGTTGTTTGGTTTTGCCTGAAGAAGACCTAAGAGGTCGAAATACAGTGTGTTTTGTCCTGTAATCTGTCTGTCTGTATCTGTGGCGGTAACTAACCCCTATTCTTTCTATTTGCTTCATTTTCCACCCTCAGTCACTCCGTTTTGAAACGAGCTAACAAACGTTATTTCAAGAGGGTAATTTAAAAAGCAAGCAGCTCTTCGGGTAAAGAATTTTTTCAGGCAAGAAATTAAAACGCGAAGAACAGAAACATTTTGCAAAAGTGTAAGCAGTCAATCATTGCAACCAGTGCATTGATACGGAGGAAAAGAGATGGGGGTGGGGGTACCACAAGGATTCCACCTAGACGGTATCACAGAGCGAAATCTTTGTTTCAAAAGGCCGCAAACGTCCTTGCCCACCAAACCCTTCCCTGCACAAAGATTACGTCCCTTTTTTTCGAATTCTGCGTTTTACCCGCTTGCGAACGACTTTTTTTTGAGTATTTGGTAAGTGCTGCATCAAATAAGATCAATTGTAATTCCCCTTCTGGACACAAACCATGCATAAAACCATGTAGCATTTGATGACGATATGTTCAAGTGTTGGAAGACCGAAGGACCGACTAACTGGGCTGACGACCACGTAAACTGTTGTCTCCATAACATGGAAGACCTTCAGAGGAGCAAGACGGTGTAAGCATGAGAGCGAGAGGAGAGGGAAGGGAGGGAGAGGAAGGAGGAGAGCGGGGAGACAGATGATATCGAGTATTTCTTTAGTTTCAGGTCATTGTCTCGTTCTTTAACGGGTTTGTTACACCTTTCACTAGTATAGAACGATCTACAACGCTTATTCATTTACTGCGTATTACTGTATACAGGACATAAGACCGTTAGACAAACTGCTTGAAGTATTGATATGCAGCTAACACGGGAGAGAAAGAGGGGGGTACATAAACAGTGTTATTTTGTTTGTTGTTGTTTTTCTTTGGAGGGGGGAGGGGTGTATTGTTTTGCTGGGGGGGGGGGGGGAGGGAGTATAGGTAATCGTGTGTTTGTTTTGTTTCGTTGTTGCTTTGTGTCAATCCCTCACCGAGAGTGAGCTACAGGGTGGTTTGCGAGATGAGTGGGGGTGAGAGGGGACAGGGGGTAGAGGTGAAAGGTCATTCGCGAGGGAGAGTTTGCTTCAGACTCTTTTTTTTACCTTTTAAATGCGCTCGCTCTCAGTTTGGAAAACGTTGTTAGCGCTGAACCACACACTTTATGGGGTTTCCATATGCTGGGTTCTGCCATCCCCATTCCTACCTTCTTACCTCTGTCTGTCACTGTCTGTCTGTCTGTCTGTCTCTCTCTCTCTCTTCTCTCTCTCTCTCTCTCTCTCTCTCTCTCTCTCTCTCTCTCTCTCTCTCTCTGCGATGTGGGCGTGTGAGAGAGAAGGGTGTGTGTGTGTGTGTGTGTGTGTGTGTGTGTGTGTAAATATAGTTAAACTGAAGTTGATTGATGACTGCTTTCAAGTGTGAGGTATAGCTCAGGTGTGGCGACAAATCAATGCAGCTCCACGGAAAGTCTGTCACAGATCCAATTATATTTGTTCTTCTTTTGTTTGATGCTGTGTGTGTGTGTGTGTGTGGTGTGTGGTGTGTGTGTTTGGTTGTGTGTGTGTGTGTGTGTGTGTGTGTGTGGTGTGTTTCTGTTTGCTTGTGTGTCTGGTCGCTTCCTCTGTTTCTTCCCTGTTTATTCTCACGGGTTTTGTTTGGTTTGGTTGGTTGGTTGGTTGGTTTTTGCTTTTTTCTGTCTATTCCTTTTTTTTTACCTTGTCTGTCTATTCCCTTGTCTTTCTTATCTATCTGTTCCCGTTTGATTTCTTGTCTGTCTGTTCCTACCTTTTTTTCTTATCTGCCTATTCCTGTTTCTTTCTTGTCGATCTCCACCTTCTTTGTTGTCTGTCTGTTCCTGCTTCTATGTTTCTCTGTGCCGTGCTTCTATGTTTTCTGTTCCTGCTTCTATGTTGTCTGTTCATGCTTCTTTCATGTTAGTGCATTTCTGCTTCTTTCTTCCATCGTTCTATCTAGTATTTCAGTCAATGAGTAGTTCTTGTCTATTCCTGTTTCTCTCTTGTATGTCTGTTCCTGCGTATTCCTGCTTATCTCTTGGTTTGTCTTTTCCTGCTTCTTTCATACATATTCCTGCTTCTTTCATACATATTCCTGCTTCTTTCATACATATTCCTGCTTCTTTCATACATATTCCTGCTTCTTTCTTGTCTGTCTGTTGCTCCTTGTTTTTGTTTTTTTTTTGTTTGTTTGTTTTGTCTAAGCCTGCGTTAGTCTTGTCTGTCTGTTTCCCCCTCTTTCCTGTCTGTTCCTGCTTCTTTCCTCTCCATTTCCGCTTCTTTCTACATCAATCTCTTTCGGTTTTGTCTTGTCTGTCTATTCTCGGTTCTTTCTTGTCTGTCTGTTATGGGTCTTCCTTGTCTGTCTATTCCTGCTTGTTTCTTGTCTGTCTGTTTCTGCTGATTCTCCTGTCTAGTTATGCTTCGTTTTTGTCTGTTCTTGCATCTTCATAGTCTGTTTTTGTTTGTTTCTTGGCTGGCCCATCTTCTTTCTCGCCTGTCTGTTCTTGCTTCCTCCTTGTCTATTACTGCTTCTCTGTTCCTGCTTCTTTCTCTGTCTACTCCTGTTTCGTTTTTGCCTGTCCTCTGTTCCTACCTGTTTCATGTCTGTCTGTACTTCCTTCTTTATTTTGTGTGTGTTCCTGTTCCTTGTCTGTGTGCTCCTTTGTCTGTTCCTGCTTCTTCTTGTCTATTTCTGCTTCTTTCTTCTCTTTGTAAACTGGTTTGTTTGTTTTTTTTTACTTACACGTTTCTTGTTTCAAACCGTTTCTTTATATCTCTGTCCCTGTTTCTTTCTTGCGTGTATCTTTCTTGTCTGTCCGTTCCTGTTTCTGTGTTGTTCTTTCCTGCTTATTTGTTATTTGCGTGCTCCTGTTTTTTGTGTGTGTGTGTTTTTTTTCCTTATCCTTTCCTTTCCTGCTTCTTTCTTGCCTGTTTCTGCATCTTTCTAATCTGTCTATTGCTATTTTCTCTAGTCTGTCTATTGCCGTTTTTCTAGTCTGTTCCCATGCTTCGTGTCTGTCAAATTGTTTTCTTTCTGTTTGTTTTTCTCTTATACTGTCTGTATCTTTCCTGCAATTTTTTTGTCTTTCTGTCTTCATACTTTTCTGTTTGTGCTTTTTTTTTTCTTTTTTTTTTTTTTTTGCTTCTTTCTTGTTTGTTTCTTCTTGTTTACATGTCTGTCCTGACTGTTTTGCTTTGTTTCCTTTTCTGTTTGTCTCATTGTATGTCGTTCTTTTCATGTCTGTCCTACTCCTTCTTTTTTTGTCTGTTTTAGTTATTCGTCTGTTTTCTTGTTGTCATTCTGTTCTATTCTGCTGTATTCCGCTTCTTTTGTCTGTTCTATTCCTGCTTCTTGTCTGTTTATTGCCTCTTTTTGTCTGTTATCTTTTGTCTGTCTGTTCCTGCTTCTTTCTTGTCTGTCTATGTCGTTTGTTTTCCGTCTTGTTCTTCCTTTCTTCGTTTATTCATGCTCTTTCTTGTCTAGTATTCCCTTTTTCGCTTCTTTTGCCTGCCTTCCTTGTTCTTTGTTGTCTATTGTTTCTGTGTCATGTCTGTCTCTTTCTGCTTTTCGTTGTCTGTCTGTCTTTCATGTCTTGTCTGTCTTTCTGCTTCTTTCTTCTGTTTCTGTCTATGTTGTTTTCTTTCTGTTCTTTGTTGTTGTCCGTCTGTTCCTTCCTCTTTCAGTGTCGGTTTATTCTGCGTCTTTTACTGTCTGCCTATTCCTGCTCGCTTATTTTGCCATTCCCGCTTCTTTGTTGTCTGTCTGTTTCAGTGTCTTGTTGTCTCTTTCTGCTTCTTTGTTGTCTGTCTGTTTCAGTGTCTTGTTGTCTCTTTCTGCTTCTTTGTGGTCTGTCTACTCCTCCTTTTCCTGTGTCTGTTTTTGTTCCTGTTCCTACCTCTTTCTCCCTGTTTCTTTTTTGCCTGCTTCCTTCTGTGTTTCTGCTTCTTTCCTGAATGTCTGTCAACTCAGCTTTCTTGTGTTGATTTCTTGCCGTCTGTTTGCCTGTTACCTGGCACTCTATCGCCCTATCCTTATTCTATCGCCCTATCCTTATTCCTTATCCTAGATGTGAAAGTTGTGCAGTTTACTGTGCATTGTAACACAAGGAATAATGACACACGTCTCATCGTTTTCCGTACCTATACAACTGCCTCCTGCATAGATTTAATGACATCCCTTTAAACAGCTAAGAAGCAGAGTAACACGAGTTCAGGTAAAGGTAATGTATCTTGGTTATGTATAGTAGGTATCGTTGACTCTCAGAGAGAAAATGGCAGGGAGGAGGTATAGCTTAGGCTCGGTTGCTCTGTATGATGGTACATGCTCTTTATGTTCTATATAATGGTATTACAATCGTATCGACTTCATCATCATCATCATCATCATCATCGTGGCATGGGTGAAAGACTAAAATATATGGAACGGAAAGGGAAGAGAAAAGGGATTGGAGCCACTGTTAACATATGTAAATAGCGTCACTGAAGCGGACAGATTCCGACATGATGTTATCACATCGTTAACACTTTGCCTCTTGTGCGACCTCAATCTTGTTTCTACAGCCCTCACACGGTCTTCAGAGTTGGCCTGGTTAGCAGCAGTATGGCTAAAAGGTCGTGGGGGGAGGGAGGGGGAGGGGAGTTAGGAGGAGAACAAGAGGGGTGAGGGAGGTTCTCTGTCAATGCCTATCAAAGAGCAGCCTGACAGATGGTCGGGACGATGACTTTTTGCTCCCGTGAGGGGAAGCGGACAGAGAGAGAGATACCCAGCCGACACCGTCCAGCCAATAGAAGCCTTGAGTGACCCTGGCAGTGGTTAGTCCAAGGTCACGATGTAGAGTGACGACAGTAGCCACAAAACTCCGCCACTTCCAGCTCTGCGAATCGAGCAGAGAATCCATTCTTGTCACCGTATTGAATGAAAGAGTTATTGATCAGTGGAAGTCCTTGGGGGACGGAGCCAGACTCTATCGTAACAGGCTAACAGCAGGCGTGGGTTGAGAAATGGACAGGGTGGCGTTTCCCGATTAAGAAGGGACACAACCGAGATGTCTTGAAGTTCTGATAATCAGCCGGGTAGAGTCCACAGTGAAGTAAGTGTGTGTGAGTGTGTGTGTGTGTGAGTGTGTGTGTGTGTGTGTGTGTGTGAGTTTGTGCGTGTGCGTGTGTGTGTGTGTGTGTGTGTGTGTGTGTGTGTGGTGTGTGTGTGTGTGTGTGTGTGTACACGCACATACGCATGACTGCATGAGAGTGAGTAATATATCATCAGAGTATATGAAAGAGATGAACAAGAGACCAAATACAATGAACCGTTTCCCTCAAACATTCTGTCTTTAAAACTCGGCTCAGGCATCTTTTAACCACGCATTGAATCAAGATATGGAAATACTGCTTTGGCTGCAAATTGGGTGTCACGACCGACCCCTGGAGGTCTGCCCTGACAGGATCGGTCTAGATGGGAGTGAAGGGAGTGACTGACCTCACACGCCCCGCAAGAGACCACACAAGAAAGATTACAATACAATACACCATTTATTCACACCAACACACACATAGTCACAAATAAGCATTCCAACACACACAACATGCACAATCACAATTAAGCATTTCAACACACACAACATTCACATAGTCACAAACAAGCATTTCACCGCACACAACATAACCATAATCATAAATACGCGTTTCCAACACACGTTCCTTTTGTGCTTCATGTGGTTCCCCCTCACCCCTGTCTCTCCAAAGTCCTCTGAGAGTACCGTGTCAAATCAGGTGTCCCAAACCGGGGCTGTTCTTGAACAGAGTCTTTCAATGCTGACACCCTTGACACACACACACACCCAAATTGCACGACACAGAGCTAACCACACTGGTCACATGAGCTGTAGGAAGTCCGAGGACAGCGGAGAACGCATCCCGTGGGACGAGGCGTTGTCGCTGAAGGTCCCGGACAGGGGTTAAGACCATCCAGCAAGGTCCACGTGCTCCTCACACTGCGCGGCCCCAACAGCGCAAGCTTCGGGTGAAGCCCCCGGGAGGAGAGAAAACGGAAGGAACTGGAAGGAAAGAAGGGTACTAGAACCCCGCAGTCAGTACAGTCTGAAACTTGCTGCTTAATCCTAACAGCCACTCGCATGGTGGGCGAGGGGAAGTGTTTGCTGAATACATTAGTAACACCAGCTCAACACAGACCTGAGCATAACACAGTAAACAAACCAAATGAGGAATGTTCGCTAAAGGTCTCCTCACACGAAGCACGTAAGAGATTACATTAACAGACTAAACAAACGAATAGCAATTTATATCTCCATCCTTCCCTCACTCACGTTCAACATTTTCCTTTCTTAGGAACTGAACTAATACAGCAACCATTGCTTTATAACTGCCACCACAATTGCAAATAATCATAATTCAATGGCACGATTATCCCCACATTTTATAGTTACATTTCAAAAATAACAATTCTCCAACCACGCATCCAAATGACTAATCACGCGTACGCACGCTCGCAAACACAAAACACTCGTTCCTCTTGCAAACACAAACAGACGGTGGCCGAAGAATAAGAGACCATCGATTGTGACAGGGGAGGACGAGCGAGACCAAGCAAGTCCCAACCCTAAATCACCAGGTTCTCCTCCATCCCCACCGACTACCGCATCACAGATGAATTAAAAGGAGAAAGAATTTTGAATATAAATGGCGAGGTTAAAAGTTGAATTAACCATAAAAAGTGGTCTCAAACAATATTTCTTTTATAATTTTGAAACAAAAGGAAATTGCGCAAAAGAGAAAAAATAGCCGGCTAACAACAACAAAAAACAAACCACGAAACTGATGCTTACCAGCTACCCGTGGGTGACCCAAAAGTGGCGGGTCAAGCGACTCTCTGCCCTCTGTCCAGTCGAGAGGACCAGCAGAGCAGATGCGGAAAAGATGACGTGACGTCCCTCCCCTACAGGCCGACTGCAGGGATGAAGGTACCGACCGTACCTTCGACGATGTGGTAGAGAACCAAAACCGGAGCGGGCGCTCCCAGGGACATCTTCCGCTCGAGTGAAGTGAAAACCTGCCTAAACGATGGCAGCCAACATGCCACCCTACGTCACAGAGTGAGAATACCTCAAGCTAAGAGAAATGCTGCACGTGCGGCAGGTAAAAAGACAGGTGAGAGGCCGATAGAGACAGCCAGTTCAAGAGAAAGGTACCAGCCACCCATGAACCTGCAGAATGAATCGCACGGACAGCGAAATTAGAGAGAGAGAGAGAGAAAGTAAACCTAACCTGAGTTGAACGACATTAAGGTGCAAACACACCACAAGCCACATTAAGGGACTAATACACGACAACAACAACAACAATAAATCAATGAATAATTCTACCAGCCAAGATGGGCCAATCGTCATGGGCCTCGTGACATTGGGCAAGAAACTGGACTCTCTCTCTCTCCTCTCTCTCTCTCTCTCTCTCTCTCTCTCTTCTCCCACGTCCTAATTAGTGCAAGTGAAGTGAGTTGTTATAAAGGATTTCGTGAGTAGTAAAAGGTCCATTTTGCTTCTTGCCACCTGCAGTGGAGCTCACTAAAATGGCTGTTCGGTTTTGTGTGTGTACTGTAACAGCCTATAGGGTGGTCTTCTTTGAGAATTTATCATATTGAGATTACATCTGATGAACACTGGCATGGGAAGAAAAAAACACGTTCTTTTCAACCAAATGGAAAACTATCAGAGGATGTAGACTATTGTTTTTCGCTGAAGCTATCAAGACAGCACACACAGCGGCTTTCAACAGTGCTCAAAAGGCTTTTTTTTACATGTAGCTTTTCCGGTGTATATATACCCGCGACTAAATAGAATTTCAATTACCATTTCCCACAGAAACTTGGGCGGTTAGTTACCTATTCTTAAATTACGTCCTGCCGATGATATGCTTCCTGGAACGGCACACAAAGAAGTCGTTTGCTTTCGTCATTATCGGGAGCGTCCTTCCTTCACCAAGGGAAACTTCATTCTGCATACAATGTTCGTTACCTTGTGGTAAACTTAATGCAACTGAGTTTCATACCCACATCACTGTAAATGAAGCGAAGTTGGACTTACGGCTCAGAAAAAAAGTGAAGGGGGCGTGACAAACGCTTGTTTGGCATTATCAAAGGAAATGGACCATATATGAACTATAATCACAATTAACAGGCCAGCATAGAGCAACAATGGGGTAAAGAGAAAGCAGTGCAGTCATCGAGATTCGAACCAACCAGCAATGTGCGAACGAACTATTGATACTTTCAAATGATTGGGAAACTGCTACAAATTTGTCAAGTAACAAACTCAACACTGAGAAATGAAAGACTACATTCGGGGGCAAAAAGTCAATATGCAATTAGCAAATAAGACGGAACCCACCGCCGCTGTCATTGGTGAAAGTCTGCGGAAAATGTGTCTCTGACAAGTCGGCAACAAAAACGAAAACATTCAGACAGCAAAAATGATACAGACACAAATAAATGAATAAATAAGTGACGTTGGACCGATCCGAAGCTCTTGCTCTGTCAGGAAGAAGACACTGACTGAATTCGATATCTGCCACGACAATCAAATGTGATACGGTGGAAAGTGCATTCACGAGCGGCTCAATACAAACAGAGCCTTCACATTCCAAGGCGATGCTTTCTGTTTTATCTTTGAAAATCCACATACCGGCTCACTGTTGGTCAAACCGCATCAGTAAAACCTTTCTGGTCGACAAAATCATTCATTCAACGCCAAAAGAAGTTTTGTTGTGTATTCACCTGTTGGTGACTAAAGCAAAAACAATGACTAGTGCCTATGTGAACAATGTCACACGATGAACTTCATCCGTCAAAGATCAATTTTACAATAGGATTAACACAATGTTTGGGAGCTGCTTTATCACAAGATGAACTTAATTTCTGTGACATAAAAGCAAAAATGGAAGTACTGAGCCACCAAACAAAGGAACAGACAAATTGGTTTCTTGTTTGTTTGTTCCTTCATTGTGCGGCTCAGTAATCATGTTTTTGCTTTTATGTTTCAGTTGCCGCCTGCAGTCCCCCGGGATCAGTTTCGTTTTCATCAATAAATTAAACATAACTAATCGGAGGTCAGTTTATCCCAAGATCAGTGCACTTTATAGGAAACAAATACGGTCACAAGATAACATCTTCGGTGAGATCAGTATTAGAAATCATCAGTGCACTTTCTTGGATATGAAGTTTAAGTCGTCATCGTGATTTCTAGTGCAGCAATTTCAACTCAAGACGATGTAAATGGTAGATCGGTGTTTGCACAAGATTAGCACGATTTTGTGAGATACATTTTAGCACAGGGTAGCATCATTGACAGAGAATCAGTTGTAACACAAGACCAACGTACTTTCTTGGAAACTATAGGCACAAGATTAACATAATAGTTGTGAAATCGGTTTTTAACATGATCTATAGCAGAACTGCCCTGCGCAAGGTAATTGCAGTGTCTTTTGTGCACAAGATCTCTGTAATTTCTTTGTTACATTTAGCACAATATTTTCGTAATTTCATTGTTAGTCTTAGCACAAGATCATAATAATTTCATAGTCAGTCTAAGCTTTTGATGATCGTATGTTCTGGAAAACGAGCTTTTGAATGACACCAACATAATTTCTTGAACGTTTGCGTTTTGCATAAAATCAACATAGTTTCCAGGACTCTCTCTTCCTCTCTCCCTCTCCCTTCCTCTCTCCCTCTCCCTTCCTCTCTCCCTCTCCCTTCCTCTCTCTCTCTCTCTCTCTCTCTCTCTCTCTCTCTCTCTCTCTCTCTCTCTCTCTCTCTCTCTCTCGTCTGGCTCTCAGCAAGATGTTGTTTTAGCTGCTCCGATGAATTTTTTTACCGGCATTGCCGGTACATTGCTCAGCATGCCTGTTGAAGGTGTCCCCTCTACTTTGGAAGAGACGGTCAGAGCCAGCTGCAGGGGATGACACTGTTCTGGATTAAAATCGAGGCAGAGGGAAAAAAAGCCATCATTCTTTGATTGACAGCTAATACCTGCCCGCTCCCTGCAAGGCAAACCCAAGGCCACAGTGCTGTGTACCGACGGAAATGCCCGTCACAAGCAATCGGGGATGGGCGTAAAGCTATAAAAACATTCAGAAGAAAAAGGAAAGTGCAGGATTTTCTCTGTCCGATTTGTTGTTGCCGACGACACGTAACCTGGTGCACAGTGTCTGTGGAACCGGCGAAAGCCATACTGTTGGCGGTGACCTTTTTCAGTGTGAAAACAATTCCCCTGCCTCGGCGCCATAGCCTGCATGAGAAATACGGCACAAGAACTGGACATTGGGCAGTCTGACAAACAGCCTGTGACAATCGCGCATGATTTAGCCTTCATGTTGGATGTGGTATCGGTCAAGTCAAGTGTTGATGAAGACTGCGTTGACGGCTTGTGTGACATATCTGTGAACGTGACAGGCCACTAGCGCACAGTGCAAGACAAGGGAAGCCTTGGCAACCGCGGACCATAATCTACAGTGCAGAGAGATCCCGAAGATATTTCTCAGCCGATCAGTCTCAACAGCAGAGTGCTCCTTCTGACAACGTTACAATCAAGTGACATGCTGGCGTAGAAATCTGCAGGAAATTACAAAGCTGTCGGTAACAGCAACCAAGATGATTGCGGATAGACGTGTTGCTATGTTGAATGTATCTGCAGGAAATTATACAAAGCTGTCAGTGACGGAAATCGTGAGGATTGTGGAGCTGATTTGTTGACGGTCACATACACAGTCCTATAGATGTTTGGTGATCCTCTTCGCGATGTTGTATTCTGACACGTAGTATCTGTGTTTATTCTTTGACAGTTATGCAGGCCCACCCTAACACCGAGCCCTCCCCTTGAGAACGGGCTTTGTAAGCTTACCTCCATAAATAAATCATGCTCTCTCTGTCTCTGTCTCTGTCTGTCTGTCTGTCTGTCTGTCTGTCTGTCTCTCTCTCTCTCTCTCTCTCTCTCTCTCTCTCTCTCTCTCTCTCTCACACACACACACACACACACACACACACACACACACACACACACACCACACACACTTTCTCTGTGTGTGTGTGTGTGTGTGTGTGTGTGTGTGTGTGGTGTGTGTGTGTGTGTCTCTCTCTCTCTCTCTCTCTCTCTCTTCTCTCTCTCTCCTCTCTCTCTCTCTCTCTCCTCACACACACACACACACACACACACACACACACACACACATCCCCTCTCTCTCTCTCTCTCTCTCTCTCTCTCTCTCTCTCTCTCTCTCTCTCTTAATCTCTCTCTCCCTCTCCTCAATCTCATTCTGTCATCCTGAAGGACAATTCATCACACACACACACACACACACACACACACACACACACACACACACACACACACACACACACATACACCCCGTTCTTCGCCATGTTCACACACAACCCAATCACTCTCACCTCCTCCACCACTTCTCCTCTCCTGCCATCGTTACCCAACCCACCTATTGCTCACTCTTCCCATCCGTTTCGATCTTGGCATGGGGACATTAGAGGCGACGTAACGAGCGTCCCTCTGTCTGCAGTCTGCCACCAGTATGATTGATGTCCCCTCCACCTCCTCCCCCTTCCCACCCCAACAACTCCCCCTATGTCTGGAACATTCGAAGCATGCCGATCAGTCTGCGCACTCTGGTGTACCCTTGCTATTAATCAGAATGAGCGGTGCCAGAAACAGAGCAACGTGCTCAGTCAGAGCCTTAGAACTGGGATTGTCATGTATGTATCAGTTCGGCATGAATCAATTCCCCTCTGGCTTTAAAGCTGTGTGTGTGTGTGGGGGGGGGGGGTGGAGGGTGGCTCATTCCGTCCATTTGTAAAGATGTCTGTTTATTCATCTTTGTATCGGCCCTAGTCTCTCTCTCTCTCTCTCTCTCTCTCTCTCTCTCTCTCTCTCTCTCTCTCTCTCTCTCTCTCTCTCTCTCTCTCTGTAGCTGGTAGGCTAGCTATCTTGCTGTCTAGATGTCTGTCTATTATCATCTAGTTATATTTCGATCTGTTTATCTCTATATCTATTTATTTATCCATGTCTCTATCCAGTTTGATATGTATGAAGATTGTGTGTGTGTGTGTGTGTGTGTGTGTGTGTGTGTGACACGAACGTTATGTACAGAATCTTCAGTTTCACAATAGTATTCCTAATGCATTTCTGCACACAAATAAAAAAAAAACACAAACAAGCCATACACGTGACATGCTATCCATCTCTTGAACATGATATGCCCAGACGCTATAAAACATTCTTGTTTGCTGGGTGACGCAACAAGAGTTCTGATGTATTATGTCAAGTGTGTCACCGCCACCATCAACACCATCATCACCATCCCTCCCCTCCCCCCCCCCCCCCCCCCCCCCCCCCCTCCCCTCTCCCCCCCAGACCACAATAACAGAAACCTGGCTCACACACGTGACAGGCCTACCGCGGACAGTCCCGCGCCAGAAGTGCCGTGAAGTCCCCCACAGACCGGCCACAAAGGAACATGCAGAGTGGACCAGAAACATGGCTTTGACCCAGAACCCGGCGAGAGTCGTAAAGCTGTCAGGCTGTTTGTTTGCTCTGTGTTGTTGTTGTTGATGATGATGTTGTTTTGTTCTTGTTGTTGTTGTTGTTTAGATTTTTTTCAATAGTCTTTATGTAGCTTCTGAGACGTCAGAATGTAGTCTGAACATGGTGATATATGAACTGAAAGTGAAGACACAGGACAGGTACGCATACACACGCGCGTGTGCACGCAAACACGGACGCACGCACGCACCCTACACAGAAAGACATGGGAAGAGAGAGTAGTTGTTACTAGCATTTTATCTATGCTATTTCAGCTGCTGCTTCTCGATAACCGTCAAACTTGGCTGTCCTCTGACACCCTCGAACCCCTCATCACCACCTACCCCAACCATCTTCCCGCGCCCCTAAGGGTTCCAGGGCACTGTCGCCCTTTTTGGCCAGGTTCTGTTTCTTCCGAAAGAAAAAAAGAGTGAAAGAAAAAGCAGAGAAAAGAAAGAAGGAAACAAAAAGAAAGAAAGAAAAGTGAGAATACGAAATGAATGATCAGTCCTGTAGAATGTGTATTCACAACATACAAACATATCTAGAACATTTTCATATGATATTCATTCAGATGATCACTGTGAACAAAGGACACTGTATCAGTACAAAAAGGCTTCATCTTCAAATAGGATTGTCGTTAGGACCTCCTCCTCCCCTGTTGACGCCACCCAGCGAGTTGTCATAATTCTAAACAAATCATATCACACATTCTGATATCCCCCTAAGGAGGGAGGAGGGTGAAGGCAGCGGGACAGGGGGAGGAGGAGCAGGCTGGATGCATACGTACATTCAGCCAAACGGGAAGCAAGAGAAGCAGTCAGAAAAAGTGGTGGGTGGCCCCATCCATTAACGCTGATCTCCAGTGTCTCTTTATTACGGATATCAGACGAGGACCACTGCTCGACATATATAAATACTATGAAAGGCGCGAAGTCTCCACCCAGTCCGAGACAGGACCATTACCGACCGTGATTACTGATGTCTACACAACCCACAGATGACAGAAAGATCACTCATCGAATTACTCGTCTGGCGGGAGGCTGGAGGAAGAGGGTCGTGAGGTCCTGGGAGATAGAGGAGGCTCTGACAGGCGGGGGTGTTGGTGAACACACATAGTCACTGGAATCGAACATGATGGAGGGCCATAACTTGTCTGGGGATTACTGGAAGAGATGGTCTGACTTCCAAGCCTCATCCCTAAGACTTTTGTTCTCGCCCAGCCCTCTCTCACTCTTCCTTTATTTCTCTCTCTCTCTTCTCTCTCTCTCTCTCTCTCTCTCTCTCTCTCTCTCTCTCTCTCTCTCTCTCTCTTTCTTTCTTTCTTTTGCTTTCTTTTCTCGGTATTTTTTGTATTTTCCTATTCCTTTACTTTTTCTTTCTTCCTTCTTTCTTTCTTTGGAGGGAAATACGTCCTCAGCCCCTCCTGGTTGGGGATGTCAGCATTCAGTTGTTTTCCAAATGCTGTCTTTTGGAGTTGCGTTGGACTGTGATCTGTCGCTTCGACATTAGGTTTCTTCCATTGTGACGTTCTGTTTTCCCTCTGTAAGACCTTTCAGTAAAGTCTGTCAATTTCCTTACCTCAAGACTGCCAGCTTGGTAGCTGTCTCTCTGATCCTATCACTGCGTGGTAGAAAGAAACTTTTATGGAGAGCTTGACGGTAAAGCTCTTCAGAGAAGGAAACCCTTGGGCAAGTGTTTTGGTCCGGAGCTCCTTACACTGTAAGAGAACTGGGCTACATAAAAATCATATCTCATAGATGCCTATTTGCTGCCATGATTTTACCCTGGTGCTGCCGGGGTTACAACCAGCAAATGTTGATGGGTAAGCATCTCAAGGCATTGCCTTTATTCAGTAGATATCTTTCCACATCCTTATTGGACACCTAACTTGGGAAATTTTAACCTTTACAACGTTCATCTTTATTCTTCCTCGATCAAATCCAGCTGGAACACTTTCCAGCTTCCTCTGCCATTGCCTGTAGGATTTTCTGGTCCTCTTCTTACAAGAGATCCCGAGCTGTTTTATGAGGTCATAGTCTGATGAATCTAGAAATGCCCTTGCTCCAGCCTCTAAGGAGATTCTCTCAAGCTGTTGGCTAGATTGGCATAGTTCCTAGTCCTTGTAGATGTGAGCTGGCTGCATTCTGCCGCCATGTGGCACAGTGAGTGCAGTCAGAATCAGTCGTTTTGATGTCTGACTGGAGTTATCTATCCGGCCTCAAGCCACTTTCTAATGGCCTCTAGGTAGGTTTCCATTCTGGAAGAATCTCCGAGCACTCCCAGTCGCCCACTCCATCTAGTGACCCTGATGTAAGCCTGCTCCTTTCACGACCTTTCCATTGCAACAGAGCGCTGGCTGGGCAGGCCAGGATACAGAACAAATCCCTACAAACTGCACTGACCGCGGTGACCAGTTCCAGGATTATACAGAAAGACAAAACAGATGTATTGGAAACAGATTCACCCAGCTCCCTACAAATCATTGCATTAAGCACTAAATGCTTTCAGCTGTCTTTGGAGCCATCCTACACGTCCTAATCACCAGATCTGTCTGAGCTTATTCACTGTACGGGTAAGTTTTCTCCTCCGCTCCGTTGATAAATCTCTGTCTGCTGTTCCTGGTCCTGAAGACGTGAACACCAAGCGCTAGGCTCAGCGAGCTACCTCTGTCCAACATTGCCTCTGTCATGTGGAATGGATCAGCTGTTACCATTAGTGAACTGGCTCTCTGCGGTCGTTCTGTTGGTCAAAACAATAGAAGCAGTTGGTATTGCTCGACCACCGAATGAATGCAACGAACAAACAACAAGCAAAACAACCACAGCAACAACAACAACAATAACAACAAATGAAGAAAGAAAAAAAAAAGAGAGGAAAAGAAGATAACAATGTAAAATTGTTAGTCACTAAAATATTTCATTTTTGATCTCCTAACTAGGTTTTCTGTTACCATTTGTTTAGACATGACAGTGGATGTACTTCTGTTGGATGGATGGGGTGGGGCGAGGGATGAAAATTCCAATGTGTGGTGATGTATTTGGATGACGAGCAATGAGTTTACTTGCTGAGGGACGTGTCACTGTTATAGTGTGGGTCTTCTTCTTCTTTTTCTTCTTCTTCTTCTTCTTCTTCTTCTTCTACGTCTTTAAACTACCCTCTCTTTTCCACTCTGCTTTCTTCGCCCTTTTGAACCCGTGCAGATTGATTCGTTCATTTTTTTTCTCTGTCTCTCTTTCTCCTTTTTTTGTTCTTTTTGTTTCCGTTTCTCCCTTCCTTTCTGTCGTTCTTCTTTGTGTCTTTTTCGTTCTTTCTTTAGTTGTTTTTGCCGCTTTCTTTTAAAACTTTTAAAGATTTGAAAATATTTTCGACATAACAGTTTAAATAATTATGATGCTAGATTTGTCGATGTGTGGGAGGATGGTGCGTGCTGAGTTGTGGTGTGTGAAGAAGAGAGAGAGAGAGAGAGAGAGAGAGAGAGAGAGAAGAGAGAGAGAGGAGAGAGAGGGGGGGAAGAGAGAAAAAAACCCACATACAGATCTCCATCCCTGCTCACCCCACACACACACACACACACACAAAATGCACGCGCCACACCACACACACACACACAACACACACACACACATACGCCACACGCCACACACGCACACAACACACACACACAACACACACACATATATATATTATATATTATATATATAAAATACCAGTTTAAAAAAAGGGTTTTAAAATGGAAAAAGTAAAACGAAAAAAATTGTTTCGAGCGGGATGCTCTCCTCAGGTTGTACAATCAGGGCACGCCACCAGTATTATATAGTGTGTTGTGTGGGTGGGTGAGCCTGCGCGTGTGGCACGTGGCCTGTAGATTTTTCTTTTTGGGGCGCGTTCAGGGGAGACGTGCCAAGGAATGGTGCATTGACAAAGATTTCCATTTATGCCTGCAATTGTTTACCATTTCACTTAGAGTTCAGGGATGCTAGATGGGGTTTTACATAATATCAGCCACTTTTCTGTAGTACATAATTTTGAAATTTTTTAGAAATGTTGTTGTATGGTGTTGCTCTTTTTATAATTTTCCATGATATGTTGTAATCATTTTTATCTTTAAGCTTCCAAATATATTTACTTAATTCTGTTTGGTTTTTATATTTTTCATTTTTGAAGGACTGTTTTATGGTTGCATATCTGGTTTTAAAGTGGTTTGCTGTAATCCCTAGTATGTTTCTTTATCACTGTCTGTTGTTACCGTGCTTGGTACACAATGTTGTTGTAGAGGCATTTGTTATTCAGAGGGCACTGGTCTTTTTTTTTTGAAATTTAAAACAAGATTTCCTTTCGTCACCCTCTTTGGTTGTATTATTTTTGGTTTTATTGGAAGAATCAATTATATTTTAAGGTTGGGCATACATGAGTACGATAGCTTGACGGTGTTTTTATTGAATATTTTAGATAGTACATGTTCTTTTGGGATGATGTTTTAAGGATTCTGAGGAATTTTTTTCCCTACGCTAGTTTTTGTTCCTCCATCAAATGGAGGGTTATACCATATAATTTTTCTTTTCCTGTTTTTCTTATTGCTGTTCATGTTATTATCTGGGTTTTATTGTAATTTGTAGTTGTAGCCACTTTTTTTCAGCGCCTCTTGGTATTCGGCTGCTGCACTGTTAAATTCTTTCTCATTGCATGAATTAGTTTAGATAATCCACACTAAGAAAACCCTTCTCCATAGCAACAATGGGAAAATTGGATAAAAAAAACAGCAGAAACTCCACATTCGATGTCCGATGGGATCCTATGATGGAGCGGAAATTTGTTTAATTAGTCGGACTTTTCATGTTGTCTCATATACAGAAAAATACTTGGTAAACAGGTTGGGTTATACAGAGATGATGGCCTTGCCATGTTAAAAAAATAAATCAAAAATCATTGAAAAAAAAGAAAAAAGAACTTTGTAAACTTTTTTTAAAGCCACAACCTAAAAAACACAGTAGAAGCCAACAAAAAATAGTAAAATATTTAGAATACATTAGACCTTAAGGACCATACATACAAACCTACAAAAACCTAATGACATACCTTCTACGTAGACATCAAAAGTAACCATCCACCCTCCATTTTGAAAACCATACCTAATGGTTAATAAACAAAAGATTATCTAAACTATCATGCAATGAGAAAGAATTTAACAGTGCAGCAGCCGAATACCAAGAGGCGCTGAAAAAAAGTGGCTACAACTACAAATTACAATAAACCCAGATAATAACATGAACGCAAAAAGAAAAACAGGAAAAGAAAAATTATATGGTAAAACCCTCCATTTGATGGAGGAACAAAAACTAGCGTAGGAAAAGAATTCCTCAGAATCCTTAAAACATCATTCCCCAAAAGAACATGTTTCTATCTAAAATATTCAATAAAAACACCGTCAAGCTATCGTACTCATGTATGCCCAACCTAAAAAATATAATTGATTCTTCCAATAAACCAAAAATAATACAACCAAAAGAGGGTGACGAAAGGAAATCTGTAATTGCACAAAAAAAGACCCTGCCCTCTGAAAAAAATGCCTTACAACAACATTGTGTACAAGCTACGGGAAAACAGACAGTGATAAAGAAACATACATAGGGGTTACAGCAAACCACTTTTAAAAACCCGATATGCAAACCATAAACAGTCCTTCAAAAATGAAAAAAATAAAAACCAAACAGAATTAAGTAAATATATTTTGGGAAACTTAAAGATAAGAAAATAGATTACAACTATCATGGAAAATTATAAAAATAGCACACCATACAACAACATTTCTAAAAAAAGCAACTTATGTACTCCAAAAAAAGTGGCTGATATTATGTAAACCCCACTAGCATCCCTGAACTCTAAAGTAGAAATGGTAAACAATTGCAGGCATAAATGGAAATCTTTGTCAAAGCACCATTCCTTGGCACGTCTCCCCTGAACGCGCCCCCAAAAAGAAAAATCTACAGGCCACGTGCCACACGCGCAGAGCTCACCCACCCACACAACACACTATATAATACTGGTGGCGTGCCCTGATTGTACAACCTGAGGAGAGCATCCCGCTCGAAACAATTTTGTCGTTTTTACTTTTTCCATTTTAAAACCTTGTTTTAAACTGGTATGTCGCTCCCTGCTTGGTTGAGCACTTTTGGAATTCTGAGTGGCGTTTTGGCTCTAACTTTATATATATATAATATATATATATATATATATATATATTATATATATATATATACACACATAATACAAATTGTGTGTGTGTGTGTGTGTGTGTGTGTGTGTGTGTGTGTGTGTGTGTAGAGAGAGAGAGAGAGAGAGAGAGAGAGGTAGAGAGGTAATATAAGTCTTACTGTAGATCGTTTGTGTCATGACAATATGCCCAGACACTGTAAAACATCCTCTGAGCCAAATTGCGCATCAACAGTTCTGGTGCACTGTGTAAACTGCACGCCACCACCACCCCTCCCTCATCCCCACTCTGTCCGCCAGAATACAATAACAGGAACCTGGCTTACACACGTGACAGGCCTACCGCGGACAGTCCCGCGTCAGAATTGCCGTGAAGTCCACACACAGACCGGACACAAAGGAACATGTGCAGTGGACCAGAAGCATGGCTTTGATCTTGGACCCTGCGGGGGTCGTAAAACTGTTGGTCTGTTGTTTGTTTGCTTTGTGTTGTTGTTGTTGTTGTTGTTGTTGTTGTTTACGATGTCTTCCAAGGCATTGTAGTCTGAACGTAGTGATGTACGAACTTGCAGGGAAGATATAAGACAATCTCTCTCTCTCTCTCTCTCTCTCTCTCTCTCTCTCTCTCTCTCTCTCTCACACACACACACACACACACACACGCACGCGCACACACACACGCACACACGCACACACACACACACACACACACACACACACACACACACACACACACACACACACACACACACACACACACACACATAAACAAAGAGAGAGAGAGAGAGACAGGGTAGTTGTTTATGACATGTTGTTACTATTTTATTTACAGAGAGAGAATCACACATATACCCGCACATACATACACATACACGCGCATACGTACGCATGCATGAGCGCGCGTACACACACACACACACACACACACACACACACACACACACACACACACACACACACATATATATATATATATATGTATATATATATATATATATATATATATATATATATACATATATATATATATATATATATATATATATATGCACACACACACACACACACACACACACACACACACGTACACACGCACATTCATGTGCATGCACACACACTCACACACAGAGATGCATACATACACTCACAGCAGTAGTTGTTTTTGATTATTTTAATCATAATATTTCTGCTTCTTCTTCTAGATCGTCGTCAAACTTGTAGTCCATTTCTGAAATAACTTGGCTGTCCTCCAATGCCCTCGCCCTCCTCCATCCCACCCCTTCCAGCACGTTCACAGCTTCCGACACATTGTCGGCCTTTCTGTTCTGGTTCGGTCTTTCAGCTCAGTGGAGACCTGTGGGACATGCATTTATGATATACATGCCAATACTGTCTTCTTCTGGAATATTTACGTGTGATATATACTGTAGTCATCACGGTGAACAAAGGGAACAGTGTCAGTACAGAAATGCTTCATCTTCCGACAGGATTGTCCTCGGGGCTTCCAACACCCTGATAGAGAGCCACCCAGCAAGTTGTCATAATCTGAAAACCCATCTCATCTCCCATTCAGAAACCCCGCAAAAGGAGGAGGGCTGAAAGGGGAAGGAGCAGAGGGGGTAGACAGAGAGGAGCAGGGGGGAGATTCGTGTGTATATTCAGTCAAAAGGGAAACAAGCGAAGCAGTCATAAAAGTGGTGGGTGGCTATATCCATTTAGTGCTTGTCTTCAATGTCTCTTCATCATATACATCAGACAAAGACCACAGCATGACAGATATGAGTACTATGAAAGGCGTGAAGTCTCCACCCCAGTCCGAGACAGGACCATTACGGGACGTCATTACTGATGTCTACACCTCCCACAGATGACAGAAAGATCACTCATCGAATTACTCATCTGGCGGGGGGCTGGAGGAAAGAGGTCGTGAGGTCCTGGGAGATAGAGGAGGCTCTGACAGACGGGGATGTTGGTGGATACACATAGTCACTGGAATCGAATATAACGGAGGGCCATCAGTTGTCTGGGGATGACTGGAAGAACAGTCTGATTTGTCCTGCTCTACTGTCAGAAGACTGTTACCCTGCCAGGCCGGTTCTCTTTCCTACTTTCTTTTCTTTCTTTCTGTGTTCCTGTTGTTCATGCTTTGTTTCTTCTCTTTGGTTTCCTTTCTTTCTTTCGTCATTTCTTGCATTCTTTCTTTTGAGGGAGATTGTCCTCAGCCTGTCCTTGTTGGGATGTCGATATTTAATTATCTTCATGGCGCAGTCTCTTTGAGCTGTATTGAATTGTGATCTCTGGCTTCATCCTTGGGGTTTTTCCCATTGTGACTCTCTGCTTTCCCTCCGTTAGAGTTCTCATTACAATCTGCTGTGTTTCTAATCCAGTCATGGCTTTAGCATTGGTGGAAAAGAAACTCTAGGCAGCGCTTGACAGCAGGTCTTCAGAGAGAACACATCAGAACACCCCCCCCCCCCCCCCCCCCCCCCCCCCCTCCCCCAGGACACTGTTTCAGCCCTGAACTCTGTACGCTTTCATTGTGTCCTAGATGTGCTTCTGCTGCCAGAATTTTTCACCTGGCTTTACCGGGATTCGAACCAACAATTTCTCAAGGTATTGCCTTTTTAGACGTATGTTTCATCCGCATCGTTCTAGACCACCTGTTCTAGTGTGGAAATTAAATCCTTATGAGATTTGCCTTTCTTGTTCCTCGACCAGCTCCAGTTGGAGTTCTTTCCATCTGTCCCTGCCATTGCCTTTACGGGTTTTTTTTTTATCTCTTCTTACCACAAATCCGAGCTGTGTCATGACATTGCTGATGATTCCACAAACCCCCTTGGTCCCATTTCTACGGCGAGGACTGTGGCTTGGGTGCCAGATTCCCCCAAGCTGCTAGCTAGACTGGAATATTTCTTAGTCAGGTCGATGTGAGCTTCCTCCATTCTACTTCCATACGACAGTGAGTTCAGTCAGGATCGATTGTTATGATGACCCTGAGTGGAGTACAATATCCGGTCTCACACCACTGTTCCCGGTGATCTCTGTAAGGTTTTCCCATTCCAGAGGGTCAGCAGTGCACTTCTAATTGTCCGTTCCATCCAGTAAACCCCGATTTCAGCCTGACCCTGTCACGGCTTTTCCACTGCAGCAGAGCCCCTGGCTGGGCTTCCCAGGATACAGAACAAATTAATCTCTACAAGCTGCACTGACCGCTGTAGCTGGGACCAGGATGACAGAGAAAGCTAGAATGGATCTGTTGGAAACCGCTTCCACTGGTTCCCATTATGTGATTTGCATTAAACACAAAATGCTTTCAGCTGCCTTTGGAGCCATCGTACGATCACCATATCTGGGTGAGCTTATACACATGTACTGGAAAGCCTTCGCTTCCGCTCCGCTGATCAATCTCTGTCTGTTACATGATGGCGTGAAGACCAAGCGACTGGGTCAGCGATACCTCCGTCCGGCATTGCCGTTGTCATATGGAGTGCATCATCCGTGAGCTGCGGTGAACCGACTCTCCGGGTTCATTCCGTGGGTCAACAGATAGAGCTTGTAAAGCACGACCACCAAACGAATGCAACAAG
>CM031597.1:109719941-109739941 GCA_018398815.1 Conus ventricosus | reverse complement strand
CCTTTCTCTCGAACTTGCTGTCTATCGGCCTCTCGCCTGTCTTTTTACCTGTCGCACGTGCTTCATTTCTTTTAGTTTGAAGTATGCTCACTCTGTGACGCAGCATGGCATGTTGGCCGCCATCGCTGAGGGAGGTTAGCTCTTCACTCGAGCGGAAGATGTCTCTGGGAGCGCCTGCTCCGGTCTTGGTTCTTCACCGTATCATCGAGGGTACAGTCGGTATCTTCAATTCCTACAGTCGGCCTGTAGGAGAGGGACATCACTTCTTCTTTCTCCGCATCTGCGCTTCTGTCCTCTCGACTGGACAGAGGGCAGAGAGAGTCGTTTGACCCGCCTCTTCTGGGTCACCCACGGGTAGCTGGTAAGCATCAGTTTCGTGGTTTGTTTGTTTTGGTTTGTTGTTGTTAGCCGGCTTATTCTTCTCTTTTGCGCAATTTTCTTTTGTTTTCAAAATTGTAAAAGAAATATTGTTTGAGACCCTTTCTCTGGTTAATTCAATCTTTAACCTGGCCATTCTAAATTATATCCAAAATTCTTTCTCCTGTTTATGCATCTGGTGATGCGGTAGTCGGTGGGGATGGGAGAGAACCTGGTGATTCAGGGTTGGAACTTGCTTGGTCTCGCTCGTCCGCCCCTGTCACATTCGCCGGACTCTTATTCTTCGGCCACCGTCTGTTTGTGTGTGCAAGGAGAACGAGTTTTATGTTCGCGAGTGTGCGTACGCATGATTTGTCGTTCGGATGCGTGGTTGGAGATTTGTGTTATTTTGAAATGTGGCTATAAATGTGACAATTATGCCATTGAATTATTATTTGCAAATGTGGTGGCAGTTATTAAGCGATGGTCGCTGTGTTGGTTTATTTCCTAAGAAAGGAAATTGTTAAACGTGAGTGAGAGAAGGGTGAAGATAATTCATATTTGTTTTATAGCCTGTTGATTTAATGCAGTCCCTTACCTGCTTCATGTGAGAAGACTTTAACGATTTGATCGGTTTACTGTGTTATGCTCAGGTCTGTGTTGGGCTGGGGCTGTTGGTGCGTTTGATAGACTTCCCTCGCCCATCATGCGAGTGGCTGTTAAGATTTAGCAGCATGGGTCAGACTGTACTGACGGCGGGGTTCCAGTATTCTTCCTTCTTTCTTCCTTCTTTCTTCCTTCTTCCTTCCCTCCCTTTCTTCTCTCCTCCCAGCTACGTTCCCCCCCCCCCTCCCGGGGGCTTCACCCGGAGTCTGGACTGGTGGGTGTCACGTGCTGGTTGAGGCCACGCTCTGGCTGGGACCGCGGACTGGATGGTGCCACGTGCTGGTTGAGGCCACGCTCTGGCTGAGACCGCGGACTGGATGGTGCCACGTGCTGGTTGAGGCCACGCTCTGGCTGAGACCGCGGACTGAATGGTGCCACGTGCTGGTTGAGGCCACGCTCTGGCTGGGACCGCGGACTGGAAGAAAAGCCCGCCGGCTTGACTGGCCGACCCTGATCCCCGTCCAGGACCTCCAGTAACAACGCCACGTTTCTCCCCCCCCCCCCCCCCCCTCCGGGACGCGCTCTTCACTGCCTGCTTGCGTGTCGAGGGTGTCGGCTTTGAGCGACTCCCTTCAGAACCAACCGGTTCGGAGCACCTAGTGCGACAGGGTGCTCCCAGTAGACTTGACGGAGGCAGGGGTGTGGAGGCACTCAGGGTGTGGGAAGGGATGGATGCTGGAAATGTTTCTTTATAATTGTGTATATGTCATATGTGCAGGAATGCTGTAATTGTGATTGTGTACGTCGTATGGTGAAATGTTTATTTATAATTGTGCATGTTGTGTGTGTTGGAGTGCTTGATTGTGATTGTGCATGTTGTGTGCGTTGGAATGCTTGATTGTGATTGTGCATGTTGTGTGTATTGGAATGCTTATTTATGACTGTGTGTGTTGGTGTGAATAAATGGGGTGTTGTATCGTAATCTTTCTCGTGTGGGCTCTTGCGAGGCGTGTGAGGTCAGGCACTCCCTTCACTCCCTTCTAGACCGATCCTGTCAGGGCAGACCTCCAGGGGTCGGTCGTGACAATTGTGGGGGCTCGTCCGGGATGTGAGGGGCTCTGACTGTCTCTCTCGTTTCGCGGAGTACCTGTTTAGTTCTGTCGGTTTTGTATTCATTTAGTTAGTTTGTCGTGTTTGTTCGTGGGTGGGTGGCTGGGTGACTCTAGCGTGAAGGGAGTCTTGGTGGCCTGAAGGAACATCCGGTGTGACCGGGGGGTCGAGGTGAGACCGAGGGGAGTCGACCGCGTCCAGACCTCCTTCCGCCGGGTACCTCACGCAGGTACGGCCGTAAGTCTTGCCTTTCTGTTGCCGCTCAGTCTTCCATTCCTGTTGTGTATTTAGCCAGATTTGTTTTTTTTTCTCTACCGGGTTATTGAGTACAGGGGGTTGTATCGGACGTTAGTGTCATTTTTTTTCCTCTCTCCGGATTCCGTCTGCCTGTTTGTTTTTCCGGCCAGCCCCACCGCACTGTTGCTCGTGCTGTGGAGCGCGGTGTTGCCAGAGTGGGGGCAGCCGGACATAGTTTTTGTTTTTGTTTTTTTTTTCGGTGAGCCCCACCGCACTGTTGCTCGTGTTGTAGAGCGCGGTGTTGCCAGAGTGGGAGCAGCCGGAACTTGTCCGCACACACGCACACACATACATACACACATATACACACACCCCTAAAATATTTGTTTTTTCAAGTGGAATTGTCTTTCCCCTGTATTTGATAACTGTAGGATATAGTTGTCATGGCAACATCCGGTGCTGGTGGTATGGCTACTCGGGCGTCGAAGAAGAAGGGTCTTCTAAATGTAGTCCCCACTATTAGTACCAGCACTTCGACTACAGTGACTTCCACTTATTCCAGTGCTGTAGCCGATAGTCCAGTGAGTACTTTCACTTCTTCTTCGCTAGGGGATTTTCCTGCTGAGACCCCGACTGGCACTTCCGCTCGGAAGCGTCAGAGTATAGCGAAGCAACTGTGGGCTTCTGTTGAGTCGCAGAAACCAAAACCCCCTATTCTCCATGCTTCCCCTCGTAAGGAGTATGCCCCAGGGGACTTTCCTCATGGGAAGGTCGAGACCCAAGGGACGGGTCAGACGGGTCATCCTCCAGTGTCGGGAGTGGTGAATCCTTCCCAGGACATCACCTCTGTCCTGATGTTTCTAGAGCAGCAGCGACGAGAAGATGCTTCCAGGCAGGAAGCCCTCCGTAGGGAAGAGGCAGTCAGGCAGGAAGCCCTGCGTAGGGAAGAGTTGGATAGGATGGAGGCCCTGCGCAGAGAGGAGACTGACAGACAGGAGATTCTGCATAGGGAAGAGGCTATGCTGCGCAGAGAAGAGGCTGCTCAGCGTAGGGAGGAGGCTGCCAGACAGGAGGCTCAGCGTAGGGAAGAGGCTGTCAGACAGGAGGCTCAGCGTAGGGAAGAGGCTGCCCTCCGTAGGGAAGAACTAGACAGGATGAAGGCTCTGCGTAGGGAGGAGATGGAACAACTTCTTTCGCGGTCTCCCGCATCTGTAAGTCAGGGGGTTAATCACCAGGCAGGTGATAGAGTTAGAGGCCAAAGTTAAAGCTTCCAGAGTTCAGACCTAGTGAGGACATTGATATGTTCCTGGAGCATTTTGACAAGGTTGCTAGTTCATACCAATTGTCTGAGGAACAAAAGGCTATGCACCTTTTTTCTGGATTATCTGGTGCTGCAAGGGAGTGTGTGCTCACTCTAAATGAAGGTGCGTCTTATGCAGACATGCAGTTGGCTCTGCGTAAGCGTTTCCACCTTACCCCAGAGACGTACAGGAGGAAGTTCAGGTCATGAAGAAAAATAACGACGAGACCTTCGTGCAGTTTGGTGATAGGCTGCGCAAAACGCTAGGGTACTGGCGTCAGTTGGCTAAGTTGGAGCTGGAGGATCTGATCCTCATTGAACAGCTCACCAACACTGTGTCCCCAGGTTGAGGATCCGGATAGGCGAGACAGCACCTCAGGATTTCGCGGCTGCGATTCACACCGCTGAGGTGTTTGCTGAAGCTCGCAGGGCTTATGGGCATCGCCCAGATACGGAGAGGAAGCCCTCCACAGGATTTAGTGGCAATAAGGCGCCGACAACTGCTAACGGGTCGAATAAGGCAGGCAGTTCATCGGGGATTTCAGCGCCCCGACTGTGTTTTCTTTGTGGTCGTCCTGGCCACATTAGGAAAGATTGTCCTAAAGCCGCTGGTAGTCGTGGGGCTGGTCCTTTCCCACGTCCTCGTGCCTCGGCTAACGTGGGTTCCATCCCAGCTTCTGGTGATTCAGAGTGCCCAGTGTTTCTCTCTGTTGTTGGTTCCTCCTTGGTCGACACCATCAGGGATTCGGGAGCATCAACGATCTTTGTGGATAAGAATTTGGTTTCCCTGAGGCCCGGCGGGGCGCTAGTTATGATGTGTGCGGGTTGGAGGCTGGTTTTACCTCCACCCGTCCTTCTGTACTTATTCCTATCTCCACCCCCTACTTCTGTGGCGAAGTATGGGCCATTGCGGTGGAGCGACCTATGTATTCCCTTCTCATAGGGAATACTGTCACCTTTGCTGACGCACGCAGTCAGTCCGTGTCTACGGATCTGCCCGTACAGGCGTGTGTGGGAGTCACCACACGCGCCAAAGCTAAGAAGCAGGAACAGGAATTGCGTCCCATTCTCCAGCCGATCTCTGACGAGGTTCTGGCCAGGGCCGATCTGCTACCATGGTCCGTCTTCAGGCCAGGGACTTGGATGTCCAACGCCTGCGACAACTGGTAGGTCGTTCTGCTCAGTCCGCCCGACACGCCAAGGTGAGCTTCAAGCTCCACAAGGGGATCCTCTTTAGGGTTTTCACTCAAGCAGATCGTGTGGCCAAGCAGCTTGTCGTTCCCAAAGCTTGAGAGAATCTGTTTTCCAGCAGGCCCATGATTCACCTATGGCAGGTCATATGGGCTCAAAGCGGACTCTCGATCGGGTAAGACAAGACTTCTTCTGGCCAGGGGTGAACTCACAGGTTAGGCAGTACTGCCGCAGTTGCGATGTCTGCCAACGGACAACGCCTAAGGGTCGCTTGAAGCGTGTTCCCTTAGGGTCAGTGCCACGGGTTGGGGAGCCATTCAGCAAGGTTGGGGTCGACCTGGTGGGACCCATTAAGCCTCCATCCGATCGCGGTCACCGCTACACTTCGGTAGTGGTAGAATCTGCGAGTCGATACCCAGAGGCTGTCCCGCTTAGGACTATCGATGCCCCTACTGTTGCTGAATCTCTCAGGCAGATTTGGACGCGCACTGGCGTGCCCAAGAAGAAGTACGGCCGGAAGTTTGTACTGGAGAGCGATCATCATCCTCTCCAGTGCCTGGACCGGATCCGCCAGTCAGTCGTCGACTCATGAGTTAGGCAGTGGAACTGCAGAGTCATGCGTTCACTTTCCGTCATATCAAGGGTTCCTGTAATACAGATGCTGAATATCTTAGTCGAGCTCCGTAGTCAGCACATTGGAAAATCGGTCAGAGGGACACTTCCCCTCAACCAGGGTTATATCCCCTTTTGGTCTCTGTATCAGGTGTACTGACAGTTTTCACTTCAGTGATGTTAACGGTAGTGAATCACCAATGGTTCGGATTGTTACTTTCATGATTGGAAGGTTTGCTTAGTTGTTTGATAAATGTAGTATTATGTATTTCTCGGTGGGATTCTATCGTAGAATGTTTGTATTGGATTCCTCGTACTCTGTCGAGCACAGAGAGTTGGGTTCGGTCCCATTGTTGTGAATTTGCACATGCGTCAAGGTTCAAAGGAGCACTGTATCTCAGAGAAACAGATGCTTTTAGAAGGGGGGTTTGTCACGAGTTTGTCACGAGGCCTACGACGTTTGACCCATCTAGGATGGCGGAATTACTCATTTATTTATTGTCGTTGCTGTTGTCGTGTATCCGTCCCTTAATGTGGCTTGTGGTGCGGTTGCACCTTGGTGTAGTTCAGCTCAACTTCGGTTTGCTTTCTCTCTCTCTCTCTCTTATTCCACTGCCCGTGCTATTCATCCTGTAGGTTCACGGGTGGCTGGTACCTTTCTCTCGAACTTGCTGTCTATCGGCCTCTCGCCTGTCTTTTTACCTGTCGCACGTGCTTCATTTCTTTTAGTTTGAAGTATGCTCACTCTGTGACGCAGCATGGCATGTTGGCCGCCATCGCTGAGGGAGGTTAGCTCTTCACTCGAGCGGAAGATGTCTCTGGGAGCGCCCTGCTCCGGTCTTGGTTCTTCACCGTATCATCGAGGGTACAGTCGGTATCTTCAATTCCTACAGTCGGCCTGTAGGAGAGGGACATCACTTTCTTCTTTCTCCGCATCTGCGCTTCTGTCTCTCGACTGGACAGAGGGCAGAGAGAGTCGTTTGACCCGCCTCTTCTGGGTCACCCACGGGTAGCTGGTAAGCATCAGTTTCGTGGTTTGTTTGTTTTGGTTGTTGTTGTTAGCGGCTTATTCTTCTCTTTTGCGCAATTTTCTTTTGTTTTCAAAATTGTAAAAGAAATATTGTTTGAGACCCTTTCTCTGGTTAATTCAATCTTTAACCTGGCCATTCTAAATTATATCCAAAATTCTTTCTCCTGTTTATGCATCTGGTGATGCGGTAGTCGGTGGGGATGGGAGAGAACCTGGTGATTCAGGGTTGGAACTTGCTTGGTCTCGCTCGTCCGCCCCTGTCACATTCGCCGGACTCTTATTCTTCGGCCACCGTCTGTTTGTGTGTGCAAGGGAACGAGTTTTATGTTCGCGAGTGTGCGTACGCATGATTTGTCGTTCGGATGCGTGGTTGGAGATTTGTGTTATTTTGAAATGTGGCTATAAAATGTGACAATTATGCCATTGAATTATTATTTGCAAATGTGGTGGCAGTTATTAAGCGATGGTCGCTGTGTTGGTTTATTTCCTAAGAAAGGAAATTGTTAAACGTGAGTGAGAGAAGGGTGAAGATAATTCATATTTGTTTTATAGCCTGTTGATTTAATGCAGTCCCTTACCTGCTTCATGTGAGAAGACTTTAACGATTTGATCGGTTTACTGTGTTATGCTCAGGTCTGTGTTGGGCTGGGGCTGTTGGTGCGTTTGATAGACTTCCCCTCGCCCATCATGCGAGTGGCTGTTAAGATTTAGCAGCATGGGTCAGACTGTACTGACGGCGGGGTTCCAGTATTCTTCCTTCTTTCTTCCTTCTTTCTTCCTTCTTCCTTCCCTCCCTTTCTTCTCTCCTCCCTGCTACGTCCCCCCCCCCCCTCCCGGGGCTTCACCCGGAGTCTGGACTGGTGGGTGTCACGTGCTGGTTGAGGCCACGCTCTGGCTGGGACCGCGGACTGGATGGTGCCACGTGCGGTTGAGGCCACGCTCTGGCTGAGACCGCGGACTGGATGGTGCCACGTGCTGGTTGAGGCCACGCTCTGGCTGAGACCGCGGACTGAATGGTGCCACGTGCTGGTTGAGGCCACGCTCTGGCTGGGACCGCGGACTGGAAGAAAAGCCCGCCGGCTTGACTGGCCGACCCTGATCCCCGTCCAGGACCTCCAGTAACAACGCCACGTTTCTCCCCCCCCCCCCCCCCCTCCGGGACGCGCTCTTCACTGCCTGCTTGCGTGTCGAGGGTGTCGGCTTTGAGCGACTCCCTTCAAGAACCAACCCGGTTCGGGCACCTAGTGCGACAGGGTGCTCCCAGTAGACTTGACGGAGGCAGGGGTGTGGAGGCACTCCAGGGTGTGGGAGGGATGGATGCTGGAAATGTTTCTTTATAATTGTGTATATGTCATATGTGCAGGAATGCTGTAATTGTGATTGTGTACGTCGTATGGTGAAATGTTATTTATAATTGTGCATGTTGTGTGTGTTGGAGTGCTTGATTGTGATTGTGCATGTTGTGTGCGTTGGAATGCTTGATTGTGATTGTGCATGTTGTGTGTATTGGAATGCTTATTTATGACTGTGTGTGATGGTGTGAATAAATGGGGTGTTGTATCGTAATCTTTCTCGTGTGGGCTCTTGCGAGGCGTGTGAGGTCAGGCACTCCCTTCACTCCCATCTAGACCGATCCTGTCAGGGCAGACCTCCAGGGGTCGGTCGTGACAGTGACGAAAGGATATCTTGTAATTGCACAAAAAAAGACCAGTGCCCTCTGAACAACAAATGTCTCTACAGCAACATTGTGTACCAAGCTACGGTAACAACAGACAGTGATAAAGAAACATACATAGGAATCACGGCAAACCATTTTAAAACCAGATATGCAAACATAAACAGTCCTTCAAAAATGAAAAATATAAAAACCAAACAGAACTAAGTAAATATATTTGGAAGCTTAAAGATAAGAAAATAGATTACAACATATCATGGAAAATTATAATAAAAAAAAAAAAAAAGAGCAGCACCATACAACAACATTTCTAAAAAATGCAACTTATGTACTACAGAAAAGTGGCTGATATTATGTAAATCCCATCTAGCATCCCTGAACTCTAAAGTAGAAATGATTAATAATTGCAGGCACAAATGGAAATCTTTGTCAATGCACCATTCCCTGGCACGTCCCCCCTGAACGCGCCCCAAAAAAGAAATAATCTACAGGCCACGTGCCACACGTGCAGAGCTCACACGCCCACACCTAATCTATATAACACTGGTGGCGTGCCCATGTTGTACATACCCTGAGGAGAGCACTTGCTCGAAACAAATTTGTAGGGTGGTTTTTAATCCATTTTTAAATCCTATTTTAAACTGGTATATATATATATATATATATATATATATATATATATATATATATATATATATGTATGTATATCTCTGTGGGTGTGTGTGTGTGTGTGTGTGTGTGTGTGTGTGTGTGTGTGTGTGTGTGTGTGTGCGCGTCTCTCTCTCTCTCTCTCTCTCTCTCTCTTTCTCTCCTGCTCCTGCTCCTCCTTTTTGTCCTACTCTCTCTCTCTCTCTCTCTCTCTCTTTCTCTCTCTCTCTCTCTCTCTCTCTCTCTCTCTCTCTCTCCTCTCTCTCTCTCTCTCTCTCTCTCTCTCTCTCTCTCGCTCGCTCGCTCGATCCGCTTTCTCTTAAAACCCGACGAGTTGAGCAACAAATTGCAAAGCGATCCGTGTCTATCTGAATGAAGATACTTTTGATGCCAAAGCCAGACCAGACTAGACTCCAGGAGAAAGATATTGCTCTGTGACCTGCAGGAAAACGATGCTCTGTGACCTGCAGGAGAGCGATGCTCTGTGACCTGCAGGAGAAAGATGCTCTGTGACCTGCAGGAGAAAGACGCTCTGGAACATGCAGGAGAAAGATGCTCTGTGACCTGCAGGAGAAAGATGCTGTGACCTGCAGGAGAAAGATGCTCTGTGACCTGCAGGAGAAAGATGTTGCTCTGTGACCTGCAGGAGAACGATGCTCTGTGACCTGCAGGAGAAAGATGCTCTGTCACCTGCAGGAGAAAGATGCTCTGTCACCTGCAGGAGAAAGATGCTCTGTGATCTGCAGGAGAAAGTTGTTGCTCTATGAACTGCAGGAGAAAGATGCTCTGTGACCTGCAGGAGAAAGATCTCTGTGACTTGCAGGAGAACGATGCTCTGCGACCAGCAGGAGAACGATGCTCTGTCACCTGCAGGAGAAAGATGCTCTGTCACCTGCAGGAGAAACATGCCCTGTGACCTGCAGGAGAAAGATGCCCTGTGACCTGTAGGAGAAAGATGCTCTGTGGCCTGCAGGAGAAAGATGCTCGTTTGTTCCCATTTGGTCTACTCCCATTTCGCCTACCCGTGTGAGCACTCTCTCAGCCCTTCGGGCTTACGTTTCTTCTCAGCCTTCGGCATCAACCCCATAGCTTCGCTACGGCCTTTATTTTGATGAGATCAATCGATCAGACGGGAGTAGACTGGGACACAGGTTCATCGAGTGATAATTCCCGTTAGGGTCCAGTGTTGCATCAGTTTCGTAACGATGTATACTCGTAAATGGGGAGTAGACGAAATGGGAGTAGACCAAATGGGATGTTACCAGATGCTCTGTGATCTGCAGGAGAACGATGCTCTGCGACCAGCAGGAGAACGATGCTCTGTCACCTGCAGGAGAAAGATGCTCTGTGACCTGCAGGAGAAAGATGTTCTGTGACCTGCAGGCGAAAGATGCTCTGTGGCCTGCAGGAGAAAGATATTGCTCTGTGACCTGCAGGAGAACGATGCTCTGTGCCTGCAGGAGACAGATGCTCTGTGACCTGCAGGAGAATGATGCTCTGTGACCTACAGGAGAAAGATGTTGCTCTGTGACTTGCAGGAGAACGATGCTCTGTGGCCTGCAAGAGAATGATGCTCTGTGACCTGCAGGAGAATGATGCTCTGAGACCTGCAGGAGAAAGATGCTCTGTGACCTGCAGGAGAACGATGCTCTGTGGGCTGCAGGAGAAAGATGCTCTGTGACCTGCAGGAGAAAGATGCTCTGTGACCTGCAGGAGGAAGATGCTCTGTGGCCTGCAGGAGAACGATGCTCTGTGACCTGCAGGAGAAAGATGCTCTGTGACCTGCAGGAGAACGATGCTCTGTGGCCTGCAGGAGAAAGATGCTCTGTGGCCTGCAGGAGAAAGATGCTCTGTGACCTGCAGGAGAAAGATGCTCTGTGACCTGCAGGAGAACGATGCTCTGTGGGCTGCAGGAGAAAGATGCTCTGTGACCTGCAGGAGAAAGATGCTCTGTGACCTGCGGAGGAAGATGCTCTGTGGGCTGCAGGAGAACGATGCTCTGTGACCTGCAGGAGAAAGATGCTCTGTGACCTGCAGGAGAACGATGCTCTGTGGCCTGCAGGAGAAAGATGCTCTGTGGCCTGCAGGAGAAAGATGCTCTGTGACCTGCAGGAGAAAGATGCTCTGTGGCCTGCAGGAGAAAGATGCTCTTTGGCCTGCAGGAGAACGGTGCTCTGTGGCCTGCAGGAGAAAGATGCTCTGTGGCCTGCAGGAGAAAGATGCTCAATGACCTGCAGGAGACAGATGCTCTGTGACCTGCAGGAGATAGATCCTCTGTGACCTGCAGGAGACAGATGCTTTGTGACCTGCAGGAGAACGATCCTCTGTGACCTGCTGGAGAGAAGATCCTCTTTGGCCTGCAGGAGAACGATCCTCTGTGACCTGCAGGAGAAAGATGCTTTGTGACATGCAGGAGAACGATGCTCTGTGACCTGCAGGAGAACGATGCTCTGTGGCCTGCAGAAGGAAGATCCTCTGTGAACTGCAGGAGAAAAATGCTCTGTGACCTGCAGGAGAATGATGCTCTGAGACCTGCAGGAGAAAGATGCTCTGTGACCTGCAGGAGAACGATGCTCTGTGGGCTGCAGGAGAAAGATGCTCTGTGGCCTGCAGGAGAAAGATGCTCTGTGACCTGCAGGAGGAAGATGCTCTGTGGCCTGCAGGAGAACGATGCTCTGTGACCTGCAGGAGAACGATGCTCTGTGACCTGCAGGAGAAAGATGCTCTGTGACCTGCAGGAGAACGATGCTCTGTGGCCTGCAGGAGAAAGATGCTCTGTGGCCTGCAGGAGAAAGATGCTGTGTGACCTGCAGGAGAAAGATGCTCTGTGGCCTGCAGGAGAACGGTGCTCTGTGGCCTGCAGGAGAAAGATCCTCTGTGGCCTGCAGGAGAAAGATGCTCAATGACCTGCAGGAGACAGATGCTCTGTGACCTGCAGGAGAACGATGCTCTGTGGCCTGCAGGAGAAAGATGCTTTGTGACCTGCAGGAGATAGATCCTCTGTGACCTGCAGGAGACAGATGCTTTGTGTGACCCGCAGGAGAACGATCCTCTGTGACCTGCTGGAGAAAGATGCTCTTTGGCCGGCAGGAGAATGATCCTCTGTGACCTGCAGGAGAAAGATGCTTTGTGACATGCAGGAGAACGATGCTCTGTGACCTGCAGGAGAACGATGCTCTGTGGCCTGCAGAAGGAAGATCCTCTGTGAACTGCAGGAGAAAAATGCTCTGTGGCCTGCAGGAGAAAGATGCTCTGTGGCCTGCAGGAGAAAGATGCTCTGTGACCTGCAGGAGAAAGATGCTCTGTGGCCTGCAGGAGAAAGATGCTCTGTGGCCTGCAGGAGAAAGATGCTCTGTGACCTGCAGGAGAAAGATGCTCTGTAGCCTGCAGGAGAAAAGATGCTCTTTGGCCTGCAGGAGAAAGATGCTCTGTGACCTGCAGGAGAAAGATGCTCTGTGACCCTGCAGGAGAAAGATGCTCTGTGGCCTGCAGGGAAAGATCCTCTGTGAACTGCAGGAGAAAAAATGCTCTGTGGCCTGCAGGAGAAAGATGCTCTGTGACCTGCAGGAGAAAGATGCTCTGTGACCTGCAGGAGAAAGATGCTCTGTGACCTGCAGGAGAAAGATGCTCTGTGGCTGCAGGAGAAAGATGTTCTTTGGCCTGCAGGAGAAAGATGCTCTGTGACCTGCAGGAGAAAGATGCTCTGTAGCGTGCGGGAGGCACACAGTATCGCTGGCCTCAAGCATCCGACAAGACAGTGTCGTTTCTTTTTCTAAGATCGTGAAAGAAATATTGGCAATGGCACTGAGATTGCTGATGTTAAAATCAAGGCTAAGGAGAAGACCGTGAAGTATAATTTAAAAAATACTGCAACAACGACAACGACGACGACGAAAACTGCAACAACAACAAAAACAAAAACAACTGCTGAATGAGACTAATTAAACATAAAGAAAACAGAGAGAGAGAGCGACAGACAGACAGACAGACAGACAGACAGACAGACAGACAGACAGACAGAGTAGTGGACGAAGAAGACAACGAAGCAAAGATGATGATTATGAGATGGTGGTAGAAGAGGAGGAAGAAGATGATTACAAATGTCGATGATGATGATGATGATGATGATGTTATATAAATGTGACGAAAAAAAACATTGTTTAATGTTTTGTTGATCGTCTGTTGATTGCAATCCCGTTTTGGCTAAATTTGCTACTGCTACAAACAGAAATAGGTGCAGCTGTGGTAACAGTAAATGTAGCACTTGTAATACTGAATGTGATCATTATGATACTGGCGATAGGTGGGAAACCAAAGAAAATTAAAGAGAGAGAGAGAGAGAGAGAGAGAGAGAGAGAGAGAGAGAGAGAGAAAGAGAGAGAATGAATGAGAACTAAAGAACGAAACAAAATATGAAAATGAGTCTTTCACTACTTGTGCATGAAAGGTCGGTGTGTAACAAAAGCAAATTCAGCAGATCACCCGTACACGCGTGCAGAAGCGCACACGGTACATCACACCACACCATACCACCACACAACACATCACTACATAACACTGCACACCACACCGTTACACAAGCACCTGTTACACAACACGGCGCACCACAAAACAGCATACCCACTGCACAGCACGCTACAATAGCCCTTAGCGCAGCCCACTACAACCACCAACACCACAACCGCACGACAACCACAACACTATGCAAGACAACACACTACTGCACACCACAACATGACACACCACAACACAGCACGCCGTTACACACTATAGACGGCACCACTACACAACTAAACACGCCACGCTGCTACACAGCACACCAGGGCACACCACACCACACTCCATAACACAGTTATACACAACACACCACACCACAGCATAGCCCAACACTGAACGGAACAACACAACATCACATAGCATAACACACCACTACACTACACAGCACGCTACGACACAAAACGGGACAACAATACACACTCTAGAGCACAACAGAACCTATCAGTAAACACACAACACAATACTTCATACCATAACATAAACGTCACACACACACACACACACACACACACACACACACACACACACACACACAGAGCACGCACGCGCGCGCGCACGCACACACACACACACACACACACACACACACACACACACACACACACACACTTACACGCACGCACGCGCGCGCGCTTACACACAGCACGCACGCGCGCGAGCGCGCACACACACACACACACACGCGCGCGCGCGCGCGCACCACCACCAACAACAACACAACACTACACATCACAGCACAACAAAAGGCGATGCCATGCAACAAAATCACAAATACAACACACCCCAACCCAAACACACCACGACACAACACACTAACTACACACCACAACACCACTCAAAATGCAGCGCCATACATCAAAGTGCAACAATACACAACACAACACACCACAACTCAACACTTTACCATACGTCACAATAGTTCAGTCTCGCAAACAGAAGAAAACGCCAGTTGAAATGACAACGGTGACCAAACAAACGCTTCTCATCAAGTAGATCCTCCCATTGCTGTGGCTGACACATCCCCACGCACATGGGTAGCTACATACCCGAGAGCCAGAATGAGTGGCATGGAAGTAGTAAAGGTAGTGGAAGGTATGAAAGATGACACAATTCAACAATTTTCAAAGGGAATTTAACGTAACTCCGCCAGTCAACATGCAAAAACAAATTAAAAGTGGCGTGTTGTGGTTACAAGTTCATGTTCACCAGCGGGAGTCATTTTGAATTCCCTTTAAGAGTTGTTTCAGTGCCCACCTGCAGTCACTTCACGTTGAAATTAAACAACTTTCCTTTTTAAAGAAATACAGTTCCCGTGCAAGCCAACCACTAATTATCCAAACACTCCACTCATTGTCCAGACAGCCCACCGAATGTCTCAACAGCTCACAAAGTATCCAAACAGTCCATCAATTATGCAGACAGTTTACCAAATATCCAAACAAACGACAAAATATCCTAACAGTACACCAGACATCCATACGCCCATCAGATCTCCAATCCACCAAATATGTAAACAGTCCACAAAGTACCAAAACGGTCTACCAAATGTCCAGGAAGTTCCCAATTGTTTAAACAGCCCACCAAACATCTGAACAGTTTACCAAATATCCAGACAGTCCACTAAACATCTGAACGGTCAACCAAATATTCAGACAGTCCGCCAACTATCCAAACAGTCCAACAGATATTCGGACAGTCCACCAAAATATCCAGACAGTCCAGCAAATATTCGGACAGTCCACCAAAATATCCAAACAGTCCAACAGATATTCGGACAGTCCACCAAATATCAAAACAGTCCAACAGATATTCGGACAGTCCACCAAATATCCAAACTAGTCCAACAGATATTCGGACAGTCCACCAAATATCCAAACAGTCCAACGGATATTCGGACAGTCCACCAAATATCCAAGCAGTCCGACAGATATTCGGACAGTCCACCAAATATCCAAGCAGTCCAACAGATATTCGAACAGTCCGCCAAATATTCCGACAGTCCACCAAACATTCAAACAGTCCATCAAATATCCAGACAGTCCTCAAAATGTCCAGTCGACCAAATACTCAGTCCAGAAAATATCCAGACGGTCCAAGAGAGTACGCAGAGGAAAAAAGGGACACACAAAATATCCAAACAAACGGACAAGTCAGAGAGAGTTCGTAGAGGAAAAAAGGGACACACGGAAAAACAAACAAAATGGAGTGACATAATCCACAAACAGCATGAACAAACAACCAACCAACAGCCAAACAGTCGAGTCCAAGCGACAGGCAGCCAAAGTTTCAGAAGCTCAAGCAAGCAGTTGGGGAGCTAATTCACGGAGCAGTACCTAACCACCCCCAAATGAAGGCCACAGTGGTCAGACGTTCGAGCTAATTCACGGAGCAGTACCTAACCACCCCCAAATGAAGGCCACAGTGGTCAGACGTTCGAGCTAATTCACGGAGCAGTACCTAACCACCCCCAAATGAAGGCCACAGTGGTCAGACGTTCGAGCTAATTCACGGAGCAGTACCTAACCACCCCCAAATGAAGGCCACAGTGGTCAGACGTTCGAGCTAATTCACGGAGCAGTTCCTAACCACCCCCAAATGAAGGCCGCAGTGGTCAGACGTTCGTTTTTATCTCCGATTCATTTGCCTTCGTGTTCCCTTCAGATTTCCCATGGGCCTCAGCAACATTCCGACATTACGGTTTAATCATTCTGTGAAAGAGGGGGACAGATAGGGAGATGGTGGGTGGGGGGGGGAGAAAGAGAGAGGGGGAGGGAGAGAAGGTGCGTGGGAGGAAGAGGTGGGGAAGAGAGAGAGAGAGAGAGAGAGAGGAGAGAGAGAGAGAGAGAGAGAGAGAGAGAGAGAGAGATTGTTTTTAATCACACGATGCACGCGAGCAAGACAACCACACCCCACACACACACACACACACACACACACACGCACGCACGCACGCACGCCGCACGCACGCACGCATGCACACACACACACACACACACACGCACGCACGCACGCACACGCACACACACACACACACACACACACACACACACACACACACACACACACACACGTGCACATGCAGGCAAACGGGCCACGCACAACACATTCTGATTCAATCATTCTGCGACAAGCAGAGAGAGATGTTGCTAACTTAAGAGGATTGCTAACAACCCAGATTGAAATTTGGATTCACTTTTTTTCTGTGTGTTTGTTTGTTGTTGGTTTTTTGGCATTTTTTCATTTGTTTGTTTTGTTTTCGACACAAACTGAGAATTGGCAACATTTCTTAAATGTCAACGCAGTTGTCGTATTTTCGAGGTAACGGTTCATCTCATCTGTAACCCTACCACACTGCAAGTAGCTTGTAATGAGATAAGAGAATTCGGCTTTTTGCTTCAGTTGTTGTTCTGTGTCTGACATATACAGGTTATTTTCTTTGATCGACAGTACAGATACAGTCTGCTTCTTTTGTCTGTGTCAAAAGAGGAATCTATGATGATTCGCTGCACGCTGCTGCGTTTCTCAGTCATTGTTTCAAGAGGTGACGGCGATGTGTGTGTGTGTGTGTGTGTGTGTGTGTGTGTGTGTGTGTGTGTGTGTGTGTGTGTGTGTGTGTGTGTGCGTGCTTGCGTGTGTGCAGGCTTGTGAGAGAGAGAGAGAGAGAGAGAGAGAGAGAGAGAGAGAGAGAGAGAGAGAGGAACTGTATCTGCATTCCCCATATATGTATAAGAATACGTGTGTCTTGTAAGTGTGTGTGCATGTCTTTGTTTATGAAAACGTTTTTGCTCTCTCTCTCTCTCTCTCTCTCTCTCTCTCTCTCTCTCTCTCTCTCTCTCTCTCTCTCTCTCTCTCTCTCACCACTAACCACCTATCATGTCGTTGTCAGAGTAAAACAGTGCTCGAGCTCAGCTTCAACCAACAGTCCAGCGCCATACTGGAACATATGTGTCACGTGTGTGCAGGCACTGCTCCAATCACCAGCGGCTGCGGAGTCACGTGGGATGACGTGCTGTGCTGGGATATGGCCAAACCAGGCACCACTGTCACCCCAGAAATGCCCGGGCTATGTCAGTGGCATCATTAAAAACGGTGAGTAAACACAAAGTGGCGGGGAAGGGAGGGGGGAGGGGAAAGAAGGTGAGTGAGCGTTCGTTGCCCCCAAAAAAAGAACCTCGCCCAGTTACTCTGAGATATGATCGATTCCTTCATGTTATCATCAGTATCATGGTGGACACTTCTGTCCTCAAAAGAGCTGCTCCAGTCGTTCCTCTAGACGCTGCCCAAAAATTTCACCGTTGTCAAAAACGGATGTGACCACTAGTCTAAGGGCTACGGTTTACGCGTTTTACACTAGGACTGTCTGTGGTCACTCCACCTGTTGGTCTCTCTCTCCTCTCTCTCCCTCTCCTCTCTCCTCTCTCTCCTCTCTCTCCTCTCTCTCTCTCTCTCTCTCTCTCTCTCTCCAGTCGCAGCATGACTCTGGGGAACGAGTATTGGGTTGCGTGAGGTGGGCTGAAGACAAAATGAGTAAGCACAGAAGACCTGGCTGCAGACAGGTTTTGAAGAGTGGTCACAGCAGGCGGATAACCATGGCCACCTTTTGCATCCATATCAAAGAGATAAGAGACTGTGTGTTTGTCCTTTGTTTCCATTGTTTTGAATGTTATTTGTCCTGCCTGTAGAAAACCCAACAGATCGAAAGGCGTTGTGTTTATTTTGTGATGTGTTTGTTCCATCGTTTGGGGAGGTAATATGCTTTTCCTCTGGTTACTTTTAGGTGTAATGTCCACTCACGACTCAGGCAATATGGCAGATCGGGGAACCATCTCAAAGGTTGATGGGAAGGGACCAATCTACCATCACACTGAGACCACCAGAACCACAGCGCGTTCAGATGAACAGCGAAAACATTGTTTGTTTGCTTATTTGTTTTTTGTTTTTTTTGTTTTTTATTGGATGCCATGACCCAAGTCGTTTACTGGCGAATAGTTTTGGAACAGGGTGGCGAGTATTTCTAGACTCAAACCCCCTTCCCCCTCCCCCTTAAATTCGGGTGCAACAATCTTCTGTGAAAGACAATTCTTTCGTTCCAGACAGTTTGATAATCTTGAAGGAGGGAGAGATTGTGCATTTGCTCCACGGTATTGAGCTGGGCATGTGTCCTTTCCCACCTGCCGGGGAGGGTTTCCGTTTCCCATCCGCTATGGAGTGGTTTCCCTTTCCCACCCGCTATGGAGTGATTTCCCTTTCCCACCTGCCGGGGAGTGATTTCCCTTTCCCACCTGCCGGAGAGTGATTTCCCTTTCCCACCTGCCGGGGAGTGATTTCCCTTTCCCACCTGCCGGGGAATGATTTCCCTTTCCCACCTGCCGGGAGTGATTTCCCTTTCCCACCTGCCGGGGAGTGATTTCCCTTTCCTACCTGCCGGGAATGATTTCCCATTCCCACCTGCCAGGGAGTGATTTCCCTTTTCCACCAGCCGGTGAGTGATTTCCCTTTTCCACCTGCCGGGGAGTGGCTTCCCTTTCCCACCTGCCGGGAGTGATTTCCCTTTCCCACCTGCCGGGGAATGATTTCCCTTTCCCACCTGCCGGGGAGTGGCTTCCCTTTTCCAGCCAGGGAATGATTTCCCTTTCCCACCTACCGGGGAGTGATTTTCATTTCCCACCTGCCGGGGAGTGATTTCCCTTTCCAACCTGCCGGGGAGTGGCTTCCCTTTCCCACCAGCCGGGGAGTGATTTCCCTTACCCACCTGCAGGGAGTGATTTCCCTTTCCCACCTGCCGGGGAGTGATTTCCCTTTCCCACCTGCCGGGGAGTGATTTCCCTTTCCCACCTGTCGAGGAGTGATTTCCCTTTCCCACCAGCCGGGGAGTGATTTCACTTTCCATCCTGCCGGGGGATGGAGGTGTGTGTGTGTATGTATGTATGTGTGCGTGTGTGTGTGTGTGTGTGTGTGTATGTGTGTGTGTGTGTACACGGGAGGGGTGGGGGATGTGGGGCGTAGAGTGTTTACGGCTCGTTACACCGAGTGTGCTGTGTGCGGACACCCGGGTAAGATGAGAGACACAAAGAAGGAAAACCTCGGAAATGAAAAAGTTATTGCACGCGAGCAATCTCATTCTCTTACATGGCAAAGCTTTGGCCCACTAGTACGTAGAGCCGTCACGCCTGAAGACTTCTCTGGCAGCGTTGGAAGGCCATTATGCCGTGGATGTTCGGGTATGTCTTCAGCGTTGCACTATCCGTCGCTGCATCGCCTGTTCAGCCGTGAAATCATAAAGATTACTCCCCTTCCCGCCTCCCCTTCCTCTGATCCATTGAAAAATACCTTGCTGGGATGAACAAGTCCCGCTGTTTGTCTAATGGGGATTTCGTCTACTCCCTTAGCCTTCTCTATCCACATGGCACTCACATGGTAGTGAGCGTGCAACGGCTAGTACTTAAGAACATGGTCCATAAGCAAAGCCTGTCTGCAATCAACCCCACCCATATGTATATGGATAGGGAAGCCAAGGGGAGCCGTGTCTCCCTGATGAGTCCGATCCAGCGGACGGAGGCCTAGGAGCGAGCAATATGAATAGATATGTTTTCAAGAGGGATTACAGTCAGGGATGAAAACTCCTCCGCCGTTTCCGCCGTCTCCGCCGTTATTTTTTCGGATCTCCGCCGAAAGAA
>CM031597.1:109692441-109714941 GCA_018398815.1 Conus ventricosus | reverse complement strand
GGGCAATGTCCTATTACAGGATCATGCGCACATATGGGTGATGTTTTATTAGAGGATCATGTACACTCGTAGGCGATGTCTTATTACAGGATCATTTACACTCATAGGCGATGAATTTTTCAGTATTGTGTACACTCATTAGCGATGATTCTTTTGGAATCATGTGCATTCATGGACGATCCTTTTTGTAAACTGTGTTAATAGAATTGATTTTTGTTTCAGAACTTGCAATTTTCTTTCAACATCTTGTACACTCACAGGCGATGTTTTTTTTTCCTCAATATTATGTACACTCACAGGCCATAGTTCTTTCAATATGATGTATTCTCATGTGTAATAATCTTTCCAAATTTTGTACACTCATGGACGATGGTTCTTTCAGCTTGATGTTCACTCCTTGGCGATATTTCCTTTAGAATCATGCACCCCTGAGAGCGATTTTTTTCAGGATCATGTACACTCATGGAAGACGATTCTTTCTGTAACATATAAAGTCACGGGCAATGGTCCTATGACTTAATCATAAACTTAGTGGCGATGGTCCTGTCAGTATTAGGGACACTCAAGGGCGCAGGAGCATCCGCATCCTGAAGGAAACCGTTGTTTCAGCCCAGCCTGGACACGTGTTTCGGGGCTGTAGCTTATCCTCAGCAGACTCGGCTCGTCACAAATCGCTAAAAAAAAATGATCGCCCACGTGTGTACGTGTTACTGAAGAAACCATCGCCAAGGACTTACATGATACTAAAAGCACCATCACCAAGGAGTTACATGACACTGAAAGCGTCATCACCAAGGAGTTACGTGACACTGAAAGCATTCTCGCCAAGAAGTTATATGATTCTGAAAGAACAATGGCCCACGAGTGCACATAATTCTAAAGGAACCATTGCCCATGACTGAGCACGATTCGGAAAGAATCATCGCTGAAAAGTGTGCATAACACTGAAAGAGCCTTCGCCCAGGGATGTCATACACATACTGAAGGAAATATCGCCTATGAGTGTACACGATACTGCAAACAAAACGTCGTCCAGAGGTGTACAACATGATCCTGACGTAAAACACACCCAAGGGTGTACATGATCCTGAAAGAATCATCAACAACCAAGAAATTTGATCTTCCTTGTAGTCTATCCACATATACAAGTTTGATTTTGTCTTTTTCTCTTTCATAATTTACCCCCTCTTCCTTAACGTTTAAATTCTTCAGAATTAAATGGTTGATTTCTTTAGGTTCCCGTCACTAATTTAGTTGATCTGTGTTTCTTTCTTTTCTTTTCTTTTTTTTTCTCTCTCGTTTGTTTCTTTTATTCATCTTTCTTTCCTTTTATTATTTTTTTTTCTGCATGTCTCTCCCCCTTCGTTTAGCATTTCATTCAATCTTTTCCCTAAACAACCCAAATAATGTTCCTCAACTCGTTCCAACAAAATCTTTTAAATAGTCACAGAATGACCTCTGCGGTCAAGAAGATAATTGGAAGTGGGTTGTTTTGAATCAAAACTCGATCACACACACACACACACACACACACACACACACACACACGCACACGCACACAGAGAGAGAGAGAGAGAGAGAGAGAGAGAGAGAGAGAGAGAGAGAGAGAGAGAGAGAAGAGAGAGAGAGAGACTGTTTCCAGTGAACTGTAGAACAGAAGTGGGGCCTGTCTTTCCCAACGTCAAAACCGATTTTTCACTCGCAGTCTTCGTTTGGCATTGTGCTTGAAAGGAAATCTTTGCCAAGAATCCGCTTGCTCTTTCATGCCTGTCAATAACTGTGTTATGTGCTCTCTTTTATTGTTTTGCCACTGTCCACTGGAATTCCTGTGAATTAATTAGTTTTTAGCAGTTACTGCTAAGAGAGAGAGAGAGAGAGAGAGAGAGAGAGGAGAGAGAGAGAAGAGAGAGAGTCAAGTAAATGTTGTTTCCAACAAATCTTAGCTAGTGTCAGCACTGCTGTGACTGAAAATGCTTGCTTTATTAAAAAGTAAACTGATCCCTCAGGCTGTTGGTTTTCCCCAAATTCCTTTGCGTGATTTTCGGACCCCCAAGCATAGGCTGCAGATGAGAATGTGTGAGTGAGTATCCGTTGAAGGTAAAGAAGGAGGGAGAGAGTGGACGAGGGTGTGGGGAATTCATGAATGAAGGTGAAGTCAAAGAACTGGGAGTAAAAGCTATGCCGGTAAATCATGGCTGCCGCGGAGAGATGAGAGGAGCTGAAAGAAATCTCCCCTCTTTCAGTGGGCAGCGGCATCTGTGGGCAGCGGCATCAGTTCCGTGCCGTCCAGTCTGTGCTCACAGTCCATCCATCATCACAGGTATTATGTTTTCTGATGCATTCCCCAACACAGCACGGAAGCATCATCACAGGTATTATGTTTCTGATGCATTCCCCAACACAGCACGGAAGCATCATCACAGGTATTATGTTTCTGATGCATTCCCCAACACAGCACGGAAGCATCATCACAGGTATTATGTTTCTGATGCATTCCCCAACACAGCACGGAAGCATCATCACAGGTATTATGTTTCTGATGCATCCCCAACACAGCACGGAAGCATCACACAGGTATTATGTTTCTGATGCATTCCCCAACACAGCACGGAAGCATCATCACAGGTATTATGTTTCTGATGCATTCCCCAACACAGCACGGAAGCATCATCACAGGTATTATGTTTCTGATGCATTCCCCAACACAGCACGGAAGCATCATCACAGGTATTATGTTTCTGATGCATTCCCCAACACAGCACGGAAGCATCATCACAGGTATTATGTTTCTGATGCATTCCCCAACACAGCACGGAAGCATCATCACAGGTATTATGTTTCTGATGCATTCCCAACACAGCACGGAAGCATCATCACAGGTATTATGTTTCTGATGCATTCCCCAACACAGCACGGAAGCATCATCACAGGTATTATGTTTCTGATGCATTCCCCAACACAGCACGGAAGCATCATCACAGGTATTATGTTTCTGATGCATTCCCCAACACAGCACGGAAGCATCATCACAGGTATTATGTTTCTGATGCATTCCCCAACACAGCACGGAAGCATCATCACAGGTATTATGTTTCTGATGCATTCCCCAACACAGCACGGAAGCGGGAGAAACATTTCGGCCACGCTTGAAAAGAGGTCACGAGGTGTTTACCCCAAACTGAGGCTAAGCAGGATCTTTATGATGTATTTAGGTCTTGGGTACCAGGATCGGGCGCTATTATGGCGACATCCTGGCGTCAGTATATCTTAAGCGACCCTCTGTGTGTGTGTGTGTGTTCTTCAATTTAATGTCTATACACGTAAGTGATTTTAGACAACAACAAAAAATAAATAAACAAGGTAGAAAAGGAGGATGGGGGGAGGGGGGGGGGTGGTGGATAGACAGGCAACTGAAGGAGATAAAGAGATAGAGAAACAGGGAGATAGAAAAAGATGAAGAAGTATAAATGGAAAACGGAAGAAGGAGAAAAAGGAGGATCAGAATGGGAGCCGGAAGAAAAAATGTTAACATGAATAAAAATTGCAACCTATAACATAACTAGAATAACATTTTAAAACATCAAATGAACGCTGAAGGTAACAGGATAATAACATTTAAACGTGAAAATAGAATCATTAAAGGAATCTAAAAATGGTACTCCGAACAAGTCCTAAAACAATGTCACAGATCAAAAGGGGTTTTACTAAAACCTCCTTCAGAGACTTTTCCGAAAAAGAAGGCAGATATGTTTTCATTTTTCTACAGTGGAAAAGTAAATGTTCATTAGAAATTTTCCCACCACAAACACATGTGATGTTGGAAGTGAATTTCGTCTTAAAAGCATTAAGTTTGAATCTATAAGCAAGGGAAGTTAAAAGCCTTAAGTTAGACAGTTGACCATACTTAGATATAAAAACATCTTCAAAACTCGTTTGGTGGTCAGCAGGTGATGAGTGGCCAACATCTTGTTTCTTTCTAAAATGCTTCCAGCAAGCATTCTGCAGTAGGCTATACCCTTCTTTCAGAGATAATGGGATTTTCAAATTATATGCTTCATTTGTATAATCTGCAGAGTTTTTAGCTAGTTTATCTACCGATTCATTGAAATGTATTCCACTGTGTGAAGGCACCCAAAGAAAGGTAAGATTACTACCTCTTAGAATAAGGAAATGCACCAAATGATTAATCTCAAAAATCAAATCTTGTCTCACACTAGAATTTGAATTGCTTAAGGCATACAACACTGATTTTGAATCAACACAAAAAAGAATCTGAGTCACTGTTTTCGGAAAATCAAGCAAATAACGCAAAGCCATAAGAATAGCAGTTAATTCAGCTGTAAATATAGATCTGTGCTTTCCAATATAAAAACCTCTTTTGACCTTTAAGTGGGGGATAGTGAAAGCAGAGCACCAGCTCGTGATTTTCTAGAACTGAACCATCGGTAAAAATAAGAGAAATAAATGCTCATTCGCAACTGTGCCAATAAAATTTATATTCTCATTTTTCTTTGCATCGGTATAATTAATGTCAAAATGTCCTTTTTGTAATTCCCATGGAGGGATAGCACTACATGGATTACTACATTTTACCATATCGTCTAATTCTATTCCTGATTGTTGAAAAGTATCTAGAGTTTCAGTTTTTATTGTTTAAGACATGATATGTTTTTGGCTCGTTTGGGGAAGTCAACATCTGGCATCTGTGTGTGCGTGCGTGCGTGCGTGCATGCGTGCGTGTGTGCGTGCGTGCGTGCGTGCGTGCGTGCGTGCGTGCGTGCGTGCGTGCGTGCGTGTGTGTGTGTGTGTGTGTGTGTGTGTGTGTGTGTGTGTGTGTGTGTGTGTGTGTTGTGCGCGCGCGCGCATGCGCGCTTGCACACATGAGTGGGGTGGAAAGGAAAGAGATCTAAACTTTAGCCCATATTTGTTGGCCAGCAGTATAAGGCTATGGATTTGGTGGAGTTGGTGTGGCGCAAGCACTGCATTGCCAGAGTGTTATGCTGATGCTGCTGATTTATAAGTCAGAGACAAGATTGTTTAAAACCCTCTCTCTCTCTCTCTCTCTCTCTCTCTCTCTCTCTCTCTCTCTGGAACACATGGTAGCAAGCTACAAATATAGCCTTCCTCATTCTACACAGCTGATGAATCATCCACTCATGGCCTAGAATAGCTTGCAAAAGGTTTTTAAATCATTGCTTATGGCTTTAAAACATTTGCCAGTGGTTTTGAATCATATGCCAACGAGTTTTTATCAGTGGCGTTGGAAGATACAATTTTGCATACGGGAGGGAAGCGAGGGGAGGGGGGGGGGGCGTGAATTCAGACTGACAAAAACGTCACTGCAGTCTTCCAACTTTTATTAAAACTGGGTGGAGGGTGGGGTGGTGGATGGGGGTTTAATAGAAGATGTCTACTTTTTTTTAACTAGTTCTGACACCACTTAAATCATCTGCTAATGGGCCTTAATTATTGGTTTATTAATCACTTTCATTACATTTGAAATATTCTCCCCCTATCCCCCCCCCCCCCCCCCCCCCCCCATCTCCCACCCCCATTCTCTTTTTTCTCCAGATTTTGAGACCAAGTTTTTGCCAAGTAGGTCATTGTTCCATGGAGAAAACGTGGGATTCCAATGCTGGCAGTGAATGAGGAAAGTGGGCATGAGTACTGAGGGAAGCTGGGGGCAGTGGGGGAGGTGGGTGACGGATTGTTCCAGATTTGGTGCCAGGGCAAGCTGGTAGCTGGTAAAGAGAAAAGGCTGTAAGGTCCATCTCCCAACATTCAACATCAAAAAAGTTCTTGAACACTGCCCACCTTCATGTGTTGCCCTTCAGGTGCTGTCAGTCAGCTGTCAGATAAGCAGGTGCTAACCTCCCCTGTTATTCCCTCTCTGCCCTTCCCCTAACGCCGTCCTCCCAGGAGGGTTATCGTTGTGGGTCATATCCCTTGAAGGTTGTTGATGTTATGCTGAAATATAACCCTACCTCGCTCAAAGACATGCAGCCTACGAATGCAGATACACCTGATTTCCACCACCCCCTCCTCATTTTCCACTTCCCCTTTCTCCATCTATCCATCCTCCCTCTCATCCCCCTCACCTGTTCCCTCAAATTTTCATGACTCACGTTCAGTGTTCAGAAGCGTGCCTATCTAACGGTTGGTAACGGGTTCTGTTACACTCTCCCCGCACATGCCTCAGGGCGAGTGGGGAGATGATGGTGAGACTGGTCCTCCCATCTGCACCCAGCGTGGGTTGAGGCTTATCTAGGTTGTGGCCGTGGTGTGAACCCTTTGGGACGATCTGTGTAGCTATCGTAAAGTGTGTGTTGTGTGGTGTGTGGTGTTGTGTGTGTGTGGTGTTGGTGTGTGTGTGTGTGTGTGGCATGGAGTCATGCGGTGTGCAGGTTTACGCCAGTGTATGTGTGTATGCGTGCGTATGTGTGCATGTGCATGTGTGTGTGTGTGTGCATGGTGTGGAGTGTTGTGTGGTGTGCAAGTGTGTGTGTGTGTGTGTGTGTGTGTGTGTGTGTGTTGTGTGTGTGTGTGTGTGTGCAAATGTGTGTTTGTGTGTGTGTGTGTGTGTGTGTGTGTGTGTGTGTGTGTGTGTGTGTGTGTGTGTGTGTTATGGCGTGTTGCACTGTAAGTGTCTGTGAGTGCATGAGGTGTGTGTGTGCTTCTGCGTCCTGCTCATATGTGTGTATGTCCGTATGGTTCTTCGATTTAAACAGTTTATGCATAACACGTTTTAGACTCTGTGTGATGTGTTTGCGCTTACATATGTGTAAATGCACACACGTGTTTGCATGTTTAACACACGCATACGTGCATAAATACGTGTGTACCGTGTATATATATATATATATATATATATATATATATATATATATATATATATATATATATATATATATATATATATATTACATGCACTCATGCACCAGCGCGAATATTTGTCTGTGCCATTTCTCACCATGATTCCATGAAGCGTGCTGTCGAACAGTCCTACCAAGATAACGGGTCCCACCACGACGACTGCATTCAATGTAACATTAATAATAACAAAATTGCACCACCCTAGCACCCATCTCCCACCCTCGTCTACCACTACCCCCTCTTCCTCCTGCCTCCGCCCCCCCCCCCCCCCCCCCCCCCCCCCCTGTCAAATTGTCTGACAGATAATTATTTGCTGGATCTGTTGGTAATACTGATGTGAATGACTTGTTCCACTTCAGGCTATCACGAAGGAGGAAGAGAGAGAGAGAGAGAGAGAGAGAGAGAGAGAGAGAGAGAGAGAGAAACAGAGCTTCTCTGTCCTCATAAATAATCTTTCATCTATTTCTCTCTCTCTCTCCTCTCTCTCTCTCTCTCTTTCCTCTCTCTCTCCTCTCTCTCCTCTCTCTCTCTCTCTCTCTCTCTCTCTCTCTTTAACAGGATCATGTACACTCACTTCTTTCAGAGTGTCATGTCTATGCTCAAGCCGATGGTTTTCTTTTCCTCATAGTATCACGCACACTGATTGGCGATGGTCCTATCATTATAACCTCACTCACGATGGTGCTATCAGTATCACGCACATTCATGGGCACTTGCACATTCCCATCTTAATGGAAACCGTCGTTTAGCACGGCCTGGGTCGTGTTGCGGAGCTGTAGCTCCGTGTCAGCAAACCTGGTTAAGGGCACAAACGTGTCAGGGCCATGGACAGCCCACATATATAGACACTCTATATAGAAGTGTGTTGTGGAAGAGTTCGTTTTCAGTGCATTTCTGTTTGATGTGCCATTGAAGTCATCCATAACGAAATGTCACAAAAACATAGAAGTATTACATCTTTTGTTTCTGTATTGAGAAGCATGAAGAGAAAACAAAGCCTTGGAGCTTACTGGCTGATTCAAATAGGGTGCAGGAAGGAACCATACAGACAAAGGAACAAAGAAAACAAAGCCAGTCCGTCAAAGGCATGCTGGTTTACTGTCCAACAAAGCCCCTTCAGACACACTGCTTCCAAGTTCACTTCTGCAAAACACCCAACTCATAGCCAGTAAAGCTGCCACAGATCATAGCAGTAAGGAAACCCAGCGGCGATCCACACGAACCACCAATGCCACTTTCTTTGATGAAATTAGGGAATTTGTGTGGTCAATAGACACTTTTTTCTATGCAAGAAAATGGCACACATACAATGCTTTTACGAGTCTGCATGCCAGTAAAACTGTTCTTTCTTGATCAGCCATCCACAGGTGTGTTGATACGGCGCCCCCAAACTGAGTCCTTTCAGACACTTAACTCAGTATAAGATCTTGCCCATACATATCGCTCTACAGTTGGAGGTTCCATCATTGGCAACCATGGCTGAGCTGTAAAGAAAAACAGTGATCGATGTCATGAGAGATGCTACCCAACAAAAGTACAGTTATTGCGGAACCTGTCTAATTACGATAATTGTTGTGGTACAAATTCGTATTTGGGAAGGAGATTGCGATTTCTCTGTCATTTTACATCTTGTTTGTCATCTTCACATTTTTGCATTCGTGAAACACGTATTTTCTTACTTTCCATGGTTTCTCTTTACTCATAAGAACAGAATGAAAGGAAGGGAATTAAGGAAAAGAATTACAGAGACAGAAAGGATAGACAGGACAAGCAGAGAGATCAAATGGCTACTTCTAACAGACTACTTAAAGCCCTAGGTGTGTCTTTGCATTTCTTTACAGGGAGGGGCGGGGGGATGGGGAGCAGGGTGAGGGAAAAAAGGGGGGAAGGGAGGTGGACGATGGACATACATGAGCGGTCTAGCGGAGAGGTGAGTTGGAGATGCTGCAGTGTGGTCTGTCAAGGTCTGTCTTTTGTCGGTGTGGTCTTCCAATCGTCCCCTTTAGGTTTGATGCTGTTAGTGTTGTGGTTGTTTCAGAGGACGGGTTAGGTAGCAATTTGATATTGATAAGCAGATGCGTTTGATGATAGGGAGTAACAAGTTTAATCGGTTTGAAACTGCATGCTCTCTCTCTCTCTCTCTCTCTCCTCTCCTCTCTCCTCTCTCTCTCTCTCTCTCTCCCCCTCCCTCTCCTCTCTCTCTCTCTCTCTCTCTCTCTCTCTCTCTCTCTCTCTCCTCCCTCCTCTCTCTCTCTCTCTCTCTCTCTCCTTCTCTCTCTCTCTCTCTCTCTCTCTTCTCTCCTCTCTCTCAGAGGTTTGACTCAAAACAAGTCAAATTCAATTATCTGTTTGACCGCAGATGTCATTCTGAGACTGTTTAACAGGTTTTGTTGAAAATGAACTGCATAACATAAATTGGGGGGGGGGGGGGGGGGAGAAAAAAATGGAAGTTAATGGTTGACGGTACTATCATTGTCATGTACACTCATGGGAGTATGCTCAGTCCCATCCCGAAGGAAACAAGTTACTTCAGCCCGGCGTGGATGTGTGTTTTCGGAGCTGTAGTTCGTCCTTGGCAGATTCGGCCGAGGACACAAATGTGTCGGGGCAACGAAGGATAACACATGTATATACACAAGGGAGAAGATGGCTGGAAATGTCAATCTTCAGATATTTCTGTTTTCTGATTGAGGTTCTCGTAAAGACATTCATAATGAGTGCAATGTCACAAAAAACCATGCAAGCGTTGCATCTTATATTTCTCTATTATTTTCACAATCATAAAGAAAAGGCATAAACTCTCAGAGCCTGTTTGCTGATCAAAGACAGGTGTGGCGAGGGGCCATTTAGGCAGATAAAGAAACCCACAAAAGCAGACCATCAAATTCATGGCGATTCATTGTCATACATAGCCCCTTCAGATGCATTCATTGTCATACATAGCCCCTTCAGATGCATTCATTGTCATACATAGCCCCTTCAGATGCATTCATTGTCATACATAGCCCTTCAGATGCATTCATTGTCATACATAGCCCCTTCAGATGCATTGCTTCCATACTTGCTTCTGCCCAACTCTCAGCTCATGGCCAGTAAAGTTGTCATGCATTACACCAGTAAGAGAGAACAGTGGTGATCCATGCGGATTACAAATGCACTTTCTTTGATGATATTCGGGACGTTGTGTGGTTAATGGACACTTTCTCTGTTCAAGGAAATGGCACACTCAAAATGCTTTAACGAGTCTGCATACCAGTAAAACTCTTCTTCCTTGATCACCTATTCCGAGGTGTGTTTACACGGGGCCCAAAATGATCTTATCAGACATTTACGATCGGTTTCAGTTCAGTATTCCTGCCCAAGAATATCACTCCACAGGCAGAGGTTCCATCCAATGGCTGTGGTGTTAAGAAAAGCAATGTTTGATGCCATGATAGATGTTACCCAATGTTACACGCTAGACCGCTGACTTCCAGAGTACAAGATAAGTGAACATGTACAGGTAAGCGCAGTAGCTTGTAAGAGTTCGTTGTTGATCCTGTGGTAGGTGTTCAGTATGCAGACGACAAAATACACCAGGCGGTATTGAAACAAAGAGGATCCTTTTATTCACAAACGTTGAAGAATATCGGAACAACAACAACAACAAAAACTGACCTTCTGGTTCCATAACTTGTACAGGAATTCAGTCGTACATGCAGAAGCGAATATTTTACTAATGGCAGCTTTTCATCGACTAGACTCAAACTCAGTGAAGACTCGAACACTTCTGTGCTCGACAATGACTAGAACTCTTCAACAAATCTCATTTCTCTCTCCCTCAGTCGCACAGCTCTCATCATTTTATATGTTATCTTAAGAATATTCTCGAACATACTCCATCATTCTATTCTAGAATGTTCTGCATATCGGTAAGCTCAACCAATGAAATCGCGACAATATGCGAATGTGGTTCGATCAGCTTCTACAACATTCTCGAACCTTCGGCAATGCACTAGCAAATTACGGAGACCTGGTGAACATTCTAACATAATCTCGAATATTCCAATCGCATAATCAATCGATCTGAAAACAAAACTAAAGACTTAGGCATACGTTCACTTTCCAAATGTTTTAAATAAATCAACAATAGCACTACATTGACCGAAAATACGTACCGAAAATACAGAGATCAAAAAGCGATAAGTTTTTTTTTTGTTTGTTTTTTTTTTTTTTTTTTTGTGGCATCAGTTCTCGGATCAATGGAGCACCTAAGGTGGTGATTTTTTTTTTTTTTTTTTTTTTTTTTTTTTTTCCTAAGGCCAAAATCCACCTCTTCATTTTTTGGTGCTTCACACTGTCCTCTTCATCTGCCAAAAAAAACAAAAAACAGAAGAAGAAAAAACAAAAACAATTTCCACTACTTCGTTTTTTTTGTTTTTTTTTTTGTTTTTTGGTCTCTCTTTCTTCTTCTTCTTCTTTTCTTTCACAACCAATCTCTTACACACCATGCATAGTCTGTATGTTCTCTTACAAATGGACATATTTTTGCTGATTTTTAGTGTTTTGGCAATTGATACAAAGTGTCTGGGTTTGTTAATGTACTAATGTGTGGTTGTACTGGCACACTCACTCTGATAATGTGTTACATTATACGGAAACGGAACCAACATAAATGAAACAGAGGACTTAATTATTTTTAGTTTTCATTTTGTTTTACACACACACACCCGCACACACACCCAAAATGTACAAACACATGTATGTATTTGTAACTATGTGTATGTCTCTCTCTCTCTCTCTCTCCCCTCTCTCCCCCCCCCCCCCCCCCCCCCCCCCCCCCCCCATCTCCCCCCCTCCCCCCTCCCCCCCCCCCCCTCTCTGTGCGCACGCACGCGCGCATGTGCTTGTGTGTGCGTGCGTATGTGTGCGCGTGTGAGTGCGCATGCGTGCGTGTGCACGTGTGTGTGCGTGCGTGCGTGCGTGCGTGCGTGCTTGTGTAAAAGTGAATGCATGTATGAGATCTCTTTATATTTTCCTCAGACGCATCTGATTTTCGAATATGACTGAAATTGGCAGCCTAGATTCCGTTTTTTTTATAAATACTTATACACATCTTTGCAGTAATCACAACATGGTTTATTTTCAGTAGTATATGTCTGTCAATATTTTCTTGTCTAAGAATTCCAAATAGCACAGTTTCTTCAGAAAACACAATTCTTGTGTTGTATACAGCTAATATGTATTGACTGACAAATTTCCAAAACGAATTAACCTTATGACAGTGGAAAAAGAAATGTTCAATGTAATCAATTTCCTCGTTGCAATATGAACAGTTTCGATTATCCCTGACTTTCATTTTGCATAGCATTATGTTAGTCGGGTATATATTTTGTAAAATTTTCCATTGAAAACTCTCAGTCTGGTTTCTTTTGTGCACAAGCGGGGTATCTTCCATACATTTTCATTTAACTCCAGTCCATATTTATTGGACCAAAAACGGGTTGCACATGGTTCTGTATAACTTAGGAAACACAAAGTTGCACGGAAATCCTTGCAAGATATATGCTTTTTGTTACAAAAAAGAGGTGGTTCTGCAAAATCTATGTCATATCTATCTTGTTCACTAACCCTAGTATTAAAAGTATGTATGGCCGCTGACACTACATTATACTCTAAGATCCTTGCAGGGGAGGCTCCTATCTTGTTAACCACGTCCTGGTATGAAAGCATCCCATTTGGACCATACATGTCACTAACATTTAGTATTTTGCCCTTTATCCAGTCAGGGAAGAAAAGGACATTTCCTCGATATTTTATGTATTGATTATTCCACAGTAAAGAGGGAAAGGGTGAGACATCTTTATGTTTATTAAGATCTAGCCATGTTTTCAGAGTAATTTTCCAAAAATGTGAATGTATCTTGTCTAAACCTTTGAAAAGTGCGCTTTTAGTATTTGCATAAAAACACATGACATTCTCACCAAAGGGTAGAAATATTTTTCTCGGAATTATAGTCCATCTTTCATTGTTTGTGGCCTTACAAATTTTTACAACCCATGACAGGAGAAAAGCAGATTGCATCTGTCTTAAATTTATCATTTTCAATCCTCCTTTTTCATATTCACTGCACATTATGCTTCTTTTAACTTTTTCAAATGCCTTTCGATTGCAATGTTTTTTACGCCAGAGAAATCTAAAAAGCATGCGATTTATATCTGATAAGATCTTGTCTGGAATCACAAATGTTTGCATAACATAGACCATTTGTGAAATAAGAAATGTTTTAATAATATGTATTTTACCCATTACACTAAGATCTCTTTTTTCCCAGGAGTGAATAATTCTCTGAATAGTTTCTATTCTTTGCAACCAATTATCCTCAACTAAAGATGCCGATTTATCATTCTCATAATAAATACCCAGAATCTTTAGTTTATTTTTCCACGTAAAGCCATAAAAGCTGTCTGCACTATGTTTTCTACTACCTAGCCACATAGCTGCTGATTTATTTCTATTTATAACCAAACCAGAAAACAAAGAAAAATCATTGAGTATATCTAATGCCTGCATCATGTCATGCTGATCTGTCAAAAATAAAGTAACATCATCTGCATAAAGCGCAATTTTGCTTACATTAAGAAGCGTATCTCTTGAACCCCCTAAATCAATTCCTCTAATGTTTCTACAGTCTTTTATCTTTATTGCTAGCAATTCTATAGCCAACACAATACTAAGGGGAGAAAAAGGACATCCTTGTCGGATTCCTGTTTCAACCGCAAAATACTCTGATGTCCAGCCACCATACAAAACACAACTACAAGTATCAGCGATTAATACTTGAAACCATCTAATGAATTCTTCCCCAAACCCATACTTTTTGAGAGCTGTTAACATGAAGTCTTTTGATATACTATCAAAAGCTTGTGTATAATCAATACTTAAAAGCAAAGCAGGAATATTTTCTACATTTAGATGATCAATAATATCATCAATTAGTCTCAGTAGTGTCGCTACTCGACGTCCCTTTACTAAATCTCTAATTACTTGACATAAACGATTTGCCAAACATTTAGACAAAAGCGATAAGTAAAAGGAGACTTGCAACTCGTCATTAGTGCTATGACGTCTTTCGCTAAAGTTTCTACTCTCTTGTCTCCCTTGTAACACCCAACAAAACCACAATCATCACAGGAACATGTTTGATTATGGCAATCATCATCGTCCATATTTATGTTTGGAAAGGAGAGTGCGATTTTTCTGCCATTTACATCTTTGTCATCTTCACGTATTGCATCCTTTATTTCTTTCCATGGATTCGTCTTTATTCACAGAGAAAAAGAAATGAAAGGAAACGATTGACAAAAAAGAGACTACAAACGAAGATACAGTGATGACATGACAAGCTGAGGGACCAGACAGCTACTTCTAACAGACTAATTTCCAAAAGCTCTAGGACTGTCTGGGACTTTCTTCACAGGGAGAATGGGATGGGGGCGGGTCGGCGGAGGGGTGGGGGGGGGGGGGGGGGGGGCGGGGTAGAGGCGGGATGGGACGAGGATGTCGATGTGGCAGTCGTAGTGGGAGTGGATGGCGGTGCTGCAGTAGGGTCTGTCAATGTTCTGTGCGTTTCCGGTATTGTGGAGGGATACGTCTTCCTGGTCCTCCGCTCCCCACCCTCCTCCCCCTTCTGTCTTCTCTACCGTTGCACTCCTTGCCCCTCCGTCTCTCTCTCTCTCTCTCTCTCTCTCTCTCTTCTCCTCTCTCTCTCTCTCTCTCTCTCCTCTCTCTCTCTCTCTCTCTCTCTCTCTCTCTCTCTTACGTAGTTTAGCTCAGTTCGTAAACCAGACAGTTTGCAGTCAACAGCTGTTAGTTCGATCCCCATCCCCAGCGCCTCATCTCATCCATCTTTCCTTGTCCCCTACTCTACCACACAAGTTATAAAACTTCAGATTTCACAGGCATTTTTCGTTGCCAGTCTTGATATGTAATCCTTGTGGTGATGTCTGTCTAGTGTTATATATGCCACCCTTACCACTCGACCTCCCGTATTTCTAATCTCCCATGCCCTCTCCTACCCCCAATGCCCTGTCCCCTTACTTCATCTGGGGCTGCGTCAGTCATTTCATCTGAATTTAGCACCGACGTTCAATCTGAATCAACAACCACTTTCACCAGTGTAGAATATTAATACTGTCAAACACTACAGATAAAATTTCTCAGTATTCATTATATTCACAAAAATGGTAGTCGTGCACTTGAAATATTGGTTTAAATTGACATGCAAAATCACCTTTTCGTCGACTAGCATCCAAGCTTTAAAATGAGGCATCAGATGAATATCATTGTGACCCATGAGGATATGTGCGTTATGTGATGGAAGTAGGCGCTGACTGCCTAAGACAAATTCGTAACTGACATAATAATGAACTTCACAACAGATGTACCTGGAGAGAAACATACCAAGCTATACTTTCCTTTCTTTTGACATATGGCCCAATAGAAAAACAGTGTTCAAAATCAGAGCATGTAGGGACGTCATCACATCACTGTATTCAACAGCAAAGGATAATCATTCATACGACACGAAAATTATTTTTGTGTGGTGTATAATTACCCTTTTCCTTTGAAGAAAATTGCTGCTTATGTGAAGAACATTGCAACAGACAAGAGGTAGACTTTTAAACATTGTAACAGCCAGTCACATGATCCCCAGAGTGGAGTAAACGCCATCCTACAGTTGCAGGTTAAAGGTAAAAATCCCTCAGCCTAAAAAACAACACAGTGAACCGTTTAAGATCCATTATATCTATCCTTGCCTTTGATATAATGGATCTTAAACAGTTCACAACAATAGCAACCACAGGCTCGCTTCCGGCATTTTGGCGCCTGACATTTCACCATATCAACGCCCAGCCATGGAACCCACGACCTAAATACATCCAAGATCCTGCATTGCCTCAGCTAGAGGTTAACAACCCATGACCTCATTGCAAGGTCAAGCATGGTGGATATATTTTCCCGACTTCTATGCCTGTCAGGGAAAGCAGAGAAACATAATTCCCGTGATGATGGATGGGCTGTGAGCCCGGACTGGACGGCACGGAACTGATGCCGCTGCCCACTGAAAGAGGGGAGATTTCCTTGGCTCTTCTCATCTCTCTCAGCAGGAGCCATGATTAAACGGGATGGTCCTCATCCTGGATTCTTTAGCTCTATCTTCATTTGTGAATCCTTCATCCCCTTCTTCCCCACTTCTTTACCTTCTAACAGACATTTACTCATGGCCTCTCCTCCATCAAACTTTTGTTCATGCCCTCCCCAGTCCCCAGCTGCAGTTGGATTGTGGGTTGCCTTTCCTTCAATGATCCACGATTGCTACAAAAACTCGCAGGAGGCCGTTTTGTACAGATGCTTTCCTCAGTTACTTTTGGTAGCAGTTGAAACTTTCTCTCTAGTCTTCTAATGCATGACTAAGAATACACACTTTGTAATCGAAAAATATCACACACACACACACACACACACACACACACACACACACACACACACACACACACACACACACACACGCGCGCGCGCGCGCGCGCGCGCGCGCGAGCGCACACACACACACACACACACGTACATACAGAGAGAGAGAAAGAACTCAGAATTCCGACTTTACTCGTTAAGTCCAAAGCCCCATACATATATATATATATAACATATATATATATATATATATATATATATATATATATATATATATATAATATATATATATAAAAACAGTCAAAGTAGATAAAAAATCCAAACAAACAAGATAAAAATATCCCAAATTTTCGGCTATATTTGCCTTCGTCAGGGGTACAGACTGTGACAGTAAAAAGCTCGCATTCTCCACCCTCAGATCCTGAACACAAATCACAAATGTATACAGTAGGGAAAAGGCACATGAATTAAAATGTTTTAACTTAAAATAAAACGTTGAGTATAAAACATTTCATCAATAGGAAACTTAAAATTAGGATAGGGGTGAAGGGTAGAGGGGCCAAAAGGTGCGGATTGACAAAAGGTTGACCATAATTTTGATTGCCACCACAGACCACGATCTTGACATATGCAGCGTGAGAGAGCGTGAGAGAGAGAGAGCGTGCAGGGGGGGGGGGGGGGGGTTGGAAGGGGAGGGGAATTCCACGTTCGGAAAAGCAGCAAAAGAAAAACTTCCACCATGTGCCTGTTTCATGGGGGATGTTGAAAAGGAGACCACGCACGGGAACCATTATTGTTCTGAGCTCACGTCAGTGTGTACATGCTCACAAACACCCAAACGCACGAGCACATGCGTGGAACACACCCTCTAGGACATACAATTAGACCTAGGGGGAGTTTAGAGGGGAAGGAGAGAAAGAATGCAGAAATGTTGAGGGGGGAGGGGGGAGGGAAGGGAGAGTGCTGGGGTGGGATAATGGATGGGTACGTGGGAGAGGGAGGGGAGAGGTTTGAAGGAGGATTGGTGAGGTAGGGGAGTAGGGAAATAAATGGGGGAGGGAGAAGGGGACGGGGAAGGGTGAGTGGGGGGGGAGCGGGGATCGATTGCGACAATGGAGAAATAGAGGGCAGAAACGTCGGGGAGGAGAAAGGAAGGGGAGAAAACGTGCGATAGACTACGTATTCTCTACATGATTTCCAACTTCATGCATATCACATACATGCCATCTCATCAAACATTACTATAATGCATATAAATACACACCAATTACATAAATATAATACACACTTATGCATTGCGCTCACACATAATGAAGCACGCACTCACATACAAACCTAAATACACATACACACACAATCACACACAAACCACACACACACACACACACACACACACACAACACACACACACACACACACACACACACACACGCAACCGCGCATGCCTGCATGCGCCCGCACACACACATACATGCGCGCGTTCGTGCGCACACACCCCTCCCACACACACACACCACACACACACACACACACACGCACACGCACACACACTCACTCACTCACTCACACTCACACACACACACACACAAACACACACACACACACACACACACACCACACACACACACACACACACACACACACACGCACGCACACACAGATCTGCCTGACAGCATAAAAATATAATGATAGATTGGAAAACATGCAGATAGACTGTAAACCAAAAAGAAGAGGAGTTACTCAAGTGTGTTGAGACCAAAAGGATAATAGTTTTGAGTTTGCTCATCCAGAATTTCTCCCTTTGAATCCTAACATCATACTCATTTGAAAATACTTTTTCTATAGGTATACATTGCATATCCCGAAGTGTGTGTCCGACAGAGTTGAAATGGTGAGCGATGTGAGTGCCTGTGTTCTTTAATTGTGTGATCTATGTAAATAAAATCTAGTTTTGAGGGCATTTTTGGTTTTCTCCAACATATTGCGCATTCTTACAGGAGCGACAGAACAACAAATAAATTACATTGGCAGTGTGACATGACATATAATGTCTGATTTGAAAAGTCTCTCCTGTAACATCACTCTGAAATCTGGAAGTACTGATTAAATGTTCTCTGCACAAAACACAAGATTTGTTACATTTCCAGCTTCCTGGGTCCAGGTGGTCAGAGGTGCTGAGTGGTAGAGATGATGGCATCAGGATGCTCCTGAGTGTTCTCGGTATCCGCTCCCCACCAGCGGGACCTCAGGAACTGCCTTTGTCATCCTTGGGCTGGTGTGGAGAAGGCTCTGGTACTCCTGTAGCCACTTGCGCAGGGGAGGATTAGAGGGATTATGGGTCACAATAAAAGGGACTCTACTGGAGGGGTTTGGGGTCCTGTATTGAAGTGTTTCTGTCCTGGGTGTAGAATGGACCCTGTTTACAGCAGCTTGGATGATATCATTAGGATACCCACGTTGTAAGAGAAACATAGTAATTTCTGTGCACCTTTTTAGAAAATCTGAAGGAAGTGAACAAGTACGGCGTGCTCGGAGAAAAAGACTGTGAGGGATGTTTTTCTTGCAGTGTTTGGGATGGCAGGAGTTGAAGTGGAGATAGGCGTGAGAGTCAGTAGGTTTATAAAACATGTCGGTTTCTAGGTATCCATTGCGCAGTTTTATTGTTAAGTCAAGAAAGGATATTTCAGAAGGGATGACTGAACTGTAAAACTAATAGAGGGATGGACAGAGTTGATGTACTGACAAAAGGTGTCTAAAAGGTCAGCTGAACCTATCCACAATAGAAAAATATCATCAATAAACCTACGCCAGAAGTCAGTGGGAATGGGCATTGGTGCGTTGTTAAGTAGTGAAGCTTCTAACATCCCCATAAACAGATTAGCGATGGCGGGTGCCATTGGTGTGCCCATTGCTGTTCCAGATACCTGTTTATAAACCTTACTTCAAAATGGAAAAAATTATTCATGAGAACATGTTGGGCAACATTAATGAGATACTTGGCAGGGGGAATACTGATATCATGATAGCGGGATAGAAAGTAATGAAGTGTGGTCTCTATATCTGGTGGGGAATGTTAGTATATAAACTAACGACGTCGATAGCGACGAGCCGTGTGTTTGGGGAAAGGGACCATATTTGGTGTTGAGATCTTGTAAGATGTTGAGCATATGAGTGGTATCTTTAACGTGGCTGGGCAGATTAGTCACAAAGCTCTGCAACCAGCTATCCATTAATTTAGATAACTTCTCTGTGGGCCCTCCAACTCCAGATACTATAGGACGACTGGGGGGTGGATAAGAGTTTTGTGAATTTTAGGCAAAGTATAAAATAAATGGGGACGACATTTATTAACTTCAGTAAGGGCCCATTTGTAAGTATTATCATCAATATATTTAAGGGCATGAAGATCTTTAACAATAGCATTAGACTGTCTGGCAATACTTATTGTGGGGTCGTTCTCTACCTGTAAATAATATTGGGGGTTGTTCAGTTGTCTCAGGGCTTCATCGATATAGTCCTTGGTGTTCTGGATGACTATCGCCCCACCCTTGTCAGCCGTGCTAATTCTAATATTTCTATCTAAAACGAGCTGACGTAGCTCACTGAGAGCCTTTCTTTCTGTCTTCTTCAATTATCCTTGGGTTGTTTGGATACATTGTAAGTGAAGACACGATTGACGAGGGACTCACAGTAAATGTCTAACATCTTATCTCTTCCTGAAGGTGGTTTATAAAACGTTTTTTTGTAAAATGTGGGTGGTGGGTCTTGAGGGCTATCCTCGGAATAAAACAATTCCTTAAGTCTCAGCCCACGACAACCCTCCTCAACGTCTTCAACTAAAAGTCGGTGGTCCAGCGTTCTGGGGGTGGGGCAAAACTTGGTCCCAGTGCAAGGACACGCAGCTGTTCCTCTGTGATGTTCACACTGGAGAGGTTGACTACATTGGTAGGTTTGTCCCACTGTGGTGTATTATATATAAGCATACATATATATATATGCATACATATATATATATATGCATACATATGTATATATCCATACATACATACAACCAGAGAGAGAGAGAGAGCATGGAGAGTTGAAACGAAAATCTTCGTTTTCAGCACATCTCTATTTGATGTTTCTCTAACAGTCATTCACAATGAGTGAAACGTCCCAAAACTGTAGACGCCTTAGATCCAACATTTCTATATAATTTTGAGAATCCTGAGAAGATGTAAAACCCTTGGAGCCTAACTGCAGATCCAGAATGGGTTGTAAGGAAGAACCACAGAGAAAAAACAAAGAAATCAACAAAATGAAAACAGCCCATCAAAAGCATGGTGATTTACTGTCCAACATAGCCCCTCCAGATAGATACATTGATTCCAAGTTCGCTTCCGTAAACACTCAATTCATGGCCAGTGAAGTTGTCCCGGACTGCGGCGGTCAAAGAAAACCAGTGGCGATCCACACGGAACACAAATACCACTTCTTTGATGAAATTCGGCAGCTTGTGTGGTCAGTGGTTTCTTTCACTGAAAAAAGGAATGGCACACATAGAATGCTTTTACGTGTGCGCGTACCAGTAACACTTCCTTCTGATCAGCCGTCCATAGGTGTGTTTACATGACGCCCCAAACTGGTCCTACCAGACACTCAACCCCCATTTCTGATCGGTTCAGTACAATTTTCCAGCCCAAGAATATCTATCTACAGGCGAGGTTCCATTACTGAAAACCAATGGCTGAGATATTAAGAGAAGTGATAAGGATGCCAAGAAAGTTGTTGCCCAAAAAAGGGCATCATAAATTGCGGGAGCATGTCAGACTACTGCGATTGTTATGGCTCATGTTCGTATTTTGGGCAGGAGAGTGCGATTTCTCTGTCATTGACATATTTGTTTCTGTCTCCAGTGGTGTGGGGGGGGGGGGGGGGGGGTTGTGTGTTTTTGTCCTTTATTTTTTCCCTAAAGGTTTGTATTCGTAGAAAAACGAAACAAAAAGACAGATTGAAGAAAAATGAGTGACGGGGACAAAAAAGGAGCCTGGCAGCTACTTCCAAAAGACCAGTGCTGAAACCCCAAGGACTGTCAAGGGGTTTCTGTACGGGGAAGATGGGGGGGGATGATGGGGAAAAGGAAGCGGTGGACATGGACAACATGAGCAGTCCGGCGGGGGAACTGAAGTGGCGGTGCTGCAGTATCGTCTGTCGAGATCCATGTGCGTTTCCGGTGTTGCAGGGAGGAATACGCCTTCCAGTATCCGCCCCCCACCCTCCACCCCCAAAACGCTTCACTCTTTCCCCCCCTCCCTTTCCTGCGGCTCCGTATGTCTCCCCTCTCTCTCTCCTCCCTCTCTCTCTTCTCTCTCTTTTCTCTCTCTCTCTCTCTCTCTCTCTCTCTCTCTCTCTCTCTGGTGGGGTTTTCCGTTTAGCTCAGTTGGTACACCAGACAGTTTGTCGTCAGCAGCTGTTGGTCAAACCCCCCCCCTTCCTCCCCAATTGCTCCATCCCTCCACCCTTCGTTTTCCCCCTATTCCTCCACACCAATTATTTTTTTTTTAAAAGTAGTTTTCAAAGGTACCTTCCTTGCCATCTTGATATGTTATTATTGTGATGATGTCTGCATGTGCCACACCCACCACCCCCAAACTCCCCTATTCCTAGTCTCATCTCCCATCCTCTCTCCCACCCCCAATAAGCTATCCCTAGGTGTTCGTTTTTTTTTCCCGGGATAGTCATCCCCGCGGTTTTATCACCAAAATCGAGGTTTGACGTTAAACCGTATTCAACAACCGCCATCACCAGTATGGAAAATAGCTACAGTTTCGAGTAGCTCTCTCTCTCTCTCTCTCTCTCTCTCTCTCTCTCCTCTCTTTTCTCTCTCTCTCTTCCCCTTTTCTCTCTCTCTCTCTCTCTCTCTCTCTCTCTCTCTTTATATATATATATATATATATATATATGTTAAAAATATTATTAAATGAAGTGCTAAAATTCAATTTTAGCACTTTCATTTTAATAATATTTTTAACAAATGTTGCTCCCAAGGGGTTGAGCTTTTTTTAGATTTTTAAGGACGTTTTTTTTTTTTTTTTTTTTTTTTTATACTGTTATATAATATATATATTTTATTATATATATATATATAAATATAATATATATATAAAATTAAAATATATATATATATATATAATA
>CM031597.1:109681334-109692341 GCA_018398815.1 Conus ventricosus | reverse complement strand
TAAATTATCTCTCACAATATTTTCTAAACAAAAAAAGAAAATTGCGCAAAAGCGAAGACTAAGCCGGCTACAACAACAAATCAAAACAAACAGACCACGAAACTGATGCTTACCAGCTACCCGTGGGTGACCCCGAAGAGGCGGGTCAAAGGACTCTCTCTACCCTCTGTCCAGTCGAGAGGACAGAGGCGAAGATGCGGAAACAGAAGAAATGATGTCCCTCTCCTACAGGCCGACTGCAGGAATTGAAAGTACTGACTGTACTCTCGACGATAAGGTAAAGAACCAGGACTGGAGCAGGCGCCCCCAGAGACATCTTCCGCTCGAGTGAAGAACTAACCTCCCTCAGCAATGGCGGCCAACATGCCATGCTGCGTCACAGAGTGAGCATACTTCAAACTAAAAGGAACGAAGCACGTGCGACAGGTAAAAGACAGGCGAGAGGCCGATAGACAGAAAGTTCGAGAGAAAGGTACCGGCCACCCGTGAACTTGCAGGATGAATAGCACGGGCGGTGGAATTAGAGAGATAGAGAGAGAAAGCAAACCGAAGTTGAGCTGAACCACACCAAGGTGCAACTGCACCACAAGCCACCCTAAGGACGGATACACGACAACAGCAACGACAATAAACAAATAAGTAATTCCGCCACCCTAGGTGGGTCGAACGTCGTAGGCCTCGCGACAAACTCGTGACAAGGTCAGTATAAAAAAGCCCAAACACAACAAAAATGACTTTGACTCATTGAGGCAGGTAAAGCTATGTGGACAAACAAAAAGTTTTCATCAGAGAAGTGCACGTGCCGGGGCTGCCAAGATAAAATCGGACAAGACGGCAAAGGGGATCTGGGTTTCTTGGCACAAGGGGGAATCTCTCTCGCTCTCCTCCCTGTATTGTGTTACATTTTCCAATAGATTTTGATTCTCAAAGTATTCTTTCAAACCAAGAAGTTGAGTTTGATTCTGTAATTATACACTAAAACAGAAATGGGGAATTTCAGACACTACCAAAACATACTACAAAAACCATTTCTACAAAACGGGTTTATAATTATGCAAACTCTTACTAGATTATGAGGTATTCTTTCAAACCAAGAAGTTTAATTTGATTCGTTTTATTGTACATTAAAATAGAAAAGAGGAATTTCGGACACTACTGAAACATATACAATTCTATAAAACGGGCCTCTATGTGAACTCTTTCTAGCAACCACGGGTTATCGGAAGAAATGTAACCATACTCCAAATCCAGCCGGGGCATGGGAAGGACGTGAACAAAAGTTTTGATGGATGAGCATGTGCGAGTGTCTACTGAATGGTAAAGAAGTGGGGAGGGAGGGGTTAGGGTGTGGGGGAGTCAAGAACTCGGAATAAGGCCATCCCATTATATGATTCAAGAACTCGGAATAAGGACATCCCATTATATGATTCAAGAACTCTCGGAATAAGGCCATCCCATTATATGATTCAAGAACTCGGAATAAGGCCATCCCATTATATGATTCAAGAACTCGGAATAAGGCCATCCCATTATATGATTCAAGAACTCGGAATAAGGCCATCCCATTATATGATTCAAGAACTCTCGGAATAAGGCCATCCCATTATATGATTCAAGAAGTCGGAATAAGGCCATCCCATTATATGATTCAAGAACTCTCGGAATAAGGCCATCCCATTATATGATTCAAGAACTCTCGAATAAGGCCATCCCATTATATGATTCAAGAACTCGGAATAAGGCCATCCCATTATATGATTCAAGAACTCGGAATAAGGCCATCCCATTATATGATTCAAGAACTCGGAATAAGGCCATCCCATTATATGATTCAAGAACTCGGGAAAAAGGCCATCCCATTATAAGAGTCAAGAACTCGGAATAAGGCCATCCCATTATATGAGTCAAGAACTCTCGGAATAAGACCATCCCATTATATGATTCAAGAACTCTCGGAATAAGGCCATCCCATTATATGATTCAAGAACTCGGAATAAGGCCATCCCATTATATGATTCAAGAACTCTCGGAATAAGGCCATCCCATTATATGATTCAAGAACTCGGAATAAGGCCATCCCATTATATGATTCAAGAACTCGGAATAAGGCCATCCCATTATATGATTCAAGAACTCGGAATAAGGCCATCCCATTATATGATTCAAGAACTCGGAATAAGGCCATCCCATTATATGATTCAAGAACTCGGAATAAGGCCATCCCATTATGTGATTCAAGAACTCGGAATAAGGCCATCCCATTATATGATTCAAGAACTCTCGGAATAAGGGCATCCCATTATATGTTTCAAGAACTCTCGGAATAAAGGCCATCCCATTATATGATTCAAGAACTCGGAATAAGGCCATCCCATTATATGATTCAAGAACTCGGAATAAGGCCATCCCATTATATGATTCAAGAACTCGGAATAAGGCCATCCCACTATATCCTGGCTGCAGCAGAGAAAGGAAAGGAGCCAAGGAAATCTCCCCTCGTTCAGCGGGCTTCGGCAACAGTTCCGTTCCATCCAGTCTGGGCTCACAGCCCATCCATCATCATGGGAATTATGCTTCTGTTGCTTACCCTGACAAAGCTTGGAAGTAAGGCAAACATATCCGCTATGCCTGACCTCGCAATGAGGCCACGGTCAAGTTATTTACCTTTAGCTGAGGCCTTACAGGGTCTTTTAAGATGTATCTAGGCCTGGATTCAAGTGTCGGGCGTTCATATGATGACCTTCAGATGTCAAAATGCCAAAAGCGACCCTGTGTGTGTGTGTGTGTGTGTGTGTGTGTGTGTGTGTGTGTGTGTGTGTGTGTGTGTGTGTGTGGTGTGTGTGTGTGTGGAGGGATGGGATGGAATGGGGAGGGATCTAAAATGTCCTCTAATCGTCGCCCAACAGTGTAAGGTTACAGAGTTAGGCTGTGGAGCTGCAAGAACTGTGTTACCAGCATGTTATGCTGATGCTTTTTTTTTATTTATATGTAGAAGCTGAATTAGAGACAAGATTGTTCTCTCTCTCTCTCTCTCTCTCTCTCTCTCTCTCTCTCTCCTCTTCTCTTCTCTCTCTCTCTCTCTCTCCTTTTTGTCTCTTGCAGCTTCTGTCTCTTTCTCTGTCTGCTGTCTGTCTGTCTGTCTGTCTGTCTGTCTGTCTCTCTCTCTCTCTCTCTCTCTCTCCTCTCTCTCTCTCTCTCTGAAACATACGGTAGTAAGCTGGAGATGGTTGGTCTACCGTATTCAACACAGAGCCGAGGTCTTAGATCGTACACCAGAATGTTTCAACAATCTTGTTAATTGTTAAGTACAGCCCCGCTAACGGTTTTACATAATCTGATTCTGGTTTCAAAACATTTGCTGACAATGTGATATCATTTACCAATGAGTTTACATCAGTGGTGTCAGGATATAAAATCTTGTAAAAAGGAGGGAGAGAGGATGGGGTCAGCGTGAAGTGAAATTGACAGTCATCACTGCAGTCTGCCAAATTTTCATAGACGCGGGATGGAAGACGTGTAGTGGGGCTGGTGGGGGATGAGGGATAAAGAGGAGAAGGTGTCCAATTTCTTGTGAAAGTGAGATGTGTGTTGTGAGGGGAGGGGGGGGGGGGGTCCACTCTCGTTTTCCAAACTTTTAGAGGGAGGTTTTCACTCATCTTCCAAATTTCTGTTAGAGCTGGGGGTGGAGATGCACCATAAAATGCCGTCCATTTTTTTGGCTTCAAATATGGAATGGGGGGGGGGGGGGGGGGGGCAGAAGATAGGCTAACACCAACCTCCCTCCTAAGAAAATTTAATTAAGGGAACCCCCCCCCCCCCAAGCTCCCCCTCCCACGCCTCTTTTCTTCCAGCTTGTGGGTCATTGTTTCATGAGAAAATAAGGGCTACCAGTACTGGTAGTGATTGGGAAGGGTGAGTGGTGGAGGTGGGACTGAGTATAAAGGGAATCCAGAGACGGAGAACAGTAAGGGTGGGGGTGGGGGTGGAGGATGTGTTTGATTATTCCAGATCTAGTGCCTAGGCAGACTGGTAAATAGAAAAGACTGAATTCCACCACCTAACATTCAACATAAAACCAGTCGTTCCTGAACGCTGCCCATCTCCACATCTTGTTCTGGTGCTGTCAGTCGATAGGCTGCCCTATCCTCCTCCCCCGTTCCCCCTCTCCATCCCTCCTGAGAGGATTATCATCGTGGGCCATATGACCTGAAGTGCACTGACGTTATGCTGAAATATCACTCTACTTCAGTTGTAGACATGCAGCCTACAGATGCAGATATACCTGACCCCCCTCTCCCGTCCCCCCTTTTCTCCATCTTCCCTCTCACCCTCCTCAGCTGTTCCTGAGCTCAGAACTTTATGACTCAGGTTCTATGCTGGGAAACTTCATATCGAATGGTTGGTAACGGGTTTTGTTACTCTCCCCGCGCGTGCCTCAGGGCGAGTGGGGAAGAGATGGTGGGACTGGTCCTCCCATTTACACCCAACGTGGGTTGAGGCTTATCTAGGTTGTGGCCATGGTGTGAGCCGTTTGTGACTATATGTCTAGCTCTCGCAAAGGGTGTGTGGTGTGTGTGTGTTGTGTGTGTGTGTGTTGTGTGTGTGTGTGCGTGTGTGGTGTGTGTGTGTGCGTGTGTGTGCACGCGTGTGCATGTGCGTGCCTGTGTGTACATGTTTATATGTGTAAATCCATGCAACTGTTTGCACGTACATATAAATGCGTGCTTGCCCTTGTGAACGCCACACTCATGCACATAGGGACACATCACAATGATAACACATCAAGACTGGCAACGAATATGCCTTAAAAAATCGATTTTTATTTTCGGTGCAGAGGAGTGGGGAAGAGGGTGCAGAGGGTGGAGGGTTCGAACTAATAACTACTGTCTACTCTTCCAATTGAGCTTAGCTGGAACCCAACTTGAGAGAGAGAGAGAGAGAGAGAGAGAGAGAGAGAGAGAGAGAGGAGAGAGAGAGAGAGAGAGAGAGAGAGAGAGAGAGAGAGAGAGAGAGAGGAGCACGGGGGAGAGAGGGGAAGGTACGATTGGAAGGAGTATTTCTCTCTTACAAAACCGCAAATGGATGGGAGGTTGACAGTACTGCAGCGCCACCAATTCAGCCCTCTGTTAGACTGCTTTTTGTCTGTCCGTCGTCCATCCCCCTCCCATTTCCCCTCACCCCCGCCCCCGTCCCTCTCCCATTTCTTCTGTAAAGAAACTTCTGGACATTTCTTGGAGTTTTGGGATTTGTCTGTTAGAGGTAGGTATTTGGTGCCTCTGATTGTCCTATCGCTCTGCCCCCCCTCTCTCTCTCTCTCTTTATTCCCTTTCTTTCATTTTGCTTTCTTTGTGGATGAAGACAAACGTATGAGAAGAAATAAAAGACGTATTCCACGCATGCACAGATGTGAAGATGACAAAGATATAAATGACAGAGAAATGGGCACTCTCTTTCCCAAACACGACTGTGGGCCATGATAATTGCCGTACTCAGACATGTTCCTGTGATAATTGTGCTCTTGTTGGGTAACATCTATCATGGCATCAGACATTGCTTTTCTGAACATCACAGCCATTGGTTGTCAATGATGGAACCTCCGCATGTAGAGTGATCTTCTTGGGCAGGGATACTTAATTGAAAACTGATCGTAAATGGAGTTAAGTGTCTGATAAGACTCAGTTTTGGGGCGCCGTGTAAACACACTTCAGAATAGCTGATCAAGAAAGAACAGTTTTACTGGAATACAGGCTCGTAAAAACATTCTATGTGTGCCATTTCTTTGGACAGAAAATGTGTCGGTTGACCACACAAATTCCCGAATTTCACCAAAGAAAGTGGCATTTGTGGTCCATGTGGATGGCCACTGGTTCTCCTATACTGCCATAATCCGTGGCAACTTTACTGGCCATGAGTTGTGTGTTGCGCAGAAGCAAACGTGGAAGCTGTACATCTGAAGGTACTATGTTGGACAATAAATGACTACGCTTCAGACAACTGCTTTCTGTTTGTTTCTCTGTCTTCTATATAGTCCTTTCCCTCAGCATTATGCATCAACAGACAGGCTCTAATTTCTTCTCTTCATGCCTCTCAAAATTATAGAGAAATATCAGATGCAGCGCTTTTATGGTTTTGTGACATCGCACTCATCATAGATGACTCTAAGGGAATATGAAATACACAAAAAATCTGAAAAATTTTAGCCAACTTTTCCCTAGTATCTGTATAAGTTGTTTCTCTTTGTCGCCGACACATTTGTGCTCTTATCCAAGGAGGAAGAGCAACAGTTCCAACACACGTGTCCAGGTCGGGCTAAACAACGGTTTTCTTCAGAATAGGAATTTTCATGCACCAATGAGTACATGATACTGACAGGATCATCGCCAGTGAATTTACAATTGACGGAACCATCGCCGATGAGTGTACATGTTACCTGGGAAAACCCATCGTCCATGAGCGCACACGTCACTGACAGAACCATCATCCATGAGTGTCCTTGGAACTGACAGAACCATCGCTCATGAGTGTCCTTGGAACTGACAGAACCATCGTCTATGAGTGTCCTTGGAACTGACAGAACCATCGTCCATGAGTGTCCTTGGAACTGACAGAACCATCGCTCATGAGTTTCCTTGGAACTGACAGAACCATCGTCTATGAGTGTCCTTGGAACTGACAGAACCATCGTCTATGAGTGTCCTTGGAACTGACAGAACCATCATCCATGAGTGTCCTTGGAACTGACAGAACCATCGCTCATGAGTGTCCTTGGAACTGACAGAACCATCGCCCATGAGTGTCCTTGGAACTGACAGAACCATCGCCCATGAGTGTCCTTGAAACTGACAGAACCATCGTCCATGATGTCCTTGAAACTGACAGAACAATCGCCCATGATGTCCTTGAAACTGACAGAACCATCGGCCATGAGTGTCCTTGAAACTGACAGAACCATCGCCCATGAGGTCCTTGAAACTGAATGAATCACCGCCCGTGAGTGTACAAGATTTTGCAAAAAATTCGACTAGAAACATGATACTAAAGATAACATCAATAATGAGTGTAATTATGCTGAAAGAATCATCGCTAATGAGTGTACATAATACTAAAAATAAAAGCATTGCACGGAGTGTACATGATACTGATTGAACCAACGCCTTACAAAACAAATGTTAAGCTCCCTGTCCACACACGCAAGTACAATTCCGCCTTTCTCTCTTTCATAGTTTAACGTCTCTCCCTTAACGTTTGTAAAGTCCTCAACTAAAGGACCGTTTCCTTCACTAATTTAGTTGCTCAGCGTGTTTTGTTCTTTGTTTGTTTATTTTCTTGATTTCTTCTTTCTTTCCTTTTGTATGTCTGTTCTCCTCCATTTATCCTTTATTCATTTTTGAAATAAAGAAATCAAACTATTTTACTCAACTCACTTCCAACAATACCTGTCAAATCTTTACAGAATAGCATCTGTGTCGAAAAGACGATCTGAATTGACTTGTTTTGAATCAAAATGAGAGAGAGAGAGAGAGAGAGAGGAGAGAGAGAGAGAGAGAGAGAGAGAGAGAGAAGAGAGAGAGAGAGTCAAATGGACAATGGTGTACACAATTCTTAGTCACTGTCAGTGATGAAGTGACTGACAATGCTTTGGTTATTACACAGTTGGGCTGATCAGGTAAATCTGTAAACCAACTTTGCGTGTTGTTCAGATCCCAAGGCAAAGGCTACAAGATTTTCTTTCGTGTTAATGTTTTATCATCTACCTACTTTCAGCAACATATTATTTCCATGTACCTACTCTACCCTTTGCTGGCCATAAGTTGGGAGGGTGTTAGATCGTAGTTGTCTTCCCTTCTGGTGAGAACAGCTCTGATTAAAAGTTGGTATGTCTCCCTTCAGTACCATTACCATCTCTCTCTCTCTTACATTTTTTTTAAATAGTTTTGGATTGCCAACAGTGTATTCCCTGAAGCCATGAAGGTCGGTCTGATTCTTTAAGTTATACATTAAAGAAATAAAGAGACGTTTCAAATGCTACCTTAACACACAAGAAAGAGCATCTTTACAAAACGGACTTCTTACGAGAAGTTTTTTTTTTTTTTTTTTTTGCGAGAAGAAATGCGATCATACCCCAACCTGAGTTGGGGCATGGGGATCATGTGAACAAAAGTATGATGGACGAGAAGGTACGAGTGAGAGTCTATTAGAAGTGCGGAGGGAGAAGGTGAGGGTGTGGAAGTGTAACGAATGAAGGTAGAGCTAAAAAAACAAACAAACACACCTTGGGGTTCAGAGCCATCACGCTACAGCATGTTTGCCGTGGAGAGTGAAGGAGCTGAGAGAATCTCCGCTCTTTCAGTGGGCAGCGGCAACAGCTCCGTGCCGTCCAGTCCGGGCTCACAGCCCATCCATCATCACGGGAATTATGACTCTGCTGCTTTCCCTGACACAGCTTGGAAGTGGGAGAATTACATCAGCCATGCTTGACCTTACAATGAGGTCACTAGTTATTTGCCTTTAGCTGTAGTTATTCAGGATCTCAAAGATGTATCTTGGTCATAGATTTCAACGTCAGATGACGTTCAGAGCGTCAAAATACCAGAAGCAAGCCCATATGTGCGCGCGCATGTGTGTGAGGAGGGAGCTAAGGGAGGTGGAGATGGGGAGTGGGAATGGAAGGGATCCAAACTTTATCCTTCTAATCACCGGCTAGCAGGATAAGGTTACAAATTGTTGCTGAGTCACAAGAACTATATTGCTAGTGTGTTACGCATACGTTGTTGATTTATTGGCACATGCTGAATCAGAGACAAGATTGTTTCAACATTCTCTTTATTTTTGTTGTTTTGTTTTACTCTGTCTCTTTCAATCACACACGCACGCACACACACACACACACACACACACACACACACACACACACACACACACACACACACACAAATATATATAAATATATATATATATATATGCACACATACACAAACGTGTATACAAATATATATGTATGTTATATATATATATATATATATATATATATATATATATATATATATAAATATAATATATATATTATATATGTGTTTTGTGTGTGTGTGCGCGCGCGCACGTGTGTGTGTGTGTGTGTGTGTGTGTGTGTGTGTGTGTGTGTGTGTGTGTGTGTGTGTGTGTGTGTGTGTGTGTGTGTTTGTGTGTGTTTGTTTGTGTGTGTGTGTGTGCGTGTGTGTGACAGTGTGCATATGGTGCCTGGTATTCAATCAAGAAATCTGTTAACCAGTCACGTGTCCCTCGAACAAAGGGGAACGACTGTAGTGGGTTTACACTTTCCATCGGTAGAACAAAAGTTATTGAGTTCTGATGGGTCGTGCTGTGAAGGGCTGTTGTCTTATCACATATTTATCAACATGCAGACGTTTCTGGAAATTTGTTTCTGTCTCGCGTAGTGAGCTAGAGATGTAGGCATATGCCATTCAACCTGAGCTGAGGTCGTAAATCATCTGCAATCAGTTTTCAGTCAACTGTTAATTATTAAGAACAGCTTGTTAACGTCTTCAATCATCTGCCAATGAGTTTAAATCAGTGACATCAGAAGATGGACTTTTCAAGAGGATGGCGGATGGGGGTGGGTGGGTGAGACTGAACTTAAACTAAACAAACAAACAAACAAAAATCACTGCAGTCTTTCCAATCGTTAAAATGGGGTGGGGGTGGGGCTGATGTATCGGGGTTTCTAAAAGATATCCAAATTCTATAAAAGCGAGGAATCGGGAGGAGGGGAGATTCTCCTTTTCAAAAAATTTACAGGGGCTGTTCGCATCCCCTTCGCCTTCCACGATTATTGCCAGGGCGTAGGGTGGGGGGAGCAATGCACTTCTTGGTCAGACTCCATTGTAAATTATCTGCTAATCGTTTTAATTCATCTGTGAATGGTTTATTAAAAAAAACCAAACACTAACAGGTTTAAATCACTTTCTCGTGGGTCTTACTTATCAGTTAGTAGTTTGAAATCATCAATGTAATCATTTATTTGTAACTTAAGAAGTTCTTGCCCCTCCTTTTCTTCGCAGATTCAGAGACCAAAATTCCATGAAGTGTGTCACTGTTTCACACAGAAAATGTGGGATAGCAATGCTGGCAGTGGATGGGAAGGGGGTATGGTGAAGGTAGGGCTGAGCACTGGGGTGAAATGGGGGTGGAGTGCAGAGGGAAGAGGGTGGATGGTGGATTGCCCAAGATTTGATGCCTGGGCAGGCCGGTGAAAACAAAAGCTGAGAGTTCCATCCCTGAACACTCAACTCAGAATTAAGTCATTCTCGAGCACTGCTCATCTTCACGTCTTGTCATTCTGGTGTTGTCAGTTGGCTCGCAGATAGGCAGCCCCTATCCTCCCCTTTATGCCCTCTCTCCAGTCTCTTCCCCTACCCCATCATCCTGGGAGGGCTTCTTTTCTGGGCAATATCGCCCAAACGGCGTTGATGTCATACTGAAATGTAAGCCTACCTCATTTGTAGACACGAAGCCTATGAATGCAGATACACATGAAGCCCCCACATCCTCCCTCTTCTCCCCACTCCCCATTTGTCGATCTTCCCTCTCACCCCCTTCACCAGTTCCATCAAATCTGTATGGTTCTTGCTCAAGGTTCACACACTTCCTATCTAACGGGTTGTAATGGGTTTTGTTAACACTCTCCTCGTGCGTGCTCAGGACGAGTGGGGAGATGATGGTGAGACTGGTCCTCCCATGTTCACCCAGCGTGGGTAAAGGCTTATCTAGGTTGTGGCCATGGCGTGGGCCGTGTGGGACTATCTGTATAGCTATCGCAAAGTGCGTGCGTGTGTGTGTGTGTGTGTGTGTGTGTGTGTGTGTGTGTGTGTGTGTGTGTGTGTGTGTGTGTGTGTGTGCACGCGTGCGTGAGTGTGCATTCACGTGTCTGTGTCTGTAGAAAGAATGAGAGAAGAGAGGAGAGAGAGAGAGAGAGAGAGAGAGAGAGAGTATGGTGTGTGGGTTGTGTGT
>CM031597.1:109647319-109670215 GCA_018398815.1 Conus ventricosus | reverse complement strand
CCCGACATGAATTTAAACAAATCTTTACAGCAAAACACTCTATCACTAAAACACGTCCGTTCACCACAGCACCACAACACCAAATGACAAGATAACTCAAGGCCCGTTGTCAACAACACTAAGTGCTGGCGGATGTGACGTCTTTTTAACTATCACATGATTAAATCTTGACTTATGATAGGTGAATGTAAGAAACATGTCTATATCTGTTTTACCTCAGGCGGGAATGAGTGAGCAAAATCCTTTCAAACCACTTATAAAAATCTCGCTATTCAGAACTGAAGGCAATAGAAATCGATCGCTATTCATAACTGCACCCTCTATTAAGAGAGGGCCATTTCAATAGGCTTTTGAAAGTCATTGAATTGCCTGCGCGGCAAGCGAGGAGGTATGGTTTCACTTCAGCGCACTCGTGTGTGTGTGTGTGTGTGTGTGTGTGTGGGGTGTGTGTGTGTGTGTGTGTGTGTGTGTGTTATGTGCCTGTGTGTGTGTGTTAGTGTGTGTGTGTCTTAGTGTGTGTGAGTGTGTGCATGGGCGCCTCTCTGTCTGTCTGTCTGTCTCTCTCTTCTCTGTCTGTCTGTCTGTTCTGAGGGCAACTTGACCTTAACGGGTTTTTGTCAGGGTTGCCGGTGATTCTCTCTCTCTCTCTTCCGCCACAGGAAAAGGCGGCTTTTAGGCCACTTTCGCCCAAAAACTGGTTGATCGCGAAAGTGGCGTAGAGTCGGCATATTACTGTTCTCTGCTGGTGTGAATAAATGGGGTGTCGTATCGTAATCTTTATTGTGTGGTCTCTTGCGGAGCGTGTGAGGTCAGTCACTCCCTTCACTCCCACCTAGACCGATCCTGTCAGGGCAGACCTCCAGGGTCGGACTTGACAGACCTCTAACATCAGTATTTTGAGTGTGAGTAAGTCCGTCAAACAAAGGCTTCAGCAAAGTCAATGCTTTTCTGCTAAATGTTTTCCTCACCCGGGCAGAACGAATTTCGTTCCATGATCATTGTGTACATGTGCACTCACAGGTATTAAAGCCTGCTTTTTAATGCTGTATGGCTGAAAGATTAGAACAAATACACACGATGAAGATAGACACATATATAAAGGGAAAAAAACAGGGGGGAGAGGAAAAAAAAAGGGGGGGCTTTGAGCACATGAAAGAAATTTTTCCACATGATTATGATAAAGGGACTTAAGAAGCATTTTTTAAAAACCCTGAAAAAGAAAGGCAAAATGGGAAAAGGAAAGGCTGAGGGGGAACGAAAAAATGGGGCGTAACGCAGACGGGGGAAACCCAGGGACACCCCTTTTGTGACAATGAACCATCTTCACTTCGTCGGGACCGACCGTCGCCTTGTGGACGGGTTTCTAAACAGCGCCGGGTCTGATAGTGTTACCTCACCCGGGGGGGACAAAAACAAAGACATGCCTCGGGGTAAATCACGCTTTTCCCTCGCCCGGGGAAGACTCACGACGAGCAAAAAAGGGACATCCCCCTCAGGCCCCAGTGAAGGGGGAACGAGGAAAACTTTGCCTTTAAAAAAATAAGAAACCAAAATAAAAAAATTTAGAGGGAAAATCAATATGACAGAATTTTTGAAACCTTTCAAAAGAATGGGTTTTTTTTTAATGCCGACAGCGCGGTTATAAACCCTACATTAAATAAAGCAAGCATGTCGATCACATCAACGCTGACAGGGGCTAAAAATTGTAAAAAACCCAAATCTCTTCCCTCTCTCTCTCCCCTTCTCTCCTCTCTCTCTTTTCCTCTCTCTCACATCCTCTCCTCTCTTCCCTTCTCTCTCCCCCTCTCTCACGTTTCCCCTTCTCTCCCTCTCCCCTCCCCCCTCCCCCTCTTTAAACCCCTCTCTCTTCTCTCTCCCTCCCCCCCCCTCCCACTCTCCCAAATTTCCCCTCTCCCTCTCCCTCTTCTCCTCTCATGGATAGCCTAAAGTGGAGAAAGTCACTCAAAACCAGAAAACCAAAAGACCCAAACTAATGATCACCTTCGGACCGGTTGACAGAAAGGGGGGAGGAAAAGGGAAAGGGAAAAGGAGGGATATGGTAGCCCACTGGAGGAGGGGGCTTTGGGGCAAAGGGGGGGAAAAAATTTTTGTATCACCGATTGTTTTTAAATTTTTTCATGTAGTCGTCCGGTGGGCTGTTTTTTTTTCAATGAAACGGTCAAAACGACACACTTCAGGGAATCAGTGAGAAACACCCCAAAAGGGGCAGACACAAAAACCACACACACACACACACCCCCACACACACACACACACACACACACACACACACCACACCCCCCCCACAAACACATGTATAAAACCATGACACTTGGGGTGTGTTAAAAATCCCAAACAAAATCCGGGTTTTCCACCCCACTCTGAGTGCATATGGGGTTTGACCAGTCTCCCCAACAGCTTCGCACCCCCCCCCGAGGCTTGTCGGGGAAGATGTCAAAAAAAACCCGTGAGTAAACTAAATGGAGGGAACAGGTAAAGGGGATTTAGAGGGGGGATGGACGATAAAAGATGGGGGAAAGGGGGAAAAGGGGCGGTCATAAAGGAATCTGTTTCCCAAAGGCGCATGCCTAGGATTTTAGGCGGGCTAATTTTTTCAGCAAATCGTAAACACCCTTAAAGTCATGTGGCCCCCCAGTGAAAATCCCGGCGGGAGGGAGGGGGGGGGAGGGGGGTGAAGAGAGGGAACAAGCGGAGGGGAGGGTTCCCCTGTCTGGCATCCGCCCTGACAGCACCCCGGAACGACAAGACGGGGAAGATGGGCAGAGTTTCCCAAACTTCTCGGTTTTTTTTTTTTTAAGTTGAAACGTTAAACTATCTATTTGGGTCATTCCGGACAAACTAAAGCCTTTTTTTTTAAAAAATTGGCTGACCTTTTATACTGAACAAATTAGAGACAAAGAAAAAAAAACCAAACAAAGAAAAATTTGTTTCCTCTTGTTCTAAACATGCCCCTACAAATAGATAAATTTGCAGGTCTTGCAACTCTCTTTAAACCTCAGCGCTGCCAATTTTTTAAAATGGATAAAATTTAGATAGTTTAGATCCCCCCCCATCCCACCCCACCCCCGCCATTTTTACACACACACACACACACACACACACACCCAAAACGCACGCCCCCCAAACCACGCACGCCGAAACCACCACGCACGCCCGCACGCAAGCACCCCCCCGAACCACGAACGCACCACGCCCACACACACACCCCACCCACACAAAACACACCCCACACACACACCCCACACACAAAACACCCCACACACACCCCCACACAAAAACCCCTGCAAAAAAACAAAAAAAACGAAAAAAAACCATTTGAATCTTTTTTTCAAACCTTTTTCAGCAAACTTCCCTTCCTCAGAGAAACCTTTTTTTTACGTCTAAACGAAACACAGATTACATCGAACCAACTACAGCCAGGTTTAAACAGGAACTTCGCCATTTAAATTTTTAAAAAAAATCCTATGGAACTGCCCAAAAACCCTCTCTCTCTCTCTCTCTCTCCCTCCTTTCTCTCTTCTCTCTCCTCTCTCCTCCCTCATCTCTCCTCTCTCTCCTCTCCTCCCTCTCTCACCTCACAAACACACCCACAACCACACACACACACACACCCCACACACCCACCGCGCGCCGCGCGCGCACACCCCAAAACCGCGCGCGCGCGCGCGCGCCCCCGGCTATTCCCCTCCCACAAACTTGCCCGTGCGCAGGACACACAACACACACACCCACCACTTTCTCTCCCCTCTCTCTCCTCCACCTTCCCCTTCTTTCCTCTCTCCTCTCTCCTCCCCTCTCTCACACACACACACCCCAAAAAACACACACAAAACCCCAACACACACACACACACACTCACAAATCACTTTTTGGGAAACAAACAATCAGAAGGACGGGGGAAATTTTGGGTTCAGTTAGGGAGCATTAAAAACCAAAGTTATAAACCCACCAGACTGAGGTAAAAAGAGGGGGAAAGGGAAAGGTGGAAACAAATGGGAGTGGGGGGGGGAAGGTTAAAAAAGGGGGGGGAAAGGGGAAAGGGGGGAGTAAATTTTTCTTTAAAGGGGGGGGGGGGGGGGGAAAAAAAAAAATGGGTTTTTTTGGGTTTTTCCCAAAAAAAAAAAAAAAAAAAAACCCCCAAAAAAAAAAAATAAAAAAAAATAAAACCGGGCCCCTTTTTTTTAAAAATTTTTTTAAAACCCCCCAAAAAAAACCCCCCCCCCAAAAAAAATAAATTTTTGTTTTTCCCGGGGGTTTTTTCCCCCCCGGGGGGGGGGGAAACCTTTAAAAAAAAGGGGGGGGGGGCCCCCGGGGGGGCCGGGGGCCCAAAAGGGGGCCCCCCCCCCCCCCAATTTTCCCCAACCCCCCAATTTTTTCCCCCCCCATTCCTTTTCCCCCCCCCCCCCCCCCCCCCCCCCCCCCCCCCCCCCCCCACTTTTTTCCCAAAAAACCCTTTTTTTTCCCCCCCCCCCCCCCTTTTTTTTTTTTTTTTAAAAAAAAATTTTTAAAATTTTTTTAAAAAACCCCAAAAATTGTTTTTTAAAAAAATTTTTTTTTTTTAAAACCTTTGGGGAAAATTCCCCCCCCTTTTTTTTTTTTTTTTTTTTTTTCCAAATTTTTTCCAAAATTTTGAAAAAATTTTTTTTTCCCCTTTTAAAAAAATTTTTAAAAAAAATATATAAAAATTAAAAAAATATTTTAAAAAAAAAAAAAAAAAATAATTTTTAAAAAAAAAAAAAAATTTGGGGTGTGGGGGGGGGGAGGGAAAAAAGAGAGAGAGAGAGGGGGGGGGAGAAAAAAAAAGGGGGGGGGGGAAGGGGGAAAAAAAAAGGGGGGGGGGGAGGGGGGGGTTCCCCAAAAACCCCTTTTTGGGGGAAAAAAAATTTAAAAGGGGGGGAAGGGGGGGAAGAAGACTGAAAAGGGAAAAAAAAATTTTTTTTTTTTAAAAAAAAAGGGAAATGTTCCCCCCCTTTTTAAAAAACCCCCTTTTTTTTTTAAAAAAAAAAAAAAAAAAAAAAAAAAAAAAAAAAAAAAACCCCCCCCCCCCCCCCCCCCCCCTTTTCCCCCCCCCCCCAAAAAAAAAAAACCCCCCCCCCCTTCCCCCCCAAAAAAAAAAAAAAAAAGGGGAAAAAAAAAAAACCCCCCAAAAACCCCCCCCCCAAAAAACCCCCCCCCGCCCAAAAAAACCCCCCTTTTTTAAAAACCCCCCCCCCCGGAAAAAACCCCCCCAAAAAACCCCCCCCCCAAAACCGCCCCCCCAAAATTAAAAAACCCCCCCCCCCCCCCTTTTTTTTTCCCCCCTTTTTTTTAAAATTTTTTTTTTTTCCCCCCCCCCCCCTTTCCCCCCCCCCCCTTTTTAAAAAAACCCCCCTTTTTAAAAAACCCCCCAAACCCCCCCCCCCCAAAAGGTTTTTTAAAAAAAAAAATTAAAAAAAACCCCCCCAAAAAACCCCCCAAACCCCCAAAAACCCCCCAAAAAAAAAAAAACCCCCCCCCCCCAAAAACCCCCCCCCCCCCCCAAACCCCCCCCAAAACCCCCCAAAACCCCCCCCAAAACCCCCCCCAAAAAAAAAAATTTTTTTTTTTAAAAAAAACCCCCCTTTTTTTCCCCCCCCAACCCCTTTCCCCACCCCTTTCCCCCCCCCCCAAAAAAAACCCCCCCCCAAATTTTTAAAGGGGGAAAACCCCTTTTTAAAAAAAAAAGGTTTTCCCCCCCAAAACCCCCCCCCCCCCCCCCTTTTTTTTTTCCCCCCCAAAAACCCCCCAAAAAAAACCCCCCCCTTTCCCCCCTTTTTTTTCCCCCCCAAACCCCCCCCCTTTTGTTCCCCCCCCCCTTTTCCGGGGAAAAAAAAAAATTTTTTTTAAAAAAAAAAAAAAAAACCCCCCCCCACCCCCCCGGGGAAAAAACCCCCCCCCCCCCAAAAAACCCCCCCTTTTTCCCCCCCCGGGGAACCCTCCCCCGGGGCCCCCCCCCCCCCCCCCCCTTTTTTAAAACCCAAAAACCCCCCCCCCCCCCCCCCCCCAAACCCCCCCCCCGGGGGGGCCCCCCCAAAAACCCCCCCCTATTTCCCCCCCCCCCCCCCAAACCCCCTTTTTTTTTTTTTTTTTTCCCCCCAAAAAACCTTGCCCCCCCGGGGTTTTTTTTGGGGGGGGAAAAAAAGGGGGAAAAAAAAACTTAGTCGATTTTTTCCCGGAAAAAAAATTTTAACCCCCGGGTTTGGGAAAAAAAAAAAAATTTTTCCCTTTTTTTAAAAAATTTTTTCCCGGGGGTTTTTTTTTTTTGGGGGCCCCCAAGGGAAAAAGGGAAAAAACCCCCCCCCAAAAAAAAAAAAAAAATCGAAAATTAACCCCCCCAAAAAAAAGGGGGGGCCCCCCCCAAAAAAAAAAAAGGGGGGAAAAAAGGAAAAAATTTTTTAAAGGAAACCCCCCCCAAAAACCCCCCCCCCAAAAACCCCCAAAGGTTTTGGAAAAAACCCCCCCTTTCTTAATTTCCCCAATCAAAAACCCCCTTTTTTTCCCCCCCCCCCCTTTCCCCTTTTTTTAAATTTTTTTTTTTTTTAAAAAAAAAAAAACCCCCCCCCCCAAAGGGGGGCCCCCCCCCCCCTTTTTAAAAAATTTCCCCCCCCCCCCCCCCCCCCCACCCCCCCCAAAAAAAAAAAAACCCCCCCCCCCCAAAACCCCCCCCAAAAAAAAAAAAAACCCCCCCCACCCCCAAAAAAATTTTTGCCAAGACTCGACTTTCGACTCGATGTTTTTGTTGTTGTTGTTGTTGTTGCTTTTATATCAAAAGACTACCGTCTGTACACATCCTGGTTCTCGGATGTGTTCTCTTGTTGAAGATACAATTTCGTCAACACAAATATTTCTCAGTCGATTTTCTCTTTTCTGAAAGATAAACATGTTTCATCTGATCAAGCATTTTACGGGAAAACGATTTCAACGAAATTCCGGTGTTTGCTTTTTAAAAAAGTCTTGTGTGTATGATTTTTTTAGTCCGTTTTGCAAGTTGACTTCAACGAGGTGACAGCCCTGACATGGCCCTTCGCGCCCGGCTGGGCTATAAGCAGCACTAACTGAACTGAAATCTGAATCGATGACGTACAAATCATCTGCTCCCATGGTGGGCGTACCACACTTATTACTTGCCGACAGTGGCTGTAGCTAATCAGACATCAGCACGTTCTTACAGTAACCGTGGACAGTCTAGCACGTTCATATACCCACCAACCCTGATACTCTGCAGGGCAAGTCGTTCTCCGCACTGACGTCTACCACAGGAACCGGGTGTCTTAGTGAGTTCGTCGACCCTAGTCTAAATATCTATTGATCTGGACTGTCGTGTTGCTTTAACAGGGGATGCGGAAGAGCGGGAGGAGGGGATGGGGTGAGAGCAGCCGGAAAGTCTTCTTCTTCTCTCCAACCGCAGTCCTTCCTTCTGCCACTATGTGTTCTAATCAGTTCCGCCCTCCCCATCATCCTCCCACTCCCCCCTCATCGCCCCCCCCCCCCTCCCCCGAAGGTTCAGATGAGGTCATCGGTGATCCTGTGTTGTCTTGATGATCTTGATAACCGCGCTTGGTCTCCAGATGTGTAAAATGAGAATGGACAGTTTAGGTCACACGCGATGTAAGTTTTCATCTGAGTGGTTGTGTGTGTGTGTGTGTGTGTGTGTGTGTGTGTGTGTGTGTGTGTGTGTGTGTGTGTGTGTGTGTGTGTGTGTGTGTGTATGTCGGTGGAGGTGGGTGAGTACGTGCGTACGTGTGTGTGTGTGTGTGTGTGTGTGTGTGTGTGTGTGTGTGTGTGTGTGTGTGTGTGTGTTTCATTTATTAGTGGTAGTGTTCTTGCTGTTGTTGTTGTTCTTCATTTTGTAACACTGTAATCTTCAACGTCTACAACATACAGAAAAGGCTTCAATGTTTATCAACTTCTGACACATAAGGCACCGTTTGTCAAAACAAGCGATCATGATCCTGTTTTCTTCTGTTTTTACCTCTTGACTGCCTCTGGTGTTTCTTCATCTTCTTCCCCTGCCTTTACTGCTACTGCATCTGATTCTCCAAGTACTCCCGCTCCTGCCCCTCCTCCTCCTCCTCCTTCTCCTTCTCCGCATCCTCCCCTTCTTCCTCCTTCTCCTCCGTCTTCTCCTCTTGCTACTACAACTACTGCTGCTGCTGCTATTGCTGCTGCTTTTCATTTTCTTCTTCTTCTTCTTCTTCTTCTTCTTCTTCTCATGCTTTACAATACTGAGATGAAGCCCATTGTCAAACCCAGTATCAGTGAGTAAAGCGTTAATCACCGACAAAGCTGGTTTCCCAGATAGTGATGAACCTCGTCATTGTAGCCATGGCCATCTTTTGTCCTGCGTTGGCAAGTCGAGTTGCCATCCATGGACCGACTGGACCAACGGAACCCGGAGGGATCCACCATTTCAGCTTGATGCTGATCGCTCCTTGTTTATGGGAACCGTTGAAGAAGATGCTGCTTTTCTTTGAAGTGATTTCATTCTATAGATTTAATGCCCGAGATAAACTCTAGATTAAAGTCAAAACGAAGAGCAAAAAGGAGCTGGCCTTTCATAGTTATGAAAGTGTTAAATCTCCTCGTCGGTTCTCTTGTACTCTGTTGCATGTTGAAGAGAATGGAAGAGAGAAGACAGCCGTGGCACTCTCCTGGGGCTATGCGAAAAAGTGTCTGGTGCTGTTAAGGATGATAACTGCGCTGCTGACAACTTTTTTTTTCTTTCTTTCTTTCTTCTTGTCTTTTTTTCGCAAAGACTTGGTTGAAGTCGTCAAACTTAATTTCTTATAACTTCATTTCAGATACGGTCAGTGCCTTGTTGAAGTCGTAGTCACGGTAGATCACTTTGATGTTGAAAGTGCTTCCCCATCAACAGTCTGGCCTTGACGTTTTTGTTTGTTTGTTTTTTTAGATAATTTTTTTTCCATATCACTTTCGGCGTCGTGTGACCATTTTGACCTTGAACCACTATCTTAGAATAACACTGCTCTGTTCAAATCAGCAGTACAGCTTAGACTTGTCAAAGAGAAGGCATCAGAGTGACGATGTTCCCGTGAAGAGTTAGTTGCTGGTCTTACCTTTCTTGTCCAACGTCAAAAAATAGATTATTTGTGCAGCCTGTTGAAGTACAAAATGTAATCTCAGTACAAATTGTCGTTCGGCAACATTCTGTTTCGATTTTGCGGTACAAAATGTCACCAAGGTGCAAAATGTCATCCTGGTACAAAGTGTCACCCAGGTACAAAATGTCACCCAGGTACAAAATGTCACCCTGGTACAAAATGTCACCAAGGTGCAAAATGTCATCCTGGTACAAAATGTCATCCTGATACAAAATGTCACCCAGGTACAAAATGTCACCCTGGTACAAAGTGTCACCCAGGTACAAAATGTCACCCTGGTACAAAATGTCACCCTGGTACAAAATGTCACCCAGGTACAAAATGTCACCCTGGTACAAAGTATCACCCAGGTACAAAATGTCACCCTAGTACAAAGTATCACCCAGCTACAAAATGTCACCCAGGTACAAAATGTCACCCTGGTACAAAATGTCACCCTGGTACAGAGTATCACCCAGGTACAAAATGTCACCCAGGTACAAAATGTCACCCTGGTACAAAATGTCACCCAGGTATAAAATGTCACCCTGGTACAAAGTATCACCCAGGTACAAAATGTCACCCTGGTACAAAGTATCACCCTGGTACAAAAGTCACCCAGGTACAAAATGTCACCCTGGTACAAAATGTCACCCTGGTACAAAATGTCACCCTGGTACAAAGTATCACCCAGGTACAAAATGTCACCCAGGTACAAAATGTCACCCAGGTACAAAATGTCACCCTGGTACAAAGTATCACCCAGGTACAAAATGTCACCCAGGTACAAAATGTCACCCAGGTACAAAGTATCACCCTGGTACAAAATGTCACCCAGGTACAAAATGTCACCCTGGTACAAAATGTCACCCTGGTACAAAGTATCACCCTGGTACGAAATGTCACCCTGGTACAAAATGTCACCCTGGTACAAAGTATCACCCAGGTACAAAGTATCACCCAGGTACAAAATGTCACCCTGGTACAAAATGTCACCCAGGTACAAAATGTCACCCTGGTACCCTGCTATGTTGTGGGACGAGTGGTCCGAGGGACAACTCCTGTATGATCCTATGCTAGCCTTGAATCTTTTTTTTTAAAACCATAATTACGTTCAGTTAAATTTGACAGGGTTTAATTGTTTGTTAAATATTTGTTTGAGACCCCGAATCCAAATCCCTTGATAATTCATCACTTAGCCTCTCATTTAGCTATAGTCATCTTCCCTACACCACCTTTCGCTCTAGATCACATCATACAAAGGACTTGTCAGACCCAACCAGAAAAACGTACATTCATAAATGGCGACAGTCTGTTCCACTGTAGATATGAATATGCGTCCTGCAGGCGCACCAACTGTGACATTCTGTTCGCGGATGACATACACTTTGGACAGTATTGTTGGTACAAAATGTCACAGGGGATATTTTGCACCGGGTGACATTTTGTACCGAAACAGCCTGTCTCTCTTCTTATTATAGCGTGATTGCGACGTGCTATCCGCGACAGGCTTTAATCATTCCGTTAGTGTTGACAGTCCAGTGGCGTCCTGGGAAAGAAGAGTGATGCTGAGATAGATATTGCTCTGACAGGAATCCCCCAGTGAGGCGGGTTAGCAGACAGCAGACAGCAGACAGCTACCAAATACAGCAATCGTCAGCCCCCACACTGAATGCATCAAAGGCACACAACTCCAAGCCAGCTGTGCTCGCGGGTTCCTCCTATCTAGCACGTACATAGTCACGAGGCACTCGGAAAAAAGGAAACTAACCCTTACCCCACCCCTCCTCCCAAAAAGGAAGCTCCCAGATCGTTAATATGCATGACGAGGGCACACCTCAACAGCAGATAGAATGTATAAACACAAACTAAAAGTGATGAAAGACTAAAAAAGCCGTTAGATGTTATGTTACACATATGTGTGTGTGTGTGTGTGTGTGTGTGTGTGTGTGTGTGTGTGTTGTGTGTGTGGTGTGTGTGTGTGTGTGTGTGTGTGTGTGTGTGTGTGTGTATGTGTGTTTAAAGAGTTAAAACTGCGGTCTTCTATGTTAGAATAGTGTGTTTTTGTGATTGTATTTGCTGGCACCCCTTTATGAGGGGCAATGGCCTAATCATGAATAAAATATCTTCAATATCTTGAGTTTTCTCTCTCTCTCTCTCTCTCTCTCTCTCTCTCTCCTCTCTCTCTCTCTCTCTCTCTCTCTCTCTCTCTCTCTCTCTCAGTTTACTAATGTCCTCACAAAAGCCTCACGACGTGCGGAATTTTTCACTATTTCTGTCTAAGGCATTCAAGTTTAGAGAATTAGTAACGTCTTAGTAATATGATTCTTTTGGTTTTGTCCCTACGCTGTTTCTGTTTCTATGTATTGTTATTGGTACTTGTTGAGGTTTGTTTTATGTATGAATCTGTGCCCACTTATGTTTATTGACAAATTGCTTATATTATGTTCACACACCCCTTCACAAGGGGCTGTGGCCTATTGTGAATAAACTCATCGGAATCGGAATCGGAATCTCTCTCTCTCTCTCTCTCTCTCTCTCTCTCTCTCTCTCTCTCTCTCTCTCTCTCTCTCTCTCTAACGAAAAGAAATGAAAGAATGTGTGTGTGTGTTTGTGCGTACGTGTGTGTGTGTGTGTGTGTGTGTGTGTGTGTGTGTGTGTGTGTGTGTGTGTGTGTGTGTTTGTGTGTGTGTGTGTGTGTGTGTGTGTGTGTGTGTGTGTTGTGTGTGAAACAGCAAAGGTGACCACTCTGATCCGTCACATCTTTTTGCTTTCCCTTGTACCCGCTGATGAATCCTCAAGTGTAGGCTCAAAAATGTCCTCTTATATGAATGTTCTTTGTTATTGGTTTTGATTTTTGTGCAACATTTTTCCTTTCTGTTCTTCTTCTTATTTCCTGTTTCTAATCTTCGCGGGTTGCCATGGGACACTGGATTTGTCTTGGTGATGAGGATGCCACAGAATTGTAAGTGGTAGGTCTCCATTTGATACCAAGAGTAATGTTCCCTTGATGAATATTAATCTGGAGATGAAGGTTTGTCTCTGGTCAGGTAACATACATGGTGCTTTTATTTGGAGATTTACAGCCAGACAGGCAATACCTATGGTGTTGTTGTTTTTTAATCGTACAGACAATATTGGACCAGCAATACAAATGGTGCTTTGTTCTGAACTGACAATACAAAGAAAGGTCCCCTATACACTGCCAGTGAGTAGATTATTGCTTACATATAAACGTCTCCTTTTCCTTCCTTGCGCCGAATATAAGAAGATAAATGATGGCTCGTTCTTCGCTTGCGTTGTCCTGAGTGTTGTTCGTCTTGCCTGAAGAGGTCGAAACGCGTTGTCATTTGTCTTCTTATTCGTTTGTCCATGTTAATTAGCGGAGTTAATTCAAATAATTTTTAAATTTGTTTTGATTAATGTTTGCTTAATCACTGCTTTGTGAAGTAACAGAGGAATTATATAAACCTGCACCTGTCTGCCTCCTTTACTTTCTTGTTTATCAGATTCTTGTTTGGTCAATCAGTGGAGGTTCTATCTCTCAGAAGACATAAGTTTTACACAATTTCTGACTGCTCTCAGCACGTGTGGACCAACGGGCTTGGGATATTATCAAACGGCAGAGCTGATTACCCTGACTGCTTGATCCTTTGTATCATTTGACAAAGCCTAGGTTCAAAATGTCCTCAAGCGTAGGCTCGAAATGTCCTCATATACGAGTTATTCACTTACTGATTTGATTTTCCCACACAAATTCTTTCTGCCGGGCCATTTCTTCTTGTTTTTCCGTTTTCTACCCTTCACTAGCTGCTTTAGACAACTATCGGGTGTTTATTTTGATATCTTGGCAGTGAGAATACCATACAATCATAGGTGGTATACATCACCAGTCGTCAGCAAGACTGGCCCAGCACCATCACACTTCACTTCGAGGTGGCGAAGCGCGAGGCGACAGGAACAGGGCGTGAGTATACCCCAGGGGGCCGTCAAGGTGGCAGACAGTGGCGGCATAGCGTACATCCTCGCTGTATAAGCGGCGGCGGACTTGCCCACGGCCCTGCCGGTGGGATCACGGTGACGGACGCTGCACCCCTGTGATACAGCCAGTCGGCATGCACTGTGCAGCACCTACCGACCCAAGGCTGGAGAAAAGGCCACTCGTGCGCAGGCGTGAAGCATGAGTGTACAGAGTGAATCCCTGAGTGTACAGGTAAATCCTGAGTGACAGGGTGAATCCGCTGAGTGGTACAGGGGGTGAATCACTGAGTGGTACAGGTGAATCACTGAGCGGTATGGGTAATTCCATGAGTGTACAGGGGTGAATTCACTGAGTGGTAATGGGGTGAATTCACTGAGATGTTCACGTATGCATTCACTGAGTGATAGAGGGGTGAATTCACTGAGTGTAGAGGGAATGAGAGCACTGAGTGGGTACAGGGATGAATTCGCTGAGTGGTACAAGGGTGAATTCGCTGAGTGGTACAGGGGCGAATTCACTGAGTGGTATAGGAGGTGAATTAACCGAGTGGTACAGGAGGTGAAATCAGTGACTGGTACAGGGGTGAATTCACTGAGTGGTAGACGGGATGAGTTCTATGAGTGGCACAGGGGTGAATTCACTGAGCGATACAGGGGTGAATTCTCTGAGTGGTTCAGGGGAGAATTCACTGAGTGGTACAGGGGTGAAATCATTAAGTGCTACAGGGGTGAATTCACTGAGTGGTACAGAAGGTGAAGTCGTTGAGTGCTACAGGGGGTGAAATCACTGAGTGGAACGAAGCAGTGCTCTACCGATAGTCGTCACAAATCGGCCTCCCACGGTGCATAACTGTCGCCGCTCAAGCATGAAGACAGACTGCCGCATGAAGACAGACTGCCGCATGGCCTGTAAACAGCCGGGATGGGAGACTGACCCACCCCCCCCCCCCCCCCCCCCCCCCCCCCCCAAAAAAAAAAAAAATGTCGACGAGGACACAAGACAGGTTAGATGTTACCGTCTTCTGCCGACAGCACCGCACGAAAACGACCTCTGGCATCGACCCGGGTCACAGGAAATTCTGGACAGCTGTCCAAACGACGGAACCTCAGGCTGCAAAAGTTCCCCCCTCCTGCTACAGGGCCAGACAGGTGTCGCAACGCTAGGATACAGCAGCCAAGAATCAACTACTTTGCATCCGCAACATACTAAGCGTCTTTGCGAGCCTAGGGCTGATAGGACGTTAATCTCAGTCGAACACCACCATCAGCCGCGCTTCGCTGATGAGACCATGGGCAGGTTATACAAATAGGATGACGACTCTGGACTGGTTATGCAGGTGTTGTTTTCAGAATGGACTTCGATAGCCCCCTTGTGGTGCTAACGAAGGTTGGAAATTCCCATCTTCACGCTTTCCTTTCCATTCCCATTTTCTTTCTTCCTCCCTTACTGTTTTTTCTTTTAAACCCGGCACTGGTTGAGCCAAAGAGATGTTGTACGCCTGCACTTATTTGACCCCAAAACTGTTTGTTTAGCGCGTGCGCGCGCGCGCACAACACACAACACACACACACACACACACACACACACACACACAACACACACACGCACACACACACAACTGTTTGTTTAGCGCGTGCGCGCACACACACACACACACACACACACACACACACACACACACACACACACACACACACACACACACACACACACACACACACACACACACACACGCACACACACACACACACACACACACACACACACACACACACACACAACCACACACACACACGCACACACACACATGCACACACACACACACACACACACACACACACACACCACACACGCACGCACAAACGCACACACACATGCACACACACACACACACAACACACACACACCACACACACACACACACACACACACACAGATATATATGTACATACAAACACAACATACATACATACATACATACATACATACATACATACACATACATACATACCGTACATACATACATACATACATACAACTGTACATATACAAAACACACCAATCCAGTGTATCTGACACATCCATAATGAAAACTCAACCGTCATCAGATCCCTAAACATGTCACGGTGGTCAGCGACAGAACGCTAAGTTCCACTGACCCAGACACGAAGGTTTCATCAGAAGGCCAATACATCTACATAACCAGTGGTGTGTGTGTGTGTCCGGTCAGACACTGGACATAAACTTTTTCTTCCTTTGCAGCCGTCGGGCAGTGCCAATGATGAACAGCTGGTCGATGACCCTAAAGGCCAGCCTGCTGTGATTTAGTCTTGGAGCTTGGCGACTGGGAAGGGGGGGGGGGGGGGACAGATTTCAGCTTTAGATGTTGCGGGGTGATTTATGGGGTTTTCGCTTAACCTTGCTTATGCCAGTCCCTAACAAAACCGCCAACCAGATTTTTTTTCCTGACAAAATTTGTTCACGTGTCTAGAGTAGGTAATGGTCATCTCTTTTTTTTTTTGTAAGCTGGTTATGATTCTTTGCTATGTGTATTTTATCAATTTGCCCCTCTCTTTATTTTTTGTGTTTACTTCTATAGTTTATGGTGTGTCTGTTTCTTTGTATTATTAGTTTGTTGTTGTTAGATATGAACTGTAGAAACGTGCTTTTCCTGTAACGGACTATAAAGAATCTCTCTTGCTACTTCCCAAGGTGCTCAAACTGTAAGAGGCAAGTCAGCTCTCTCTCTCTCTCTCTCCTCTCTCTCTCTCTCCTCTCTCTCTCTCTCCTCTCTCTCTCTCTCTCTCTCTCTCTCTCTCTCTCTCTCCTCTCTCTCATTGTGTGTGAGTGATGAGTGAGTGCATTCTCTGCCATGAATATGCAACACCGCTGTGACTGAAATGATCACAATGAATTATTCATTAAAATCAAATTCATCGTCTTAGAAACAGGCATGGTTTTGTTTTTGATTTGTTTTGTTTTTTAAGTTCCAGAAGTCATCAGTATTTGCATTGACATTCGTCAGAAATGTAAAGTGAGATGACCATGTAGTGTACGCCCACGCCCAACTTTGATAAGACAACTAACCTAAAAAAAAAAATTAAAAAAAAGAACTCAGTGTAAAAGACCTGGCCCGTCGCTCCTTCCCATGCCTCACATCACTCCCCCGCAGCCCCAACACCCCACGTCTCCACGCTCCTATCCCCCTCCCTTTCCTTACCTCTGATCATCATCATAGTCTCTGACGGTGCTGTGAATAGACAGACACAGGCAGAAGGGGACGGAAGGAGAGGGTGCGAGGGGGGTAAAGGAACGGGCGGATCGGGATAAACTGCTAGTATGTTCATAACCACTTTTCTCTGCCGCATTAGTTCTCCCCTTCTGCTGAGCAACGACGTGCTGAAAACCTCTAAACTAGACACTAACGGTCTTATCAAGGAAGTGAAGCATTATATATGCACCTGCTGATGCGGGTGCATTTCCAAGACTGGGAACTAACTGCAAGTGGTAACTTTCTTTTGGGAAGTATGAATGATTCACTGCCTGGTCGATGACCCGACCTGACAGGTCCAACGTGATTGTGCCCTGAAGACAGATCATTAAAAGCCTTCGGCTGACGGTGTGGACTGGTGTGTGTGAAGTCCAACCTTATTTCATTGCCATGAATGTCAGCTACGTCTGGCATGTATTGATTCTGATTTGCTTCTCCCAATTATTTCTTCTCCGGGAATATATATGCCAGAAAGAAAAAAAAGCAATGTGCGGCTAATTCACTCACGCTGTATGAATCATGTCGGGAAAATGAACAGTATGAACAATATAAATGATAAGATGTGTCTGTCTGTCTGTCTGTCTCTCTCTGTCTGTTTGCCTGGTGTATTAAGTCAGTCAGAATGTTTGTCTTTTCCTCCTCTCTTTCACTTTCTGTCTGTCGGGCTGCCTGCTTACCTCTTATTCTCTCTCTCACAAACTCAAAATGTGTGTGTGTGTGTGTGTGTGTGTGTGTGTGTGTGTGTGTGTGTGTGTGTGTGTGTGTGTGTGTGTGTGTTCGTGCGAGTGTGCATGTAAGCGTCGATATGTGTGTCACGGACAAAAAAAATGAAACAACCTAACTTGGGGGAAACAACCTAACTTGGGGGGAACAACCTAACTTGGGGAGTCGCCAGTCAATTTGTTCGGACCTAAGTCCAAACTCAAACATTCTGGGCGTCAGAAAGACGGGCCCATGGGTCGGGTCCGGCCAATTAAGCTTAGCGGAGAGGCTTCAGGAAGACGGTCTGTCCGGCTATACGGGCTAAGCAGCTTTGACCGACGCCTCGATGTCTAGCGAGACGAGTCGCAGAGCCGAGCTCAAGCTCATCTAGCCACTTTGTGGAACCAACGTCATTGTTACTCGGACGTCGTGGTGCCTACCCAGACTCAGCTGGCCAATTTAGATTGACCAGTGTCCACCACTTAAGCCACACCGCGCCAGTGAAGTAGGGAAGGGGGGAAGGTAGTGTGTGGTGGGGGTGAAATCTAGCTAATCAATTAAATGACCAATTGACCACCACAGAGAGTAAGGCGTGTAGACGGGACTGTCATGATTTGAACATCCAATGGAATTAGAGGGAGACAACCTCGGGTGTCAGGGGTAAAAATACTGACCAATGGTACTCGCCCGTTTTTGGAGATCGGAACGAATAAAGGAATGCGTGAGGGAGAGAACGGCAGAACGAGGGGAAGAACGAACAGAGAGACAGAGAGAGGGAGAGGTTCTAGGTCTGCTTGAGAGAAAAGCAGAGAGATGAGGGGAGGAGAGAAGAGAACCAAGTTGAGAGATTAGCATGAGATAGTCTGCAGAGGAAGGACTGAGGAGAGATGTGGAGAGAGAGGGAGAGTTGCTAATTTATGAAGAAGAAAAGAAAGAAAAGAAAAAAAAAGAAAAGAAAAGCAACCATGTCCATTTGATAAGAGCAGACTAGAAGAGAGAGAGAGAGAGAGAGTGCAATGCGTTAATGCAGGAAGAAAGAAAGGAGAACAGGTCGATGTTGATAGTCACTGTTCTACCCTAACCGGGGGTTCGACCTCATACCTGGCAGCGTCACTTCGCCAAGCAGAACCACAGACCAACGCCAACGGTCTCACCTGACCAGGCGCCATCAGACCAACACCAGTCCGGCGGTTGTGTCGTGTTGTGAAAGTGACAGTGAAAAGAAAAAGAAAAGAAAAGAAAAGACAGTGATTCGTGAATAGTTAAGATCACCTGGCCAGGTAAAGTAGAAATCTGTTTATACCCGGGTTAGTTAATGATGTTTTAGATAAATGATTTTGTGAAGTTCAGGAAAGAGAGAATGTTTTATTTGTTTGATTCTATATGCATTGATGTTCTTTCTATGATCATGTATAGTAAAGTTATAGACTTTACTAGTGGTTTGATGTGACGAATGCATGATATATGAATGAGATTGTAAGCAAGCTGTGAGTGTGTTTGGGCTGTGCGCTAGTCCTTCCTCCACTGACATTACACCGAGGTTGACAATTTATTGGCGAGCTTGCCAGGATATTCTGGCCCATTTATTATAATTGTTCAACTTCTCAGAGAGGAAGCTGGGTGGGATTCAAGTGTTGTAATCCTAAGACAAGGGGTTGTCTTACTGTATGTTCCCAAGATAGTTAAATACTAGGCTTGGCATTGCTTCCAAGATAGTAATACTAGGCTTGGCATTTCAGCCCCAGAGTACTCATTTCGCACAGATTTCCTATAATTCGCTCTCATAGTTGGGTCAGGCGCTGGGCGTCTTATAAAAACTAATTACGTTGCCCCAAGCTAATATTATCATTCATAGGATTGTGCTATTACGTCACTCGTGTCGGAAACCACCAGTTGGGCTGTCGTAGTAATAAAATCTTGTTAAAAAAAAAAAAAGAGATATAATGGCGGAAGAAAAGAACACCCCTATTGAACAACAATTAGAGTTGAGTGGTACGAAGAAGGAGGTCGCTGAATTGAAAGAGCTAGTTATGAAAGAACAGATTTTGTCAGGTTGCGGCCCTGAGTTAACCATACATTTGAAAGAGAGACAGCCAGAGACAGCAGGGGAGTTGTTGAAGTTCGCAGAGGTGTATAGAGAGGCACGTTTGGGCACGAAGGTGCAGGAGAAACAGGTGCTAGGCACAGGTGAGAAGAGTGCAAGGAGACCAGGGGAGTTTTCTGCAAAGTCTGCAAACCCAGTGGTGGGGCAGAAGGAAGGGCAAAAGGACATTAGGTGTTTTCATTTGTCACAAGAAGGGACATGTGGCGAGGGATTGTCGCATGAGGTTCCAGAAGGCAGCAGCCTTGCAAGAGGTGGATAAGGGTCGTCAAGGGAAACGACCTGCAGTGGAACCAAAAGGGATTCAGTCTGAAGAGGGTGGAGTGCAGCTATGGCTAGCACTGGACAGCAGTCAGTGTCAGGGATAGAGGGCACTAGGCTGAGTGGTTCGTTACCAGTGGAAGAAGGGTGGATTGGCCAGCAGAGGGTGAAAGTGTTACGAGACACTGGTTGTTCATGCGGGGTAGTACGAACAACGCTGGTCGATAAAGGGGATTTGACAGGGCAAATCCAGACCTGTACTCTAATCGATGGCACTGTGAGGGAGTTTCCAGTTGCTAAGATAGAAGTACGTACCCCTTACTTCTCAGGCGAGTTGTCTGCGTTGGTGATGGAGAAACCCCTTCACGATTTGATCATCGGAAATATTCCAGGTGCAAAGGATCCAGGGGATCCTGAGTTGTTGACTGCTACAGGGGCAGCAGTTCAAACACGGAGCAAGAAGGAGGAAAAGGTTGTTAAACCGTTAGTTGTTCCAGGAAGGAAGTCGGGCATAGATGTGTCGCCTGATGAGTTTAGGGCAGCGCAGGAACAAGACCCTTCGCTCGTGAAGTCTTGGGAGTTGGCAAGAGGTGGAGAGAAACAGGTGGTTAGAGGAGGTGAGACAGAATTTCTTGTGAAAGGCGGGCTGTTGTACCGAGTGTTCACCAAGGGGAAGACAGGTAAGGTGACCACTCAGTTAGAGGTACCAGCATGTTATCGTGACACTGTCATGTCAGTGGGTCACGAGTCGCTCATGGCGAGTCATCTCGGCACCGGTAAAACGGCTGACCGAGTCTTTGATGATTTTCATAGGCGCAGCAGCAATCATTGATGAGGTGAAGGAGACCCAGCAGAAGAAGGGGAGATTTTGTTGCCTAAGTTTCCAGAAGAGTCATACAGGGATGTGTCACTGTATAAGGGCTAGACAGTAGGAGTTCCTAGGTTTTGTTGTCGGAGGCGACACAAAGCAGCCGGAAAGAGGAAAGGTGGAGAAGATGATGAATTCAGAGAGACCAAAGACCAAAACAGAAGTCAGGAGTCTGCTAGGTTTTATTGGGTTCTCTAGGGAGTTTGTCCCAAACTTTGCTGCAATCACGAGTCCTCTCAGTGATTTGGTCAAGGCAGGGAAACCGGCAGTGGTCGAGTGGTCAGACGCTGCAGAGCAAGCACTGCAGACGGTGTTGGAGAGACTAGGTTCCCGTCCCATCTTGAAGCTACCAGATATGTCCAAACCATTTTTGTTGCGGACAGATGCATCAGGCGGTGGGATAGGTGCAGTATTGTTGCAGGAGCATGAAGAGGTCGAGTTTCCTGTGAGGTATGCCAGCAGGAAGTTGACAAAGTGTGAAGAAGGGTACGCAACGGTGGAGAAGGAGTGTTTAGCTGTTGTGTGGGCCGTGCAGAAGTTCCACAAATACTTGTATGGGAAAGAGTTCGTGATCGAGACGGATCATCAACCACTCAAATTCCTGCAGGAGGCGCAGTTGAAAAACAGCAGAGTGCTGCGTTGGGCAATGGCACTGCAGCCCTACAGGTATCGAGTGCAGTACATTCCCGGTCGACAGAATGTCGGAGCTGACTATTTAAGTCGTGTAGTCTAGCAAGCTGCAACTCAGAGGAAGTCAGTCATATCCAGGGTGCATTGTTGATAATATGTGTTGATTCCAGTTATGTTGATTGGATATGGGTTCATTCCCAGTTGGCTATGGTTCATATTTTTTTGTGTGAGACTTGTTCATATTTTCTTTGTGAGACTCGTTCATGTGGATGTAGTTATGCTTGGAGCATACAGTCGCTTGTGTAGTGATGCATTATTTGCAATAAGCGAGGATGGAGATTCCTCAGTGAAGTGTCATGGATCGTGATCATATTATATTGTGCTTTTCATAAGAAGTGTGAAAAGGAGAGATGGCAAATCCGCAGGTAGGGGAATTGCATAAGTGCGCACAGAGGTCGTTATAGAATGAGTTGAAATAACGCAAGAGCGCACGTCAATGATAACTCATTGGAGTGGTATTCACTAATTGTATATTTTATAATTTATAAACCGTTGGTTGTAAAGTATGTTCCAAACTTTGCGCGTGTAGCTGTGTGTCAGCAAATTCGGTTGTTGTCCTTTTTGTACCGTTGTTTTGAGACAATGCGGAGCATGGTCTTTTGCAAGGGGGAAATTGTCACGGACAAAAAAAATGAAACAACCTAACTTGGGGAAACAACCTAACTTGGGGGGAACAACCTAACTTGGGGAGTCGCCAGTCAATTTGTTCGGACCTAAGTCCAAACTCAAACATTCTGGGCGTCAGAAAGACGGGCCCATGGGTCGGGTCCGGCCAATTAAGCTTAGCGGAGAGGCTTCAGGAAGACGGTCTGTCCGGCTATACGGGCTAAGCAGCTTTGACCGACGCCTCGATGTCTAGCGAGACGAGTCGCAGAGCCGAGCTCAAGCTCATCTAGCCACTTTGTGGAACCAACGTCATTGTTACTCGGACGTCGTGGTGCCTACCCAGACTCAGCTGGCCAATTTAGATTGACCAGTGTCCACCACTTAAGCCACACCGCGCCAGTGAAGTAGGGAAGGGGGGAAGGTAGTGTGTGGTGGGGGTGAAATCTAGCTAATCAATTAAATGACCAATTGACCACCACAGAGAGTAAGGCGTGTAGACGGGACTGTCATGATTTGAACATCCAATGGAATTAGAGGGAGACAACCTCGGGTGTCAGGGGTAAAAATACTGACCAATGGTACTCGCCCGTTTTTGGAGATCGGAACGAATAAAGGAATGCGTGAGGGAGAGAACGGCAGAACGAGGGGAAGAACGAACAGAGAGACAGAGAGAGGGAGAGGTTCTAGGTCTGCTTGAGAGAAAAGCAGAGAGATGAGGGGGGAGAGAAGAGAACCAAGTTGAGAGATTAGCATGAGATAGTCTGCAGTGGAAGGACTGAGGAGAGATGTGGAGAGAGAGGGAGAGTTGCTAATTTATGAAGAAGAAAAGAAAGAAAAGAAAAAAAAAGAAAAGAAAAGCAACCATGTCCATTTGATAAGAGCAGACTAGAAGAGAGAGAGAGAGAGAGAGTGCAATGCGTTAATGCAGGAAGAAAGAAAGGAGAACAGGTCGATGTTGATAGTCACTGTTCTACCCTAACCGGGGGTTCGACCTCATACCTGGCAGCGTCACTTCGCCAAGCAGAACCACAGACCAACGCCAACGGTCTCACCTGACCAGGCGCCATCAGACCAACACCAGTGCCGGCGGTTGTGTCGTGTTGTGAAAGTGGACAGTGAAAAGAAAAAGAAAAGAAAAGAAAAGACAGTGATTCGTGAATAGTTAAGATCACCTGGCCAGGTAAAGTAGAAATCTGTTTATACCCGGGTTAGTTAATGATGTTTTAGATAAATGATTTTGTGAAGTTCAGGAAAGAGAGAATGTTTTATTTTGTT
>CM031597.1:109639819-109642319 GCA_018398815.1 Conus ventricosus | reverse complement strand
TTGGGCCTCCCTCTCTGTTCTCCCAAAGTCCCTTTTCACGGTTGTCACTGGGGCATTTTAAAGGCAAATCTTGGGCTTTCTTTCTCCTTTTCCGTTTTCTTCGAGAAATTTTAGTGGGGGCCCGTTTAGGGAACGCTTCAATTTCTGTCTGTCTGTGGTTGTCTGGTTTTTGTTTTTTTCTCTTTCTCTCTTCTCCTCTCTCTTTTTCCCCTCTCCAAAACTTTAAGGGGTTTCAGTGGGCCTTATAGGGGAAAGCTTTGGGCCCCTCCCCTCTCCCCTCTCTCTCTCCCCTCTTCTCTCCCTTTCCCTTTTTCCCCCCTCTTTTCTTTTTCAAGTGCCCATCAAAAAATTGTTTAAGGGCATCGGGTAACTTTTAGGGAAATTTTTTCTTCCCCTCTCTCTTCTCTCCCCTTCTCTCTCTCCCCCCCATAATTTTAAAAAAGTTCTAAGCCCTTTTAGTGGGTCCGTCCCGAACGTATCCGTTCTACTCCAAGTCTCTATTTAAATCATTTTAATGGACCAAAACTCTTTCCCTTGGGGTCATTTCAAAGGCCTTCTCTCCATTAAATCATTTCAATGGGGCCTTCTTTTTCATTGAGTTTTATTTTTAATGGCCATTCTTCCATTGAGTAAATTTTAAAAGGCCAAATTTTCCATTGAGTCATTTTTAATGGGCCCTTCCCCTCCTTTTAGTCATTTCAATGGACCCCTTCTCTCCATTGAGTCATTTCAATGGGCCAAATTTTCTCCATTGGTCATTTTAATGGAAACCCTTTTTTCTCCCCTTGAGGCCCTTTCAAAGGAAAATTCTTCATTGAGTCATTTCAAAGGAAAATTCCTCCAATTGAGTCATTTCAAAAAACCATTCTTCCAAAGAGTCCTTTTAAGGACCATTCCCCTCCAATGAGGGCATTTCAATGGGACCCTTCTTTTCCATTGGGGGTCATTTTTAAAAAGGACCATTTTTCCCCCATTGAGTATTTCAATGGAATTTTCTCCATTATCATTTCCCCTGGACCTTTTTTCCAAATTTAGTATTTAAAAAACCATTCTCTCCAATGAAATCCTTCAATGGAATTCTCTCCCTTTTTGGGCAAATTTTTTTGGACCCATTCTGCCCATTTCTTTCAAAAAAACTTTTTTTCCCCGCAGTTTAGTCATTTCCAAAAACGTAACCCCTCCTTCAAAATTTTTGGGCCTTCTTCTTGGGCTTTCTCCTTCCTTTCTTGGCTTTGGGTTTTTTTGTCCAGATATTGGGTTTTCTCAATGGTCCCTTTTAAAGGATAAGTTCCCATTTTTTAGTCATTAAAGGAACACTCAACAACCCAACCCCCAACCTTTCCCCAAAAAATTTCCCCCGTGGGCAAACCAAAAAGAGGGTAAAATTTCGGCCTGTGCGTTTAAGGGTTTCTTTCTTCCTTTTTTTCTCATTTTTTAAAAAAAGGGGCAAGATTTTTTGTTTTTGGCAAAAAACAAAATTTAATAAAAATTTTTTTGGGTGAAGTGGGGCATTGTTTTGGTCTTTGGGAAAAAACCAAACCCCCCCAAAAAATAAAACCCCAAAAACAAAAAAATTTTCCTCCAAAACACTTTCTTTAAATTTTCTGTTTCTTCTCCTTTTTTATGTACCACTTTTCGTTGTCCCCTTCCCCTCCTTAAAAGTCCCCTTTTTTTGTTCCTTTTTTTTTTTCTTTTTTTTTTCATTCCTCCTGCCCCCCCTAACCCCCCCCCACCCCCCCCCCCCCCCCCCCAAAAAAAACTAAATTTTTTTCCTTTTTTCCTCTTTTTCCCCCCCCACACAAATTATTTTTTCCCGTCCTATCTCCAAGTTCTTCAGACTTCAGTGCAATCTCGACTCCCACGTCCTCTCAATTTATGCGGCCTGTGCGTTTACGTGTTGTCTTTCTCCTTCTGTGTCTGCATGTGTTATATGTTTGTGCACGCATATGTGTGTTTGTGCATGCATGTGTAAGCATGTGTATTGTGATAGAGTGGCCGCATTTGTATGCTCATAACACGCACACACATACACACACACACACACACACACACACACACACACACACACACACTGTGACGCATTTATAAAGCCCCATTCAATAATGATGGTTGAATGTTCAGGCAAGAATGATAGACCGTTGTAGGAAAGTTAAACTTTCGTCCACTCCCTTCACATTCTTTCTAAAGTTTGGAACAAGAGGTTTGATTTTTGACAATAACAACTAAATTTAATAAAATATGAATAACGATGAAGATGATCTGCAGTGAGTATGTCGTTTGTTGTTTTGAATGCTGATGCCCGTTTGCTCTTTATGAAATGGTTTTTCAAACAAAAGAAATTAATCATGCACATTCACTTTGAAACAGTAAAGTTTCTGTTCTTCTCCACTTCGTTTATGCAATAGCACAAATATCGATTGTCCGTTCGTGCTAAAAATGTCTTCCGGAAAATACACATAGAATATAGTTATGCATTACCAAAAAAAATAAAATGTCTGAG
>CM031597.1:109627319-109634819 GCA_018398815.1 Conus ventricosus | reverse complement strand
ATGGTATAATTTTGTATGAATTCTCGCCACTTGCCATGGAGAGCAACTTCCTATGGTATAATTTTGTATGAATTCTCGCCACTTGCCATGGGAAGCAACTTCTTGTGACAAACTGTATGTAGGATATCTCGCCTGTTACCATGGGAGGCAATATCCCATGACATGATGTTTGTATGATATCTCGCCTGTTGCCATGGGGGCCAACTTTCTATGACATGATGTTTGTATGGTTTCTCGCTTGTTGGCATGGGGACCAACTTCCTATGATATGATGTTTGGATTATATCTCGCTTGTTACCATGGACAGCAACATCTTTTGACATGATGTTTGTATGGTTTATTTCATGGTTTGTTTCTGTTATTTTTCCCTGTGTGTGTGTGCAGTGCTGCCGTTCCTCAGTCTTATCCGTGGGTTGTAGTCAAAGCCGTATACGAAAATACCTTGTGAGTCATTCTGTCGGTCTGTCTGTCTGTCCATCTCTCTCTCGCTCTCTCTCTCTCTCTCTCTCTCTCTCTCTCTCTCTCTCTCTCTCTCTCTCTCTCTCTCATTCACACACACACACGCAAACACACACATACACACACACACACACACACACACACACAACACACACACAACACACACACACACACACACACACACACACACACACACACACACACACACAACAATGCCCAAATGGTGTAAAGCAAGGATGTCTCCTAAGTCCCCTGTTGTTTTCCTTCTTCATAAACGAATTAGCAGTAGAATTATCAAGAAATGGTAAACATGGTATTCAGTTGATTCCTGGAGCTATCGAATTGTTTTTATTACTCTTTGCTGATGATGTTATTCTTTTTTCTGGGACTGTTATAGGATTACAAAACCAGTTAAGAAATTTGAACACGAAGCAGATCGCTTAGGTTTGACGGTGAATTTAAATAAAACAAATATCATGGTATTCAGAATGGGTGGTCATTTATCTGTGAATGAAAAATGGTTTTATGGAAATGCAGAAGTTAATATAGTCAACTCATATAAATATTTGGGAATGTTTTTTTCAACAAAACTAAGTCTGAATTATACATGGGAAGAATCTTGCAGAAAAGGCAAAAAAGGCGTCATGGAAATTTTGAAATCTTTAAGAAAACTTAACAGTATTGATTGTAGCTTATTTTGGAAACTATTTGACGCACAAATAGAACCCTTACTAACATATGCAGCTGAAGTGTGGGGATTAAGCGGAAAATTGCCAATCGAAAAAGTACATACCTATGCCATAAAACGTTTTCTACACGTGCCAATCCATTCGTCAAATACATTGTTGTATGGGGAAACGGGTAGATACCCGCTATATATAAGAACATTTGTTAAATGTATAAAGTACTGGTTGAAATTATTAAGACTTCCACAGTCACGATTATGTAGGCAAGCGTATGACATGCTGCTTATGCAGCTAGAGTTAGATAAAGAAAATTGGGCTTACAGAGTAAAGAAAGTTCTGTCGGAACATGGTTTTGGCATTGTATGGATATTTCAAGAGGTAGGAAATGAACAGCAATTTGTTGCAGAATTTAAAGACAGACTTATTTGTTCCTTTAAACAGAACTGGCATTCAGATATGGAAAATAAAGAAAAATATAGTTGGTTTTTTTCATTTAAGAACGTATTTCAACCCGAAAAAATATTTAAAAGTTATTACACATAAATGGCATAGAGTAAATTATGCAAGATTTAGGCTACGTACACTTGGATTTAATGCGAATAAGAGATGGTATCAGTCCGGAACGTCCTCAGAACCACCATGCCCTTTCTGTAGATTCAGTATTGATGACGAAAAACACTTTTTATTCCAATGTTCAGCATACGATGAGTTGCGGCAAAAATGTAAATTTGCAAAATTTAATTTAGACGTGACTAAGAGGAAAGACGTTGCTTCACTGTTAATGTCCGACGATGAGACTGTAATTAATTCAGTTGCTAAGTTTATTGCTGAAGCACAAAAAATACGACAGACACAGCTAAAGACAAAACCAGGTAATGAAAATGTTTAATGATGACTTCGAACTATGTGAGTTTTTGGAAATTACGTCAGTACGACATCTTAGTTTTTGTGGATGGTCGAGACCTGGTACCATACGCATTTTTCTTTATCTCTTTTTCCTACAATGTGACTTTTTTTTTTTTTTTGTTAGGTTTTCGTTATGTTGTATGATGCTGTGCAAGAGAATTGCGGATTGATATTGTTCCTAAGCAAATTTTCTTGAATCTTTAACTGTTTATTTAAAGATCAATTACTCTGTCGATAAAACGGAGACATTGTTACTACCCCCTTGTCAGTAGACCTTTCAGGTAATGACAATAAAATGTCAAAGTGTCAAAGTGTCTCTCTCTCTCTCTCTCTCTCTCTCTCTCTCTGTTTGAATGTGTATTGTGAGGGAGTGTCTGCATTTGTATGCTCATAACACGCACACACACACACACACACACACACACACACACACACACACACCACATGCGGCATGCGCGTGGATTGTATAAATGAGCTTCGTGTCGTGCGTGCATACGCGTGCCAGCGTGTGTGTGTGTGTGTGTGTGTGTGTGTGTGTGTTGTGTCTGTCTGTCTGTCTGTCTGTCATCATCTGTTTTCAGACTGCATAAGGTCACACGGCACGTAATTTGTCGTATTCTCTACTGATACTCAGACATGTCTGTGCAGGCATGTTCGGAGATGTTAGACCCAGCAGGTGTTGAGATGTTATGTTGACTGGTTTGTTTCAGCTGCTGGAACATTCAGCACAATCCATACTACTACTGGATACATCGTGGATCAGGGGTGGCCGTGGTCGTGGTAAGTGACTCACAAACTGAATAATACACTGACTCCCAAGTTTTCATCCTGGTTTGTTGTAGCAAAGAACTGATACCATTTCGCACTTTTCATGGGGAAAAGGGTGATGGAATCTTGTTTTCCTTTTATTTGAATACAGAGTGTCTTCCACACTGAAATGGCGCGACCACGTCAAAACCTGCGTGACTGACAAATATCCCCGTGCAGGGCATGGTAGTAGGATGGACAGCAAGGAGGCAGAGAGAATTAAAAAGTAGGAGGAGACCCTGTCAGGGGGTGGGCAGGTCTGTTCTTCACCAATTCTCAGAGGACCACAGAAACCTGCAACAGACGGAGAGATATTGCCAGGAAGCCACCAGCGGCGCATCACCATCCTCTTCTCAAGTTCTCACTGTGGACAAGGTAACGCAAACGACGCTGTAAAGAGATGGCGAACCGGTGCTGTGTCATTAGACCTCCTTGGAAAAAGAGTAAGCGAGCATGGCGGTGATGGCAGTTAGAGTTTCACAGATTTAGCACGATGATAAAAGTGTCAGCCTCTGTATTTTTGTTTATAGAAGAGGGTTAAACCAGAGAACAGTTCGCGTGTTCTTACTTTTCTTCTCGTGGGCTGTGTACACTGCATGCTGGAACACAACCATCCACCAAAAAGACCTACCGTCAGTGAGACGTGAACCTAGCGCGATCAGCCAGTATTGTTTGCGTAAATAAAGAAATCCTCATCGTCAGCAGGGATATCTTTCAGTATTTCGTCAACTACAGACCCTGTTAGTGAATCCTTTATAAATCTGGCCCTACAGAACATAAATGAAGATATTCTCATTGTCAGTAGGGACATCTTTCAGTATTTCGTCAACTACAGACCTATTTGTAAATCCTTTATAACCCTGGCCCTACAGAACATAAATGAAGATATTCTCATCGTCAGTAGGGATATCTTTCAGTATTTCGTCAGCTACAGACCCTATTAATGAATCCTTTATAAATCTGGCCCTACAGAACATAAATGAAGATATTCTCATCGTCAGTAGGGACATATTTCAGTATTTCGTCAACTACAAACCTATTAGTGAATCCTTTATAACCCTGGCCCAACAAAACATGTTAAAAAGAAAGAGGTTTCGCCCAGGTGTTTGCGTGTTCTCTTGCAAATAGATAAAACAAACCTAATGGGTACATAGTTACGAAAACAGTACCACGTGGAAACGGTATCAACGCAGGCCTGAAGGGTACCAAGTAACAGTTTGGAAGAACGTACCTGGTCAACAACCAAGTTTAACGTGTATGACAAGGAGAAACATGGCTGAGGAGAGCAAGAGAGGTTTTCTACTGTAGGTTTTCTCAAAAACAAAAACGAAAAGATTAAAAACATCCTTCTGTCCATGCTTCTGTGGTCATTCTTTCCATGTTCAACTTTTGAATATATGATTGAGTGATCGAAAGAAAAAGAAGAGCAAAGATAGAATAAAATCAGGAAAGAGTGAAGAACAGAAAAGACAGAAAAAAAGAGACAGGAAAAGAAAGAAAAAAGGAAAACAAGAAAGAATAATTAAACAGACAGACAGAGATACACGGGGAACGAGTGCAAGAGGAGCAAACCAAGAATTTGAAGGAAAAAGAAAAGAAGAATTGCAGAGGAAAGAGACAGAGAGTGGGAGGGGAATGGAGGGGAGTGGTAATTGGGGGGGGGGGGGGGGGGTGAGGGCAAAGGATCACAACAATTAAAGCATTTCTAAGGAGGAAAAAAAGAGAGCAAAAAATGACTGCCCAACTTCGGGACAGGATGGCTTGATTGCATCTCTCTGCACCCAGAGATCGCTGTCAACTGGTCTACACAGGTCGTCCGGTGCTAAGACGCCATGCTTCACTGCACACAACTCATCTTACTGCTGACGTGGCGCAAATATTCCAAAGCCCTTTCCCCCTGGTCTGCTGTAATGATGCTGCTGTTATTGATGGCATTCAACTTCCCTCTCTCTCTCTCTCTCTCTCTCTCTCTCTCTCTCTCTCTCTCTGTTCTTGATACCAGCCGTGGATTGCAAGCGAGGCACCGGAGGTTATATTCAGTGTGATGGACACCGATTAATGAGGATTAAGAGTGCAATAAAACGCGAAATTCATAGCACAGGGAAGCCCTTTCTCCTCGTGCTAATTTCCCTCACCCTTTACTCCAACATCCCCCCCTCACCCCCACCCCAAGAAAAAAAAAAACCCAACCCTTATCCCTCTGAAGCATTTCTGAACTGGTGTAATAAGTGTATCGTTGATAGTTTGCTTTCCCAGCTGAATTGCTGAATATTCCGGGGGGTCATCTGGTGTGAGCATCCTCCCGGACAAACATCGGGCCATTGGGGGCAGAGCTTTGGGGTCTGAGCTTTATATGACCCTTTCTTATTTATCTGGCCTTTCCGTGCAGTCCGATCCGCCTGCGAGGTAATTTGTCAGCTTTTTCAGGAGAATAAAAAAATGTGAGATCAAGAGATATCAATAGCTGATCAGCGCATCCCGTACCAACAGTAGAAAGAAACTCGTGGAGAGCGTGGCAGCAGAGAGTCCTCAGAAGAGAAGCCCCCTTCAAGCAAGTGTTTCGGCCCTTATCTCCTGACACTCTAGGGGGTTGGGCCACACCCGGTTCATGACTCCGGATGTCCCTCTGCTGCCCCCCCCCCCCCCCCCCCCCCCCCCCCCCCCCCCCCCCCCCCCCCCCCCCCATCTTGGGACGAGCCATGGCTGGGATTCAAACCCATGACCCTCTGGACATGCTCATTTTCTACTTAATGACTCGCGCTTTAACCACTGAGCCACAGGGACACCTGATATTTGTAGGGAAATTAAGCCTTATGAAGTTCACTTTTGTTCCTCCTTGACCAGATCCATCTTGAACACCTCTCTGCCGCTTCTGCCATTGCTTTCAGGGCTCTGGTTTTTTCCTTCCTGCAACTGAGAGCTGTTTCATGAGGCTGTATGCAGACGTTCCTACAAATCCCCTAGCTCCAATTTCTGCAGTGAGGACTTTGACCTGATATATATAACGCAGGCCTCGGTGACCCACCTTGTGTCAGACTCTCGCCAAACTTAAGGTCGTGGCCTGGGGCGAGTCATTATCATTCGTCATCTATAAAAGGCGAGTGGTCGTGTAAGTCGAATTCTTTGCGAATCGTCAGATCAAATTGGTCAGAAACAGGCGTAAGCGCTGTCCAAAGAATTAAAACACATTGTTTGGGGGAAAAAAACATTTCAACGTAACAAACAAGTACAAGTCATTTTATTTTGCATTTCAGTAATAACATATGATTGCCGGCCTTTCCTATTTTTGAAAGTAATTTATTTGAAATTATCCGCCGTCAAAATTAATGTTCTTTTTCATTACAATAAAACCAAACACATTCCATGAAAGACTAAAACATAAGATGTCATAGAATAATCATGACATATGCTGCCCCGTGATACAGATTTGATTATGTATCCATGTAAACGTCTTGGGAACATCTTTAGTTTTTGAAAGTAATCAACATTTTTCGTCTGATGAAAGATTTTAAGGAAGAAAGATTTTAACAAAGTTTCGTTGTGTTATAAGGGAAATTGTTTTGATGGGTTGTTTGTGGGTGTGGGTGTGTGTTTAGTCTATTTAGAGTGTTGACTTCAGCGAGGTGACAACCCTACTACGGCCCTTTGCGGTTGGCTAGGCTAAAAGCAACATACTCACTCACTCACCCATACTTCTTCTTCGTCAGCGCTCAGAGGGCCAAAGAGAAGAGTGACCGATGGAGAGAGATCGTCTGGAAGTTATCTGTTGTGCATCAGCAAGCACGCCCCCATCCCCATCTACCCATCCCTCTCCACACCCACTCCAAAGCTATCCCTTTTCCCTTTCCACACTCACTTTCCAACTGGGGTTACGAGTGGGCTGATAAGATTGTGGTGATATTTATTTGTTTCTGTCTCTCTTACTTTCTTTTCTATTTTTTCTTTTCTCTCTCTCTCTCTCTCTCTCTCTCTCTCTCTCTCTCTCTCTGACTTGCTCAGCTTGTCAACAACCTATGCCATAAAGGCTGTTATTGCATTTTTATCTGTTGTTAAACCATTTTTTTTTTTATTGCTTAGCAAACATCAACGGTTTAAGATTGACAGCGAAATACTGAGACAATCGTCCGTAATTTCTTCTGTTGTAAATTTGTTCTGCTGTGTAGAGAAGTACTATAATATACTATAAGCTGTCGGTGCGTGTTTTCTTCGTTTGTTTGTTTTTTATGTTGTTGTTGTTTTGTTTTTTTCAAAATCGATGTGGTGTGTTGTGGTGTTATAAGGTGTGGTTTGATTCACTTGGCATGTTGCGTGTGTGTGTGTGTGTGTGTGTGTGTGTGTGTGTGTGTGTGTGTGTGTGTGTGTGTGTGTTTCAAGTCCTCCATGCTCCAAAAGGGGTCGCAGGATTACATCTTTGAATCTTTGTGTGTGTTTGCTTTCAGATCAACTTCTTTTTATTCCTCAACATTTTGCGGAAGTTGTTCATGAAAATCCGTCACAGTTCAGAGCTGGGCGCCAACAGTAAGGCCAAGTACAGGTGAGGGGGCCAGCAGACTGAAGTGTGTGCATACTTTCTCTCTCTCTCTCTCTCTGTCTCTCTGTCTCTCTCTCTCTCTCTCTCTCTCTCTCTCTCTCTCTCTCTCAA
>CM031597.1:109614819-109622319 GCA_018398815.1 Conus ventricosus | reverse complement strand
ATGTGATGGTCAAATACATGCCTAAGCCAGGTCATTTTAAAGTAAGCCTGTCTTGGGTGGCTTAGGATAGGATGTGATGGTCAATTAATACATGCCTAAACCAGGTCAATTTCAGGTAAGCCTGTCTTAAGTCTGCGAAGAGAGTTCATGTCTACCAAAACTCATACAAATGACAGTTCCTGTCGGCAGACATATTCGCTGGCTGCGTGACCTGATCAGTTGACCTATGTCCACTGTGTGAGACTAGAAGCCATCGGAAGCTTTAACCCATACACAAGACAACAGATTCAGAGCAGCAACGCGATCACGTCAGGTCCGGTCTACCAGCGTAGAGGGGGAGTGAGGTGGTGGTGGTGGTGAGTGGTGTGTGTGTGTGTGTGTGTGTGTGTGTGTGTGTGTGTGTGTGTGTGTGTGTGTTGGGAGGGGGAGGAAAGGGTAGGGAAGGGCTTGATGTACCAAAAAGATTGATGTGCAGTCAATAAGTAATACTTTTTTTCCCGTTAAAAAATAAATACCATAATTATGAGGTTCTCTCAACCTGTTCTGGTGAGTAAAAATAGTTTAAGTGCAGGAAACTGGTGAATAAAAATAGTTTTAAGTGCAGGAAACTGGTGAATAAAAATAGTTTAAGTGCAGGAAACTGGCGAATAAAAATAGTTTTAAGTGCAGGAAACTGGTGAATAAAAATAGTTTTAAGTGCAGGAAACTGGTGAATAAAAATAGTTTCAAGTGCAGGAAACTGGTGAATAAAAATAGTTTCAAGTGCAGGAAACAACTGTTGTACAGTGTCACACCCAAAAAGGTTTTTTTGTTGTTGTTTGTTTGTTTGTTTGTTTTTTGCGGGGAGGGGTTCTCCAATCTCCTGTTTTTGTTCCACGTTTTTGAACACTATTTTTAAGGTGTGGCTTCCATCCTCCTGTATTTCCCACTCTCCCCATCCCCTGCTTCCCTTTTCCTTCCTTCACCGATTCAGCCTCTCTCATCATGTACAACTGAATGTTCAGTCACTGCTGGACATTCTCTTGCGGACTCTAATAGTATTTTGACGTTTGAGACAGAACGTATGGGTTTATGTGTGTCCAAATGTAAAAGGAAAAAAACCAACAATCACAATCCGGAAGAGCAGCGGGACGGTCAGCGTTTCAGGTTTTTTCATTAAGAAGTCGACGAGTGGAGATGATACCGTGCAGAAATAAGCGCTGGGCGTCGATCTGATGCCAATCTGCTTCGGTTTTTGATTGGGTTTTGGAGCATTTCATGTTGCGATGTGTTCATCTGTCAACTGTGAGATCCTGTCAAGCAACTTGCATACTGCGCATGCGTTGCTATGTGTGTTATCTTTCCTGTTCCGGCAGGCAAATTTATTATAGTTTATTTGGAAAGAAAGGGTAAGGAAAGGTGTGAAAAAAATAGGGAAATATAGAGGGAAATTTTAAAAAACGGGGGAAAAAAAGTATGGATAAAATGAGAAACATAGAATGAAAATTCGAAAAGAAGTAGGCCTACGGGAATATGATAGAGCTAGCTTGCCGCTGTCACCGGAGACGCCTGCACTGGACTGCTTGTGAACATGTGATCAAAAGTATATATACTCCTCTCTCCCTTTTCCTCTCTCTCTCTCTCTCTCTCTCTCTCTCTCTCGTACAAACGTCTTTGAGCCAAATATAGCCTATAACCTTTGCTTTTTCAAATGTTGCAGGGCTGTTTGCTGGCGTTGCTCTTTTGCTTCTTGAATGAAGAGGTAAAGCTCTGTTGGACCTTTTTCTTAATCTATTTCTGGTTGCTAGTGTATACCTAGTTAGTATGTTATGTGTTTACGTCTTCATTCCTGTGTGTATTGTGTTTGTGTGTGGAGGTGGGGGTACGTGCGGATGCGCGCGCGCGCGCGTGCGTGTGTGTGTGTGTGTGTGTGTGTGTGTGTGTGTGTACGTATGCGTGTGTGTGTGTGTGTGTGTACGTATGCTGTGTTGTGTGTGTGTGTGTGTGTGTGTGTGTGTGTGTGTGTGTGTGTGTCAAGTGCTCAAATGGACAACAGACCTGCCCCCTTCCCCACCCACCTTTCCTTAAGCCTTCTGAGCAGGAGGAACAGGCGAGGACAGATAGACAAGCCCAACCCATCAGGCTGTCAAGCTATGTACAGACTAACCAGTGTCATAACGAACCATATCCGTCTTCATTCCGTATCATAATCATGATTACGACAGTGGGAATGCAAAGCCAAAAGTGAAAAGAAAACATGTACCATATGATGTAAAGCATTGGGGCCGGAATAGCTCAGTTGGTAGAGCGCCGGACTCGTATCCTGAGGTTGCGGGTTCGAATTTCGGTACAGGGGGATTTTTCCCTTGGAGTTAACATTGGTTCTGACTCCATTCCCCATACAGTCCTTCGAATGAGACTATAAACCGAGGTTCCGTGTGTGAACGCACGCACAACATCTTGCACACACGTAAAATCCCATCACCAACTTTCGGAAGAGAAGGCCAGTTTGGCCGTTGGTATGGATGACACGTTACATATAGCATGCACCTTCCCCGAAGATGGAGTATGGCTGCCTTAATGGCGGGATAAAAAAAAACGGTCATACACACAAAACTCCACTGCCTGTCTATACAGGCAGTGTCCGCAGGAGTAACAGCCTGCGTACGCAGAAAGAAAGAAAGAATGTAAAGCATTTAATACATTGCATCATTTCAGGGTGTATTGAAACTGATGCGTTTTTGTCTTGTTATGGTTTGTCGAACGGTAAGAAATTTTTGCAACATTTCTAAGAAAGAAGAATTCTGAAAACAGAACTAAGGTTGTCAAAAAATGCTTTACCGTCATGTATGACCTAGATGAAGTTGAGTGTTTGACATACATCATATTCAGTATGTAAAGAACTTCAGTTTCACACATACCTCTGTGGACAGAATATTTCCCTTCAGCGTCTTTTAATGAAATTTCTGTCGCATACAACGATTTTGCTTGTGAATGGGGCAATGTGGGTTGACACTGTTAATTTGCTTAAGCAGTAACCTACACACTGACCCGTTCATTGTTGAAATGGGGTTTTTGAACCGACTGTTGGAGATAGCAAGATTTTATCAAACAAACAATTATCCCCTTCGATTTAATTGCGTTTAACGAGAGGAGCGGGGGTGTTGGGGATGTACATACGAATGTAAAAGAAAAAAAAGGCTCAATGTGTTCTATTGGCTATATGTAAGATTTGTACCTTTAGTTGTTTGTTTGGGATTTTTGCTTTTTGCTTTTCGATGATAGTGACAGAAATGAAACCTGCCTGGACGTTTACATGATTGATTGTTTTCTCGCATTTGTATGTTCCAGTTGCATTCATTGCCTAGTATTGGTAGTATAAGAGATAAACAGACTGAAATCATAAATCTGCTGACATGAAGGGAGACCCACGTGTATGGATTCTCTCTCTCTCACTGCAGGTACTGGGGGAGCTGAAGAGGGTCTGGTACCGCCATCAGTACCGGAAGTCCGGGGACCCCACCGCCTTCACCCGCTCCTTCGCCGCCTCGTCCTACCGCAAGCCCCCTGCCATGGCCGACCCCGCCTCCTCCTCCTCCTCCCGCCCCCGCAACGCCAAACTGCTGGCCATGCACAAACTGCAGACCACTTTCGCCCTCACCACCTCTTCCTCCACCGGCGACACCTCCGACACCGGCATCCTCACGGCCTCTGAGAAAAAGCGAGCACGCCTGCAGAGGGCTCGCTCACATGACCTCGGCTACGAGACTTTGCCCCCGGAGAGCACGGAGCTTCGTGGAAACCGGCTGCTCCGCCAGGCGATGCGAGGCAACCTCAAGGCCAAGTCCTCTTCATCAGGGTCGAAGGAAGCGACGTCCCCATCCCCGCCTGGCGCCTTAGAGTCCGTGAACAGTGCAGCCGAGAGTGACAGTGGGGATCGGACGCCGTTGACGTCACCTGAGGAATGTGGTGACGTCACGAGAGGTGGGGATGAGGTGGTGTTTGTGGCGAGGAACAACCATCAGAACAGCAGTGATACGGCCCTTCTCTGATACCACGGCGGGAAGTGTGTGTGCTGCTTGTGCTTTCCGGAAAGCTGGCTTTCTGGACCATTGCATGTTCATCGTCATTGGCCCAAGACTGTAGTGATGGGGTGTTAGCAGGGATGTTTCAGCTGTCATGGACATCTTTCAGTCTCCAGCCATACAAAACAAGAGTCATATCTGACCAGTCCGGCCCTTCACGTTGTCCGCCCAGGTCTGCAGTCTGCCTCGGGGTTTTCCACCCTTCTTGTTGTGCACGTGCTGCGAGATAGCAGAGGACAGAGAATCATGGCGAGATTTCTGTTCGTACCAGGCAAGCTTTCTCACAACTGAGACTAGGGGTTCTGGCCTGTCAGCCAACGTACTGATCCGTCGACGGTCTCGTGTAGGCGAGCGTTGTTCCGTCACTTCTGTAGGATGTGGGCGATTCGTTTGAAGCATTTCTCAAATATGCCAGGGTTGTGGGTACCAGCATTATTGGAAGTGTCCAGCTCCGGCATCCCACGCAGGAGAGGCAGAGGCCACCGGTGACTAGTCGCCTTTGATCGAAGTGGTAGAACTGGGTTTGTAGTTAGCTTTGAGAGTCGTCATGCCGATTCTATGTTGACTGACCACCCGTGTTGAACTGCCGTCCTAGTGCAGAATGGACCGAAGATATTTGTATTGACGAGTTGTTAGATTGTCACAAATGTGTGATCAGTATGTGAATGAACGTCAGACAGGTGGACACCTCAGCATAGCCCAATGATTATCTCTGGTGAAAGTGACAAATGAATGGAAATGTGCTGTTATACAGACTACGGATGAACGAAAGACTGTAAACTATGATAATCACGAATGAGTCGAAACCTGCCATAACGATCACTCATGAATGAAAGTTCCAGAAAAGACTCCGTTGTTAAAGAGGCCACATACAAATGGCAGACGTAATCATGAAAATCAAGAATGACAGAAACGCTATAATCGTAAAGATACCGAAAGAAATGACGACTATAATCATAACAATCGGGTGTTAGTGGAAAATGGTAAATGTCATTATAACATATATGGATGAAGTCATGTCTGCAATCATAAAGATCACGAAGATCAGAATGAATGAAAAACTGCAATTTTAATGATGTTGATGGAACAATACTTTAATTGTTACAGATGAATAAAAGACCGTGAGTGTGAAAATCTTGATTGAATGGAAGAACGTAATTACAAAGATCCGGTACTGATAGATAACTGTAAATATAGTAATCAGAAATGAATGGGAGATGTAATTGAGAATGGTACTTTCATCATAACTAAATGAAGGTTTTTAATTAAAACGATGAGTGGGCATGACATTGTGAACGGAGGACTGTATTTATAATAAACCAAGAGTGGAAGATGGTGTTCATGATAGTTACAGATGAATGGAGGACTGTGATCACAAAGGTAACGAATAATTAAAACACTACAATTATGAAATTAACGATTGACTGGAAAACTAATAATAATGATGGTAAGAGAACTGTAGTCTATAATTTTAATGATCACGGATGAATGAAAATTTGTGTCATGGTCACATATGAATGGAAGTCTGTAATTACAATGATCACGAATGAATGAAAAACTGCAACTATAATATCAGGAATGAACGAAAGTGTGTAACTATGATGATCGCAAATAAACAGAATGTCATAATGATCATAGATTAATAGAAGCATGTAATTATATCCAAGTTGTGTATTAGCCAAACTTGCTTTGGATGATAAGATCTAATGTCAACTTTTTTCATTATGCATCAAAAAGTTACATAATTAAATTTCGTATTGGATATTTTGTCTCAAACATACGATGCTTGTGTTAAATGTTTTGTATATACAGGACAGCCTTTTTTCAACATCAGATTTTAACTCTTTCTTTCCGCTTCCCTGTCATCATCGTCATTACTGGCAGTAGTACATGTATGTACCACTTCACATTGTTCCAGTGACATCAGCAGCTCAGGATGCTGTGACGGCCGCATGGGCAGTTTCCCGCAGTTCTTGCGTCGTACCATTCTCTTTCTCCCGGTTACCCATCCTAACGGTCTGAATCTGGAGCACATCATCTGCACTGTGCCCTGTAGGGTGGCGTCAGGCCGGGAATGCCGGTGGTGCCATGCCCATTCCAGGCCAGCTCATGACGTAGAACTGCAAGGAGGGTTCTGGTCTGCAGGCAGACGTGCCGACTTGCTGTCAGAAATACTCATTGGTCTTATGGTCTGTCGCGAACTGTCTGTCTGAATGTGTGTGTGTGTGTGTGTGTGTGTGTGTGTGTGTGTGTGTGTGGTGTGGTGTGTGTGTGCTTGCGTTGGACATGGCAGTGAGATCATGAAGGTGGAGTTTCCAAATAAATCTCACAAAAAAGTGTCTCTCACACATGTAAACAAATGGGACTCAGAAAAACGGAATTGGCAGCACAAATCACGAATATATTCAAAATTCGATTTATTCTCTCGTCACTCACATGCACTTGCACTACTAGCCCGCAAGAGTCAATATTCACAAACAAACAATTTCGGGCAAATGGGCCTTAAAAATGACCATTTACTGTCCAGGGAACTTGAGGACCGAAGCATCCCTAGTAATGTCGCGGCTCAATGTTGGCTGCTACACAAGCAACGACCAAAATACTCTCCTCTTAAAAAAAAGAAAGGAGGAAGACAACAAATGATAACGGGAGGCCCTCGCGCGCAAACAAGTATTACCCACCCCAAATGAAAAAAGATAGGTTCGAGAGACTTAAAACAGAGATTAAAGAATTCCCTGCCCAACCGAAAGTAATTCTGGAAGAATGGAAAAGCACACATTGAAGACATAGAAGGCCTCTCGAGGAGGACGCCTACTAAGTGTCGTTGGGCTGTAACGATTTCTTTAAGCTCTGTTTTCAAAAAAGGACCTGCCATATTCCAAGTACAGGAAGGTGGGGTTTACCTAGCATCTTAGGCTAATACATCACTCAAATTGGCTTTCCTTTTTCGCAAGTGTTGAAGCCCTTCTCATTAATCAACAATATCAAAATCAGCTGCCGTCTTTCAGCTGTCTCAAATGGAAATCTCATCATAAAGATTTTCTACTTTGACACAATTTATTTTCCATGTCAAAGGGAAACAAAAACAGAATCCTGCTGGTCCGATGAGAAATAGAACAGCAATTTAAACTTCACATTTATTGTTTTTCCGCTAAGGTAAATAAGAGAATAAAAAAAACGGCAAATGGCGGCAAGGGACACAAAGACCAACAAATGCTTTTCCAGTTGAAATCATCTCAACTGAAAGGAGAGACCACACACAAGAAAGGGGAAAAAACACTGACATACGCAGTTCAGAACCGAATTCAGGCCCTGAATCACTGAATAAAAGCCGCTGATAATTCAAACTAAGGTCCATTATTTTCCTTCACAGTGTCCTCACAAGGAATTCTCACAAAGCGCAACTCGGCTTGCAATGTTCAAACAAGAACATGTT
>CM031597.1:109602319-109609819 GCA_018398815.1 Conus ventricosus | reverse complement strand
TATAGAAACAGAAAGATTTAAAATACTACTAGAACAGATTACCGAGGGGATTGACACTGATATAGATTTAAGTTTAGAAAATTTCAATAAACTATTAAAAGAGGCTGGTAAAAGTATGTATGTAAATATATGCATAGGAGGGGACAACAAAACAACAAAGGGATGGTATGATAAGGAATGTGAAGTCAAGAAAAAAGATGCCAGACACGCATTATGTACACTGACGCACACCAACAGATTTAAAAACCCAAATTTGTATAAAGTAAGAAAGGAGTTATATGCAAACAAAAGAACAATATATAAAGAAACAATCAGAGAGAAGAAAAAACAATATAGTAAACAAACATACGAGGCACTCATACAAAACCAAAAAGACAGTAAGATGTTTTGGAACATTATAAAAAGCACAAAAAAGAAAAAGATTACACTGCCAGCAATAAGTATTACACAATGGCAAGAACACTTTGAAAGTGTTTTAAACCCGCAACTACCTGAAGTGCAAAACAACAATGAAAGGGTGCAACAAAACATTGAAGTTGAAGATGAGGAAATCCATATACAAGAATTAGATGAAGAGATAACTAATATTGAAATAAGTTTAGCAATAAAGAAATTGAAAAAGGGCAAAGCATCTGGACTTGACGGAATACCACCTGAATTTTTTAAGACCACAGAACAACACATAACCCCGTTTCTAATAAAATTATTTAATAAGATATTTCAGGATAGTTATTTTCCTATAGAATGGACAAAAGCTGTAATCGTGCCTCTTTTCAAGAAGGGCGATAAACAAACCCAGGAAATTATAGAGGTATTTCCCTATTATGCATCTCAAGTAAAATTTTCACAGCTGTAATAAATAGAAGACTATACAACTGGGCAGAGGAAGAGAACAAAATAAGCAAAGAGCAAGCAGGATTTAGAAAAAACTTCTCTACCATAGATCATATTTACACTCTGGTAACAATGATAAGTAACTGCTTGTATGGCAGAAGAAGAAGCAAATTATATGTAGCATTCATTGATTATCATAAAGCGTTCGATACAGTCAACAGGGATAAGCTATGGGAAATCCTAAAGAAACATAAAATATCTACTAAAATGTTAAACATGTTAAAAGGAATGTACAGAACAGTACAGGCATGTGTGAGACATGGGAATGAACTGACAGAATTCTTCGACTGTCCTCAAGGAGTGAAACAAGGGTGCTTACTATCTCCTTTAATTTTTTCCCTTTTGATAACAGAAGTGGCAGAAAAGGTAACATTGAAAGGAAGACATGGATACCAATTTCTACCAGGAACTGAGGAACTATTCCTACTACTCTTTGCTGATGATATAGCACTAATATCGATATCCCCATCAGGATTACAAAATCAACTTAGAAATCTCCAAGAGACCTCTGACCAAATAGGCCTAACAGTGAATCTACAAAAAACAAAAGTCATGGTATTCAGGAAAGGAGGATACTTAGGAAGAGCAGAGAAATGGTATTATAAAGGTGACGAATTAGAAGTTGTAAATAGTTATAAATATTTGGGTTATACATTGACAACCAAACTTTCGGCAGATATCTCCCTTTCAGAATATGCAGGTAGAGCTAAAGGTAAGGTGATTGAAATAATGAAAACCATGTACAGTTTAGGACATATAGATATGAATATTTATTTTAAATTATTTGATACCCAAATCAAACCACTATTACTATATGCAGCTGAGGTATGGGGATTAACTATGTATTCAGCAGTAGAAAATGTACATCTACTTGCATGTAAAAAATATTTAGGGGTAGGAAAGAAAACACCAAATAATCTAGTGTATGGAGAGTTAGGCAGATACCCATTATATATAGATAGTATAATAAAAGCAATTAGATATTGGCTACGTTTAGTAAATATGCCTCCAAATAGGATTCCAAAACAAGCATATGAAAGGGAAAAAACAGAAGTAACTAAAACACAAAACTGGGCACTAGGAATAAAAGGATGCCTAGATAGGTATGGTTTCTCAGAGGTATGGGCAAATGAAGGGGTAAGGAATGAACATAGTTTTATAAAGGAGTTAAAACAAAGAATTATAGATTGTTATAAACAAACTTGGCATGAGAAAATAACAAATAGTGAGAGATTCGCAACATACTATACATTCAAAATCTTGCATCAAACAGAAGAATACCTACATCAAATTACTATAACTAAATTTAGGAAAGCATTAACAAAAATGAGACTAGGAATAAACGAATTACATATCAATAGGAAATACACTGATAGTTTGGTGATTGTAACCTGCCCCTTTTGTCCTGTAGATGAAACAGAAATGCACTTTTTAACAGCATGTCCAAATTATAATCAATTAAGAGTGAAATACATAACCAAACATCTTAACAATCTGAACACGATTAGATTAGATAATATACTACAAAACAAAAATACAGAGATCATACGGGATGTAGCTATGTACATCTTTTATGCTCTCAAATCCAGAGAAAATCAATTATAAGGATTAAAGCTCAAGGGCTGGCAATGTGGTCTACAGGTTAAAACCGACTTGTAAAACAATATACGGAGAATGGAAAGGAGGAGGGTAAGATAGAAAGGTTTTTGTACAAGATAATTAGAAATTTAATAAATAACACGCATAAGAAGTAGGGAGGGGATGGAAAGGTACAAAAAGGGAACAAAACAGGATTAGATGCTGTTGAATGTGCTGCACATTATTTACAAGTTTGATATGCATTAGAGGTGAATAGAAATGAGTGCTGATCAGTTTCACGTAGAGCGACATTATTTAGCACAAACCCTGTGTTATACATATTGTAGCTAAATATATATATTTATTGTGACGCGTGTGTGCAAAGAATGGATCTTTTTGAGAATCTGGGTCAATGGCTAACTTTTGAGAGATCAACAAAGGTCACGGTCGTTTCCGCGGCCTGCGGATCGTGAGACGAGACACGACGCGCGCGGTGCGCCTCGCATCAAACCACGTCTCCGCTCAATAGACAGATCTAGCTTGACCTAGTTAGAACTTTAAGTACAGTTCCACGCTCGCTCGAAGGGATTTTGTCCCAAGTAGGCCTAGCAAATTTACCACGTAAAGTACGACTTCGTTTGTTGTTCGAGGTTGAAATAGCTTTCAGGAAAGATTCAGTTGTTGTCGATCGATAGTTGAGGTAAAATCATGTCTGTTCTAACGTAACCTAATACATAATACATAATGAGGAAGATGAGCAAGTTTCAAGTGGAATGTAGTAACAAATATTAACCAACATTACATGATCCAACGGAAAATAGAAATATACCAACCTGTTTCATGATGACAGAGAAATCCAAGTCAAATCTTTTATATAATTTTAATCCAGAGAACCACGAACATGCACGAACTCCAAAGTTGTAAATGTATAAATAGCGAATGAATACTTCAGCAAGGAAACACGCCATCTCGCAATGGAAATGCAAACAACGCTTGCTTAACTAGGCCTATGATATGGGGGTCACACAGGTCAACAGGGGTGACACTAAAATAATTAGGCGCATGCGCAGAGAAAAGGAATGTACTGAGTAGGTCAGACGGGATGTTATTAAAATATACATGTTGTGCGTAACACGACTATGTAATCATGCTATGAAGAAGATACTATATTAATAATAATAGATTGGTGTAGACTGATTATGTAGCGGGGAGAAATGTTTGCTTGACTAGAATTCATATGCGTGTACGCTCGTATATAGATGTGTGCACGACTGAATATGTGCATGTTTTGAATTCAGGATTTGTGTATGAACTGGAAGGTAACTTTGATAATTAGGGCTACGCAGTACAACATAATCAGGGATCAAAGCTGAGGACAGTAGAAGCATGGTTGAGATATAACTGCGACGATTTCGATGGAAATGTTTTAGTAACAATAAGACATCCAAGCATATGTATGAATGATACTTATGTTTAACGCTAGGGGTAAATAAAGGTGTAAGGTAGATTAAAAGGAACAGGATATAAGATGAAAGAACACAATATGTATATATGTGTATGTGGGTATGTATATGTTTGCATGTATATGTGCATGTGTGTGTGTGTATATATGCGCATGTGTGTATGCACATATGTATGTGTACTTATATGTATGTTTATGTGTGTCGACATACTAGTTTTAATTGAAATGAACAGATTCTTGGTTACATTGATAGTTGGTTGACACTGAAGTTAATAGAATATTATTGTTATGCTTCAAATGTCTTGCGTTTGTAGAGTGGTTTATTTTTGTTCTGTAAAATTGAAACTGACGCTGCGAACTCTTTGTGTATGGACCTTTGGCCCCACAATAAATGGCGCGGCGTTTGACGCGCGTCAAGTGTCAAGTGTCAAGTGTCTCTCTCTCTCTCTCTCTCTCTCTCTCTCTCTCTCTCTCTCTCTCTCTCTCTCATTCGCTGTCTCTCTGTCTTTGTCTCTCTCAATTCTTCTCTCTCTCTTCTCTCTCTCTCTCTCTCTCTCTCTCTCTCTCTCTCTCTCTCTCTCTCTCTCTCTCTCGATTTCTGTATTTTGGTAATTTCAATTATCGTAATTAAATACAACTCGGAACTCTGAACATTTTTTTTAATTGTACTTTGGCCTTAGGCCAGGGGCTCTTGGCCATAACGCGGAGGAGGGATGGAACTAGGAAAGAAAATAATTTACAAAAAATATATTTTGACGCACTAAACCATCCACATATACTCAGGGACTCAGGAATTTTAACGTAAGGTCACCAACCCGTATAGCTATCGAAACACGCGTGTACTAACACATTAACTAAAGAACTGTAAATGAACAACAAATTAATGAGTAACAATGACTCCTGTCACCAAATACAGAGAAAAACAAAGCAAAGCAAAGAAAGGATCAATACAATCTTGTGACAAATGTATTCCGTCTCTTCTCTCGGGTTTAAAGCATAAATAATATGAACATTGCAACATATCTAGTCAGGATACAACTTAGATTCTGTAACAAGTATGACAATCCGGTCACGTACGATACGAGATCACGTACGGTACGAGGACACGTACGGCACGAGGTAACGTACGGCACGGTAGGTAGGTGGTGGAACATAGACCTGGGGAAATATGGAGGTGGGGGAACATAGACCTGGGGAAATATGGAGGTGGGGGAACACAGACCTGGGGAAATATGGAGGTGGGGGAACATAGACCTGGGGGAATATGGAGGTGGGGGAACATAGACATGGGGGAACACAGACATGGGGGAACATAGACATGGGGGAACATACAGCGCCTCCCCTAGTGGGGACCTACTGACATTATCCAGTAGTGACTGCGCTACACCATCCCCATACAAACGGGCCGTTATCACTATTTTTCTTTCTTTCTGCTGTAGAGCAAACGGGGATAGCGATATAGACACGTAGTTCTAGAGAATAGCTTTTTCGATACATGGTCAATTGTAGTGATATAGACACGTAGTCTTAAAGGGTCGTATGGTTTACGACACGTAGATCTATTGGTCGTAGGGCTAATAACTGGTAGTGCTTTAGATACGTAGTGATTGCGCTACGCACCCCTACCAATGTTGATTTTAGATGCCGGGAGAGGATCACACAGCGTCTGACTGAAATACCGGTGCTCGACCAGCAACGATTAGGGGTCCACTGGGACTGCCTGTGTCTTTCTGAGAAAAGTTTAGAGCTTGTAGGTGCGATCTGTGTGTATGTGTGGAGAGAGAGAGAGAGAGAGGAGAGAGGGGAGAGAGAGAGAGAGAGAGAGAGAGAGAGAGAGAGAGAGTTGTTTTAGGGCTCAGCTGAAAGTGTTTGTATTTTGAAGATCGCAGGAGGTGAGGGATCGATCAAAATCATCAACTGATACAGCATTGTGTCGTGTAGTGTTGTGTCGTATTGTTGTAGTGCGTTGCATAAATTCACATAGCATTCTATTGTTTCGTATTGTATTGTAGAGCATAAGTCTCTCTTTACCACCGATTCCCTGCGTAAAATTCTGGTAGGCCTACTTTAGTTTCAGAGGGCGCATCACCTAAAATAGGGATCCAGGTCCCCATGTTGTTTCTGCTTACTAATAGGCTTACCGAATAAATGTTTTTTCAACACAATCGGTTTGGCCAGAGACCAGACTCATGTCTCCTTTGAGTCTTTTGTGCAGGCCAGGTGTATACGGTGGGCAGGGGTCTTGAACTGTTGCCTCATCCGAAAGACTGGAACCCAGACCGCCCCTCAAGGTCAAGTTTCAGATCGGGAAATCAACGCTTCCCGAGTTAGATTTAAACCGCACATCTCGAACTCAGGATCGTATCGCTTTCTAAGCGAAAGTGTTAACCACTAAGCTTTAAGTCCGCTGACGAAATCTGTCTCCAATTCGCGTGGCCTACTGTGCCTGTTTGTCTTTTTTTTTCACACGAATATTGGAGGTCAGCTAGCCTGACCATAACGTCAAAAAATCCACTGATCAATAGCCTATAATCTTCAAGGTAAATAGATCCCAGTTACTGTTAATAGATTTGGGATCATATATTGCAGTTATCCCAACCGGGCGACAGCAAAATATCGAAGTCGAGGTTCACTCTCTATAACTTCCGCCACGGTCATGTCGAGCTCAGAGCTCAAGGCCACCATATTTTCAATCATGGTGAAATAACAACACTCACAGTAATCTTCATGTAGTCATTATTCATAACTGTGTAAAATGTCATGGCTCAAGCGGGCCACTTTGATCTCGAACTGTTTCCTTGGGAAACTGTAACAGTTAATCATTGACTCTGGATTATTAATCGTGAGATCAATGACCACAGTATCTATCAACTACATGGTCTTTGGATAACAGGAATCTATTAACATGCTGATTGGCTCCGTGATTAGTAGAGTATATTACGATGTAACAGGAACGTGGGCGTGTGGGCATGTCAAGATGTGCACTGTCTTTGTGTTATTTCAGAAATTAATGTTTAGGGTAAGGAAGAGACTTAAAAGTCTTGCTTAGACTTAGCTGTCATTTTGACAGTTTCTGTATCAGATGTGATAAGCCGAAGTTAAAACTGTGGAATATGTATGACATTGTGAGTTGCCTTTATTGTAGTACTACCGATTGGGTGTCTGGACTAGCCCAGGTTGGGACTATAAGCAACTCGATGCACGACTCACTGCCGCTGATTAAGATTTGCTCACGGTTAAAGCTTGTTAAGTCTTTCATACTAGTGTGTATGTGCGTGTGTGTGATATTAATTTGTGGTTACGTGTGTTTGGAGGAGAGCGAGGGAGGAGCGATCATGCGTTTATGCGTGAGTCGTGTATGTGCACGAGTGGTGAACATTCAAAAATGTGCTTTGAACAAAGAAGAGGTGGTGTAAGTAGTTCACATATTACCGTCTGTTCTGTTAGGTAAACTTAGCAGTTTGAATGATTGTTATCTTGACTGCATATCAGATGTGACCGACGTGATTTGTTATGTAATTTGTGTATCATAGTAAGTGACTAACTATTGTCCTCCAATAAACATG
>CM031597.1:109509819-109597319 GCA_018398815.1 Conus ventricosus | reverse complement strand
CATCATTTGATTTTCAAATTTCAGTCTATATTCTCATGAAAAATTATTTTCTCAACCACTGAATACTCCTTTCTTTTTTTTTTTCTTTCTTTTTCCTTTTTTTTTTTTTTGGGGGGGGGGGAGGGGGGCAGGGGAAGACAATTTTAAACGTGTGGATGAGGATCTACTCGATTTACTAGAGTTTCCTTCATGCATTTGTTTAGGGGTTTCTCAGCAGCAGGCAACCCGGATCCAGTACCGGGCCTAATGATCTCTTCACAGAGTGAAACAGCTGTCTCATGCTGGTCCTTCCGACCTCGCCTTTGGAGGAACAATGAAACTAGCAGTGAACTTACTTGAGGAAGATTACTTTTCGTGTCCTCTTCGCTTTATACCCATATGCGCAAGTCTGCTTTTTACAGTGATGTATTTCAAATAGATCTTGATGATTTTTCTGTTAGTTCTATTTCCTTTCTATAAATGAAATAGATATATGGGCCCAGGTTTATATGTGTATGTAGTCAGGTTGGTAGGTAGGCAGGCAGGTAATTAGGTAGGTAGGTAGATGAAAATTAAGATTAACACAATATGAAGAAATGTTGACTGCTGTACCTTTTCCATATGACTCGAAAATATAAAGGTAAAGAAAAAAAGGTACCTTTCGGAGAACGCTTCAACGTTTCGTGCTGTAAGCACTTGGTCACGAAGTGAAGTGTTGAGGTTGTAGGGGAAGCTGGCAGGTTTCTTGTGACCACAGTTCAGCCAAAAAGGTAGGGGAGGGGGTGGGGAAAAGGTGAACTGTATTAATATGGTCAACAAAAGGGGTGGAGCAAAGAGGGGGGGGGGGGTGGGAGGGAGAGGACCATCTGGGTGGTGGTTTACAGAGAAAGGGGAGGGGGTGGTGGTAAGGAAAACATGGTATAGAACATGGGGGGGGGGAGCAGGGAGGGTGGAAAAGGGGGGGGGTTGCAGCTTAGTTTATTCCCTGACATTGAGTCCATAAGGACTCAAAGTGCCAAGTCGTTGTATTAGCTGGCTTTCCATGAATTTGCGGTACTGGCCCTCTTTTTGTCCATTGCGCCAAGCGCTGCCACTCTGATGTGCGACAGGTTATGGTGTTCAGAAGTAAAGTGGTTTGCCACTGGTGTATCTTTTCCTGTCAGAATGTTGTCCCTGTGTTCTTTGAAGCGATCATTGAGTGATCTGTATGTTTCTTTTACATACATCATGGCACACAAGGTACAGGTCAGGACATAGACAACATTTTGAGTTTGGCATGTGAAATGGGATTTCACCTGAAACTTATGATCTGATGGGCCTTGGATAGTTGTTGCAGGGTTAATAAAAGTACAGGTTTTACATTTAGGTTTCTTGCAAGGGAAATTGCCAGCTTGAGCAGAAGGGTACGTAGAATGGAAGGCAGCATGCACAAGATTTTTGGAAGGCAGCATGCACCAAGGCTTTTGTCCCTCTTGAAAGCCACAAGTGGAGGTTGGTTGAATGTATCTTTCAGTGTTGGATCGTTCCTAAGGATCGAGAAATTGCGACATAGAATGTTTTTCACGGGTATGGTGTGTGGGTGATAGTTCAAAGTCAGTATGCATCAGTCTGTCTCTGCAGCATCCACTTCTTTGCTTTTGAGAGCTTTGCATCTTGGAATTGACTTGGCTCGTTTCAGGGCTGATTGTATCAAGGCTAAAGGGTAGCCTCTGGCAGTGAAAAAAGTAGCCATGTTGGTTGCCCCTTTCACAAAAGCCCTGTCTGAGCTACAGAGTCTGCGCAGCCTCAGGAACTGGGAAAAGGGATGATGTCTTTCGATGCAGGTGGATGGCTGGATGAGAAGAGAAGGTACGAATGAGAATCTGTTGGTTTATAATGTACTGTAGTATGGAGGGATCGTGAGTCTTTCTGGATGTTGACAAGTATGTCGAGAAAAGCAAGGGACGAGTCAGAAATTTCATAGGTAAACTTGAGGGATGGATGGAAGTTGTTCGCAAACTGAATGAAGTCAAGAAGTTCTTGCTTAGGGAGCGTGAATATGCCAAAGCAATCATCGATGAATCTTCTAAAGACTTCTGGTAGGTGTCCAGGAAATTGGGAGAAGATCTGGGATTCAACGTAGCCCATGAACAAGCAAGCATAAGGTGGACCCATTCGTGTCCCCATTGCAACTCCCTTTGTCTGTTGATAAAAATCATCACCGAACTCAAAAGTGTTGAGGGTCAAGACAAGCTCCGTCAAGCGTAAAATAGTAGTTGTGTCAACTTTCAAGGAACTCTGGGTCATGAAGTGTTTCACAGCAGACAGTCCATCTTGATGCGGGATGTTAGTGTATAGTGAAGTAACATCCATGGTAAACAGAAAACGGTATTCAGTGTCTTGTGGGAAGAAGTATTTGTTCAGGATCTGTAGAGCGTGATTGGTATCTTTCACATATGTTGGCAAGGATTGGACAAGAGTCTGAAACAACTGGTCAAGGAACTGGGAGACTTGAGCTGTAGGGCAGGAGCAGGCTGAGACAATAGGTCTGCCTGGGTTATCAGGTTTATGAATCTTTGGCAGTAGATAGAATTTAGATGTACGGGTTCTTTAATAATGGCTCTTATGGCTTCCGTGGGTAGAATGTCTTTGGAGACCAGTTCTTTGATAGTTTTCCTCACTAGTGCGTTGTCTTGCTTAACTGTAGAGGTTTCAATGGGAAATGTATACTGAGAGGCAAAGAAAACGCAATTCCATTGTCAACTGACAATTTTATTGAAATGAAACAAACACACATCAAAGCAAATACGTGTGACAAAAGTGCGACCACTGTACATTAGTTTGCCTATAACAGGTGCACATTCGCCTGAAGTGAAGCCCATTTAGGCGCGACAGAAGGAATACACTGTCAATATCTGGTGTGTCCCCCTTGAGCACGAACACAAGCTTGCAAACGTCGGGGCATTGAAGCGCACAAACGACGGATGATACGGATCGGTATCACGTTCCAGTGATGCTGCAATGCTTGGGTGAGCTCAGCAACGGTAGTTGGGGGATTCTGCTGACCTTGCACACGTCGTCCAAGTTCGTCCCACAAATGTTCAATGGGATTCATGTCTGGGGACACGGAGGGCCACTGCATGACATCCACATTGCTGTCCCGAAGGAAATTTCGTGTGAGAACGGCTGTGTGGGGTCGAGCATTGTCCTGCTGAAACACTAGTCTGTTGCCACCATGCTGTCTCCAGAGAGGAAGAAGAACTGGCTCAAGAACAGTGTCAATATAACGCCTTGCCGTCAAGTTGCCTGGCACAAACACAAGCTCCGATCGAAATTGAGCATTTATGGCACCCCAGACCATTACCCCTCCACCCCATAACGATCTCGCTCAATGACACAGGGTTGCGCAAAACGTTCACCCTGACGTCGATACACACGATCACGGCCATCGGGAAAGAGACATTGAACCGGGATTCATCCGAAAAAAACAACATTCCCCCAAACCCTGTTCCCAGAAAGCCACCTGCGGCAGCCCATCGCTGGCGTGCTAGTCGATGGCGGTGGGTTAAGATCTGACCTTGGTATGGTCGACGTGCCCGTAGCCCTGCTGCTGCCAGACGCCGATGCACGGTACGGCTGCTGATTGGTCTTTCTCTAGTCCCAATAGTGTTGCGGGCTGTTTGTGCAGCTGGCTGGAAACGATTCCGGAGGTGCTGCGTGACAATGTAGCAGTCCTGTCGTGCCGTCGTCACACGTTGGACGCCTGGGCGTGGACGGTCGTTTACACTTCCAGTGTTTTGGTGCCGAGTCGCAAGACGGGTTATGGTTGATGGGTGTACATTGAAATGTTGTGCGGCCCTGATGTGAGCAGTGCCTGCCCTCAGCATGCCAATGGCTTGATTTCTGTGGTCTGTAGTTAACCGCGGCATGGTGCGTACGAGTGTCAGTAAAACGCCAATGTGTGTTTTTATAGGGGACAGTCATGGGCTGTTTGCATGCAATCACGGTATGCCTGTGTTGCACGTGTTTTGCAGTTATCAGTAAAAGATGTGTTGGAGTGGTTTACTCATGACGTCATGAACCCAACTGTGCCTGTCAATACAGATCGTCGCAATACAACATACGCGTGCTAGGTTGCATGCCTCGTGCATAATTCACATTATTTTGGCTGAGGTGACATTTTTCGGGGACGAAATGGGGATTGCGTTTTCATTGCCTCTCAGTATAGTTTGTTGGGTCAGAGTTGACGTCTGGTTTCCTTTTCATAGAGATCTTTATGCCAAACCACCACGGCTCCTCCTCCCTTGTTTGCTCGTTTTATGATAATGTCTGTTCTCTGTTTCAGTTCAAATAATGCTTGTTGTTCAGCCTGAGAAAGATATCTTTTCATAGGAGATGGTTTCAGCTGGTGATTTCTCTTGCCCCACCCCTTTTGTTGACCATATTAACACAGTTCACCTTTTCCCCACCCCCTCCCCTACCTTTTTGGCTGAACTGTGGTCACAAGAAATCTGCCAGCTTCCCCTACAACCTCAACACTTCACGACCAAGTACTTACAGCACGAAACGTTGAAACGTTCTCCGAAAGGTACCTTTTTTCTTTACCTTTATATTTTCAAGTTAAGATCAACACAATGTCTTATCCAATATAAACAGCAAAGTATACGTCTGATTTTACCGAATGTTCTGGGCTTTTTTTTTTTAAACATGGCTTGAAAACGAACTCTTACTCCGCCGTTGTAGACAGTGCAATGACGTTCAGCATGGTGTTATTTATACCCACTGAGGTTATAAGTTCCACGGGATTCTGTCCCCTGAGTGACTGTGCGTGGCTAAGAATTGTGCAGGACAACCTTTACTTGGATCTCCTAAGAGATACAATCTCCCACTGATTGACCAAACAATATAATGCTTAACAGTTAAGTAGTGGGGGGGGGGGGAACAAGTGCAGGCTAACAATTCTTCGTTATTATAGTAATGACTTGGCAAGGATTTGAACTTTTAGAAGAAGAAAAAAAAACAAATGAAGATGAAGAAAATGGGGGAAGTATATCATAAATTTGAGAAATCCTTCATTAACTGCCTGATGGAACCATCGGAATCCCTCTCGAAGCCAGATTTATTTGTATTGTCTGCTCCTGGATCTTTCGTCCGCTGGATCGGACATATCAAGGAGACACAACTGGTTGTGTCTGTGCCCTTGGTGTCAAATAGAGACACACCACAGTCCATAATTCTGCGGTGTTCACACCACCAAGGGTTCAAAAAAGAATCCAACGGCACTCCCAAAGCAGCCAGCGAAGGGTGGTAATGGAATAAAACGAAAAGTGTGGAGAGGAAAAAAGTTGCTGAAAAACTAAAAGCATTATTCAAACAGTATAAAATGTAGGGGACAATCTTTGAGCCAATGCTTGAGGATCCATTCAAGGATGCAAGGGAGATCAAAAGATGTGGAACAGTCTGAATGGTCAGTTCTGCTGTTCAATAACCCACGCATTGTGAGTGGCTAAGAATTGTACAGAACAGCCTTTACTTGGATCTCCTAAGAGATGCAATCTCCCACTGATTGACCAAACAATATAATGCTGAACAATTAAGTAGTGGAGGAAAACAAGTGCAGGCTAACAATTCTTCAGTCATTATTGTATTGACTTGGCAAAGATTTGAAATTTTAGAGAGAAAAAAAGAAGAAGAAAAAAAATATATATATATATGTATATATTTATATATATGTATCAATGATAAGAAATCTAAGGCAGAAAAAATAAGGAGTTAAAAAAAGCATGAAAACGTTAATCCCAAAGTAATACAACTCAAGACAGATAACTCCACGTCAGTACTCTACGCGATATCCGTTCCCTTCCGTTCTCCAACATGTTCCGCGATTGTCTCTTCATGTATTGTGCTGTTTTCTGTCGGGTGGGTTTTTTTTTTATTATCATTATATGTCCCAAAAGTTCTCCCATATGTTCTGTAATGTTCTTATGTATTTTCATGTGTTCTCCTGTATGTTCTGTGACGTTCCCCTGTGTGTTCTGTGACGTTCCCCTGTGTCTTCTGTGACGTTCCCTGTGTCTTCTGTGACGTTCCCCTGTGTCTTCTGTGATGTTCCCCTGTGTGTTCTGTGACGTTCCCCTGTGTGTTCTGTGACGTTCCCCTGTGTCTCCTGTGACGTTCCCTGTGTCTTCTGTGACGTTCCCCTGTGTCTTCTGTGACGTTCCCCTGTGTCTTCTGTGATGTCCTGTGTCTCTGTGACTCCCTGTGTCTTCTGTGATGTTCCCCTGTGTCTTCGTGATTCCCAGTGTCTTTGTGATGTTCCCCTGTGTCTTCTGTGATGTTCCCCTGTGTGTCCTGTGATGTTCCCCTGTGTCTTCTGTGATGTTCCCCTGTGTGTTCTGTGATGTTCCCTGTGTCTTCTGTGATGTTCCCCTGTGTGTTCTGTGATGTTCACCTGTGTGTTCTGTGATGTTCCCCTGTGTGTTCTGTGATGTTCCCCTGTGTCTTCTGTGACGTTCCCCTGTGTCTTCTGTGATGTTCCCTGTGTCTTCTGTGATGTTCCCCAGTGTCTTCTGTGATGTTCCCTGTGTGTTGTGTGATGTTCCCTGTGTCTTCTGTGATGTTCCCCTGTGTGTTGTGTGATGTTCCCCAGTGTCTTCTGTTATGTTCCCCTGTGTGTTCTGTGATGTTCCCCTGTGTCTTCTGTGATGTTCCCCTGTGTGTTCTGTGATGTTCCCTGTGTCTTCTGTGATGTTCCCCTGTGTGTTCTGTGATGTTCCCATGTGTCTTCTGTGATGTTCCCATGTGTCTTCTGTGATGTTCCCCTGTGTGTTCTGTGATGTTCCCCTGTAGGTTCTGTGATGTTCTAGATATTCTGTTCTAGTTATTCTAGATATGTTCTCTTTGCACGTTCCGTGATGTTCCAATGTCTGTTCCATGACGGTCTAATGATGTTGCATACATGTGACCTCCAAATAGGAAGTGGTAGATACACTAACACTAAAGAGAAGGCAGGAAATACTCAGCATGTGATGTAGTCGAAGATGAGGCTCATTTTCTGGATAGCTGTTCTAGACACAAACTGCTGCGACTGAAGCTAACAGAACAGCTATCAAAAGGTATGTCAAACCCAAACTTCCAAAACTTACGCCCTAGTGAAACGCTAGGCAATGACGACCTACAAATTCATATTGCAGAATATTTTCATGATTCCGAGAATTTAAAAAGACAGTAATGGCTCCTTATGATGATCTAAATGAATTATGGTCTGTCCATTAATGAGGATTTCTCATAATACCATGCTTTGTTTATAGACCTTGAAGGGTTTCTTTTATGACAATCAAAGTCTGAGTCTGGGTCTGAGAGTCTGAGTCTGAGGCAGGGTCATACATGGTATTATCTTTATTTTCTGTGATGCTTTCACCAGATGATATATTTCCGTCAGGTTCCATGTGCTTCACGGCTTTCCACTGCATGTTCCGTGATGTTCTTTTCCGGAAAGACCATGCAGTAAAACATTGTGAAGCAAACACGACCTTACTGCAGAGCGCACGAATACATCAGGAGCATGTCACTTTCGCAGAAGTGCCCGTCCATATGTTCTATATCTTAGTCACGTGATACCGAACTGGCTGCAAAATTCCCCAGATTTGGGCCAGCCTTGCAGATGGCATTTTGTTTGTGGGTTTCAGGAAGAAAACCTGATAGCTTGAGGTGTCGAACCTCATACAGTCTGATTACTTTTATTTAGTATAACACTACAGATTACACACCAAAAATAAATCTGCCAAGACCTTGCTTAAGGAGTCGTGTATTTATAGACTCGCGCAATTCGATTGTTTTGAGAATTTTCATTGTAACTGAAAGTTCATTCTCCACATTTTCTTTCATGTGGCCATCAAGGCGCAAGCCAGGTGGTTTGAAAACAGCCAGATCAAAATCAAGGTCACGGGTGAGTGCAAAGGCCTGAAACGTGACGTCAACAAAGGGGAAGGTCATGTATTTGGAGATTGCATGTGATTTCATCGGTGAAAATCCCTTCCACAACAAGGGAAATAATTGGTAGGGGGTTGTTCTTTTAATCAGGTATCTGCTGGTTCAAACTTATGGCAGGTTTCAAAACGCTTACATGGATTGTATAGTGTTTTACTGCAAAATCTGAACTGTGGCGTGTGGAAGGCCTAACAGTCTTGACGATCGGCCGGGCAACACTCGAAATTGGATTAGATCTCCCTCCTGATTGCGGCAGCGAGAAAACGATGTAGGAAGTTGGTCATCGCAACGTTCTTGACTTCAGCTCTGATAACAGTCTGTCACGGATGTATGACATATACACGTGCATCGTCAGGTCAGTCAGCTGTCTACAGTGACACTGATTTGGACGTTGCCTTCCACGTTCTCTGCTAATTGCACGCTGCCTCTCTCCCTCGACCCTCAAACTCCACATCCTACCTACCTATTCCCCACTCCTTTCCCATCACACACACACACACACACACAAGGGGGGGGGGGGGGGAGGGGGGATACGCTTTACCAGATCTGTAAGTCTAGCTGTAAACCATGAATAATTGCGCGCGTGCGGGCGCATGCGTGTGCGGGTGTGTGTGTGTGTGTGTGTGTGCAGGAGCGTGTCACTTGATCCAGAAGGATGGGGTTGATTTATGTTCATAAGTGTCTAGACCACTGTCAAACAAATGACTTGCGCTGTCCAGAAACATAAATTGAGACGAGGAGAGGGGAACGGGTTTAGGCTATTCTGACTTGATACGTATTATGGCGTATGTGTATGGACACATGCAAGTCCACGCGTGTGTGCATGTGGGTAGAATTGCCATGCTCTCCCTCTGTAGATCTCAATCGATTTGGGGCGGCTTTTTCCTGTTTTATCCTTTGAAAAGATACCTGCATTCGGGTAATCAATAAATAAATAGAGAAATAAAATAATAAATAAGTAGATGAATTAATAAATAGATAATGAATAAATAAATGAATAAATAAATACGCATATAGATGATAGTTAAGTAAACAAAGAAAGAAAGAAATAATAGATAAATAATTAAATGACAGGTCAGTTCATAATTCAGGGGGCCGGATAGCTCAGTTGGTAGAGCGCCGGACTCGTGATCCTGGGGTTGCGGGTTCGAATTTCGGTATAGGGGGATTTTTCCCTCGGAGTTAACATTGGTTCTGACTCCATTCCCCATATAGTCCTTCGAATGAGACTATAAACCGAGGTTCCGTGTGTGAACGCACGCATAACATCTTGCACACACGTCAAATCCCATCACCAACTTTCGGAAGAGAAGGCCAGTTTGGCCGTTGGTATGGATGACACGTGACACATAGCATGCACCTTCCCCGAAGATGGAGTATGGCTGCCTTAATGGCGGGATAAAAAGGGTCATACACACAAAACTCCACTGCCTGGCTATACAGGGAGTGTTCGCAGGAGTATCAGCCTGCGTACGCAGAAAGAAAGAAAAGAAAGTTCATTATTCTATGCCACCTTCTGCTGATTTATGTCCAAGTTCAAAACATAGCCTGTCGAGAAGAATTACAAAAGGAGCAACAACAACAACAACAACAGCAACAACAAACACAAGACCCACTGGAGGGTGTGGCCTGAGACCGAACCGCATCAAGGAAACGGGAAAAGTGACAGAACTTGCTTCACACTTGATGCTGAGGTCACTTAGGACACAAAGAGAGAGAGAGGGGGGGGGGGGGGGCGAGGAGGAGAAGGAGAGGGTGAGGAGGGGGGAGGTAGGACAATGACAGGGGAGGATGTGGAAGGAGGAAGGGAGGTGTGAACGTGCCGGGGCTCAGGCAGGTCTGTGGCGAGGTCAAATGGTCAAGCTTCTCCTTGACCAGTACACAGCCGCCCCTTCTCCACTCCGTGCAGGGAACCCGATCTCCTCCCATCTCCTCGCCTCCTGAGTCTCCTCACCTTCTGAGTCCGTGGCGTTGTGGATTTTTATGTCATGTACATGCCTGAGTAGACGTTGTGTGTGTGTGTGTGTGTGTGTGTGTGTGTGTGTGTGTGTGTGTGTGTGGTGTGTGCGTGGGGGGGGGGAAGGGGGGGGGGAAGCGGTTGAGCGTGTGTGTGTGGGGGGGGGGGGGGGGGGGAAGGGGGGGGAAGGGGGGGGGGGGAAGCGGTTGAGCGTGTGTGTGTGTGTGTGGGGGGGGGGGGGGGGGGGGGGGGGGGAGGGGGGGGGGGGGGGGAGGGGGGAAGCGTTGAGCGCGCGTGTGTGTGTGTGTGTGTGTGGGTGTGCTTGCGTGCGTGCGTGTGTGTGTGTGTTTGGGGGGGGGTGGGGGGGAGCGAATGTGTAGGGGGGAGGGGTTGGGTGTGTAGGGGGAGGGCAGTTGAGTGTGTGTGTGTGTGTGTGGTGTGTGCGCGCGCGCGCGCGGCGTGTGTGTGTGTGTGTGTGTGTGTGTGTGTGTGTGTGTGCGCGCGCATCTTTCTGTTATTCTTCAATGCTATCACTTAAAGACTGGACGAAATGGAGATAGAACCTCTCAGATCTTTGCGTTTTACCCATTTCTTTTTCGGCGATTAATTAAATCACCTTCTTCATGAAAAACAAATTACTTTAGCGTTGGTTCAGCCGTAAGTTTTGTCGGTCCAGATCATGTCACGTTCAAGGATTAGCCTCGTAGACTGCATGGATTTAGCCGTGTACATGTAATACAGGCGAGGGGGCGGGAGGGGGGGGGGGGGGGGGGGGGGGGGGCAGGTGGAGGAATTGATAACAACCTTAAAGTTTGCAAATTGCTGCGTTGAAGCTCACATGTCTGCAATTCAGTACGAAGAACACAGTTCAGGTCTCCAAAATTTCCGCTCGTCGCATCATGGTATTTTAACAGCACTTCGCAGTTCCAGCAGTGAAACCTGTCCGATTTGGCTCATCAGGAATTTAGATTGGCTCGGGTTCTGTTTTACTGCTACTCCTATTTCAGCTGTCACAAACATAAATCATCAGCGCAGTTTTCAGTCATAAACATCTTTAGTAACGCGAAAATCGAAATTATTGCTAAATTTCTAGTTCTGGGTCCGATTAGAAATTTGGAACATGATCCTGCTAGTAATGACAACCTATAATACCATCTACAACTCATCAAATGTCACGCTGAAAAAGAGATAAACAGAACCGTCAGCTCAGACCGACAGCTTTGAAATAACAAGACCTGCAATGTGGTTCAGACGTCGTCGGGGCAAAGATAGTTCGCCCTCCGTAGGGCGACCTTTGTCGTGGCGAGCTGGGGATATTGTATGGCAATCGATCGACGGGCGACAACTGCAAGGGGCAAGAGTAGAGTTCGATTGCGAGTTGGGAGGGGGAAATGTATATGAAACATTGTGATGGTTTCTTCCTGAAGCTTTTAGCCGCCTACTGCAAGATTTTGATTTACAACAAACCTCCAACGATACTTTTTTTTCTCTCTTTTTTTTTCTCTCTTCTTTTTTTTTTTTTTTTTTTTTTTTGTACTCCCAGTTCTTAAAGAACAGGGAGTACTTTAGAATGGGAACGAAGAAATGCTGTGTGTGTGTGTGTGTGTGTGTGTGTGTGTGTGTGTGTCTGTCTGTCTGTCTGTGTGTCCGTGGTCAAAATGTGTTCCACTCGCTCCAGACTAAACTACTGGGTCGATCTTTCTGAAAATTTGTAGGTATGTTCATTATCAAGGATGATGCCCGACGTTTTTAGTTTACCGTTACAGCCGTTACTAACGGCTGTAACGCTTTTTCTTCTTTATGGAATATCTCAGAAAGTACTTGGCCGATCTTTGTGAAAATTAGCAGGTATGTTCATTATGGGTCACGGATGATGCCCGATGTTTTAGTTTACCCCGTTACAGCCGTTGCTAACGGCTGTAACAGCCTGTAACGGTTTTTCTTCTTTTAAGAATATATTAATAAGTACTTGGCCGATCTTCCTGCAAATTTGAAGAAATGTTCATTATGGGTCACAGATGATGCCCCATGTATTAGTTTACCGTTACAGCCGTTACTAACGGCTGTAACGGCCTGTGACGCTTTTTCTTCTTTATAGAATATCTCAGAAAGTACTTGGCCGATCTTTGTGAAAATTAGCAGGTATGTTCATTATGGGTCTCGGATGATGCCCGATGTTTTAGTTTACCCCGTTATAGCCGTTACTAACGGCTGTAACAGCCTGTGACGGTTTTCTTCTTTATAGAATATCTCAAAAAGCACTTGGCCGATCTTTCAGAAAATGTGTAGGTATGTTCATTATGGGTCACGAATAATGCCTGATGTTTTAGTTTACCGTTATAGCCGTTACTAACGGCTGTAACGGCTGTAACGGTTTTTCTTCTTTATAGAATATCTCAAAAAGCACTTGGCCGATCTTTCTGAAAATGTGTAGGTATGTTCATCATAGGTCACGGATGATGCCCGATGTTTTTGTTTACCGTTATAGCTGTTATTAACGGCTGTAACGGCCTGTAACGCTTTTTCTTCTTTATGGAATATCTCAGAAAGTACTTGGCTGATCTTTGTGAAAATTAGCAGGTATGTTCATTATGGGTCACGAATGATGCCCGATGTTTTAGTTACCCCGTTATAGCTGTTACTAACGGCTGTAACGGCCTGTAACGGTTTTTCTTCTTTATAGAATATCTCAGAAAGCACTTGGCCGATCTTTCTGAAAATTTGTGGGTATGTTCATTATGCGTCACAAATAATGTCCGATGTTTTAGTTTACTGTTATACTGTTACTAACGGCTGTAACGGCCTGTAACGCCTTTTCATCTTCATGGAATATCTCAGAAAGTACGTGGCTGATATTTCTAAAAATTTGTAGATATGTTCATTATGGGTCACGGATGATGCCCGATGTTTACGTTTACCGTTACAGCCGCCGTTACTAACGGCCCAAGGGGCCGGATAGCTCAGTTGGTAGAGCGCCGGACTCGTGATCCTGGGGTTGCGGGTTCGAATTTCGGTATAGGGGGATTTTTCCCTCGGAGTTAACATTGGTTCTGACTCCATTCCCCATATAGTCCTTCGAATGAGACTATAAACCGAGGTTCCGTGTGTGAACGCACGCATAACATCTTGCACACACGTCAAATCCCATCACCAACTTTCGGAAGAGAAGGCCAGTTTGGCCGTTGGTATGGATGACACGTGACACATAGCATGCATTCCCCGAAGATGGAGTATGGCTGCCTTAATGGCGGGATAAAGAGGGTCATACACACAAAACTCCACTGCCTGGCTATACAGGGAGTGTCCGCAGGAGTATCAGCCTGCGTACGCAGAAAGAAAGAAAGAAAAGAACTAACGGCCCATAATGGTTTTCTTCTTTATGGAAAATCTAAGAAAGTTCTTGGCCGATCTTTTTGAAAATTTGTAAGTATGTTCATTTTAGGTTACAGACGATAGCCGATGTTTACCAGAATAGCCATTACTAACGGTTACACCAGCCCAAGACGGTTTTTCCTCTTTGTGGAATATCTCACGCGTATTCAGGATAAACTGGGAGTACGTTTATATGCTTTGCATCTTGTTTCTGTTCATTTCTTGTTAGGTTGGTTGGCTGATTTAGTTTGTTCAGTTTTCGTGCAGCGTATGTGAAATTATTCCCTTTAATATTTGGCGTCATATTGATGATTTTGTTTGCTCGAAGGATGCAGCTTCAAAGTAAAAGAGATAGTCAAAGTTGTAGATTTTCTCATCAACTCTGCCACAGCCACATCACATGCGAAGACTCACTTGGTTAAGCGACCCAAACCAGAAGAGAGTTAACTGTGTAGCCCTCTAAATCACGAAGTCACAAGGGATTATCCAAGGTAGGAACATGTCCAAAATAGGGCTCCTTAGATGAGCACCTGCCAACAACTGTGGTACACTGTTGGAGACTAGCAGGCTTGGAGGTTGTTGGTTCGATTTCCATCAAAGGCTGTAATGTAGGGGATTTATTTTTTCAATTTTTGCCCGATCATCTCCAACCCAGACCTGGGTAAGCTATGGGCTCAGGTGGGAAGAAAGGAATCATGGAGTCGAATTTCATCGTGTAATGCATGTCTGTGAGTGTTGTTCAAAATTTCTGTTTCTGAAGGCGTCTGTATCTCTAGGGCCTGGTTGACACCAGGTCATGGAAGGAAGTGTAGTCTGGGACCAGACTGGAGCTCCGCGCAGCACCATCTTCACCATCCATCATAACAGAAAAAGAAGTCTCCTATTCTATGGCCTGTCATGCTGTGTTCTCTTGATGACCATGGGTGTGATTTCTCCCCATACCCATGCCTGTGCAGGTACTGGAGAGTGAAAGTGGGTCTGTCGTTGAATGAAGGCGATGGCACTCTCTGGTCAGGGGCGTTCACTCAGGCTGATTCTGCGACTGAGCAATTACCATCTTCCGCTGGAGACATGGTAGGTCACGTCCTTCCACATTTTGGATCAGAACAAGCAGCACTGAACACCATCGAAGTGATCCCATGCTAACGCTTTCTTCCCTCAGCTGGTCTGCATCGGGACGACTTGACTGCCTCCTGTTGACTGCAGTGCTGGGGCAGCAGCAGGACAAACTTGGTGTGGCTACCTTTGGGGACGTCAGAATGAGCAGCAAGGGAGTAGAGGAGAGGGTATGGGCGAAGACAGCAGAAAATGTATATTGATTTGGGCCCGCTGTGAATCATGCATGAAAATTATACCGTGTAATGAACAGGCTGTTGGTAAAGAAAAAAAGAAAAGAAAAAGAAATAAAGAAGAAAAGAAACGAAGTGCTCAAGTTGTTTAAAATGCAGCCCCATGTCATGCAAGGTAAGAACAACATGGACCTGCCAGCCCAAGGTGTTGTTTCTGCTGCATATGTCTATTTTAAGGTTAAATTATCGCCAGGCAAGTGATTCGAGAAAATAGAACCATGATATTATTTTCAATCTTTTCAGGAAAAGAATATGCAACACAGAATCCATAAAGTGATACGGGATCGACCGCAAAAACATACAATACCATGGGCTCATCGCACACATTTCATAATGTATGTCTGAAAGCAATCGCATAATTGGTTGCAGTGGTATCAAGGTAAATGTTGTTTTGTAGTGGGATGTTGCTGTTTAGGTCTTACTGTTCAGCGGGCTAGTAACGGATCATGATTACAGTACAAAAGTCTTACGCAGACAACAGCAACGATAACAACAGCATAAAGAAAGTAATTGGATTAAAAAATAAAATGTATTAGTAAACAAATATACACCGGGATGTGAAATAATTAAAAAAAAGATAAGCGGTAAGTGAGTTATCAAATTAGGTAATGATCCTCGAATATTTATTGGTAACGGATAAAAGAAAATGTTTCTTATAAATAATAATGTTAATCTATAAGCGCCTATTCTCTCAAAATCATGGGTTTTAAGCGCTTTACACAACCAACAAACACACACCACAACCCACACCCCACGCCGCGGACTCACATCAACACACCTGCACCACAAATACTACAAGCGACACAACCCCCGCCATTCAACGCGTGCACGCAAAAAAACCCATCAGGCACTCCTGAGAATCCTGGTGGATTGGGAAGGAGGGGGGGGGGGTGGGGGGAAGTTACGATGAGAAAGAAATTTGTTTTAACGGCAGAGAGAAAAAAGGTAAAGGTAGGTGTTGCACTGGGGGAAGGTGCCCCAACATTTGGGGTCCTTGGAAGAGAGAGAACTTTGGGGCCAAGAGTTTTTTTGTTCTGAAAAAGGATGCGCAAGGGGGCTATCGGCGAGGAACGAAGTTGACGGGGGGGGTGTGGGTGTGGGGGAGGGCTGAAAGATATTTTGGGCCCGGTCCCAGAAAAGAAAGAAACAGATAGAAGCCGCTTGTAGTAAATTCGACTCTGGTTTGGGAAAACCCAGTGGAGGGACTGCAACAGAGGAGTGACATGTTGCTTTGATGCTTTGCAAACAACCCTGCCACGCTATTCTGAATTTCTGAGTTTATTGAGTGGGTAATTTGGGTGGCCAGCCAAGAGATTGGTGCAGTTTTCCAGCTTTGAGAGAACTTGGAAAAAAAACCCAGAGTTTTTGGGGCTTCAGGGGAAAAGAAAGAGTTGATTGAACTGATCTTAGTATTTCCAGAGTGCTCCCTTAAAACATTAGACACGTGGGCTTGGAGAAAGAGGAATCAAAAATACACCTTGGATTCAGAGCTTCGATACTGATGGAAAGAAGGAAGGGAGGGGTGACATGGAGTTTGGAAAAGGCAAGGAGAAGAATTCGTTTTGTTTTCATTCAGCAGCAACTGATTCATGTAACAACCCCAACCATTTAAGCTAAAAGTCTGATTTCACATATCTTATAGAGATTTGCCTTTTCTCTCCAGCTCATTCAGTTTCTGGCCTATAACAAATTGGACACTTTTGGGGGTGGCTACTTGCTGAACCATAACCGAGTACAGTATCTAACGGCAGGATCAGGGCGGATCAATTTCACACCCGGGCGGACTGTCTTTCCCATAAGCATTTGTAATTCACTATTCGGCAGTAGGATATTCACGTATTTGTTGTCAAATCTGCGTATATATTTTGAGTGAAAGAGGAATAATGCATTACATGAAAGTTTAGATTACATGAACAGCAGACCATTCACACCCTCGTACACACACACACACACACACACACACATACAATATATATATATATATATATATATATATATATATTTAATATATATATTATATGCACACACGCATGCATGCATTCAAGCACACTCATACAGATATACATATGGGAAATTGCTCAAAGTTGGAACACCATACAGCTTGAGTGTTTAGGACTGACCTTTTCAATCTGTTGGAACAACCATCCAATATTGAACCATTAACGAACGTTTCTTTTTGACAAAGAATAGCAATATTGGATAAATTGTGTGTCGGTTATATTTTGATCAATTCTTCAGCATACTCAAGTCAACAGATTAAAATTCTTTTGTTAATTTAAGAAATCTGATGTGTGTCTGTTATATTTTGATCAATTCTTCAGCATATTCAAGTCAACAGAATCAAATTCTTTTGTTAATTTAAGAATTCTGAGGATTCTTGAATAAACATACTCACTATATGGCTCTCTTTCCTACACATTTACGGTCTATTGATCAGAGTTTCATCTTTGTGTACAAGTGAAGAAGAGCACAGAAAAAAAGTTTTAAACACATGACTCTAATGTCAAATTTCCTGATGTCTACGTTTGTTACATGTGTTTCGTTCAGAGAGAGAGAGAGAGAGAGAGAGAGAGAGAGAGAGAGAGAGAGAGGAGAGAAGGAGAAAGAAGGTTTGTGTGTATGTGTGTGTGTGTGTGTGTGTGTGTGTGTGTGTGTGTGTGTGTGTGTGTGTGTGTGTGTGTGCGTGCGTGCGTGCGTGTGGTGTGTGTGTGTTTGTTTGTGTGTGTGTGTGTGTGCGCGGCCGCACGTGTGTGTATGTGGTTAAGTCTGTGTGTAAGTGTGTAAGTGTTGGGGGGGGGGGAATGGCGAGGTTAGATAAAATCATGTGCGTGCATGAATGAGTGTGTGTGCATGTACGCACGTGTGTGTATGTGAAAGCATACAACAGCGAGAAGGAGGGTGGTGAAAACTCTGATTGCTAGCTCCTGGTTTCTCACGTTCTGAGCGGCAACAAAAGGCTCCAGAACAATGCTTGTACCAATCAACATGGTGAAGTGGGCCCTGAATTGCCAGCCCTCAACCACCATCCCCAAGCATCTTTCAAGCCCTTCACCTGAAACACGAGCCATTGCATGACCCGCTGCACTGTGAGAACACTCAGACAGAGCTTTTTTCTTCAGTGGAGATAAGAGTAGCTAGTTTCTATTTTGTGCCTTACCACTTGGTCTGTCATAGACATAGTGCGTTACGCTGAACAGATCCGTCTCTTGCGTAACTCACTGTTGAGTCAGCAAGTACATACATTAGTACACCACAGAGAGAGACAGACAGAGAGACAGAGACACAGAGAGACAGAGACACACAGAGAGAGAGAGAGAGAGAGAGAGAGAGAGAGAGAGAGAGAGAGAGATAAGATAAGATAATGTTGCTTATAGCCCAGCCGACCGCAAAGGGCCACATCAGGGCTGGAGGGAGAGAGAGAGAGAGGAAAGACAGTCAGAAAGACTGACACACACAATAGCCATTTCGAAAATGAAAATTAACAAACAAGAACAAAGAAAACTGTTTTATTAATATTGTCATAAATTTCTTTCCATCATGTAACTGGGAGAGTAATTCACTGTCAATTAAATGATAGGCACAAGCTAAGTACAGAGAATATTTCCTTTAAATGAATAAATAAGCAGCAACAGCAAAACATATAAAAGAAGGGGGGGGGGGGGGGGGGTGGTAAAGCAAATAAACAAGTGAAGACAAACTATTGATTGTAATCTTCAGTTCACAAAAAATAAATAAATCAACAAACCAACAAATCCTTGAAAATCAACCAAATTTTGGCATGCCATTCATCAATATCTTACTCCATTTCTCTGTTCAGCACAATGCATCTTTCTGTCAGTTACAAAGAAAAGAAATAAAATGAGAGAAACAAACAAACAAAAACAAATCCTTAAAAAGACAGCAAGTTGGCAAGCCATTCATCGAAGTCCCATTCCAATTCTCTGTTAAGCACAGTCAGCGCTGTTCACCATAATCTGCCTTTCTGTTGCCGCCAAAACTCAGTACAAATGGAAACGAAAGTGGGACACATGCATGGCACACTAAAATAACAGGCTACACTATGTTAAACAAAACTAGCCATCCCCCTTACACTGGTACCATCCCCCCCCCCTGCCCCACCAGAACAATTCCCCAGGACACTCCCTCAGCCTGGCTCTTCAATGAACTGAGCAGTTGTGGTCAATAAAAGGATTAGTTAGTGTTTTTCCTGTGTATGCTGAATCAGAACATGCACTTAGCAATTGTTGTGGTCAATATAAGCTTAAGTGGTGTCCTGCATATGCTGAATCAGAACTGCACAACTGAACACCACTACAGACACTCATCAGCAGTGGCCCGATGACTTTGTGACTGGGCATCAATATGAACAGTGTAGGAGTAATGCTAGTGTGAGAGAATGCACATGGACACACACACACACACACACACACACACACACACACACACACACACACACACACACATACATACTGGGACTTTTGGAAATAGAAGATTTTTTTTAAAAAAAACGGCCATTCTGATGCATTCCTCTCTACATTGTTGTCAACATCAGAAGTACTTACATCAGAAGAGTGGAACCAGGAAACTGAAGAGTTAATGGGGAAAAAAAAGCACACATAAAACCTTCCCCACAAAATCAGTCTGAAACAGATTACCCAATACTGGCACAGTTGTTCCTTTCTGTCTCTTATAAATTTCGCAAACACCCTATCCTCCTTTACTCATTCCCCCATCCCACCCAGCCTCTACTTCCCATCCTTCGGTCCCTTTCACCTTTTCAATGCCAAATAAAAAGGACAGATAATTCAGAGTAATATCCCCAAATTATTTCCATGAGAAGCCCTGTACACAGGCGATCAGCAGCATCCTCCCTGACATAATCAGGAGATTTCAAGCTTTAAATCTTGTCTCGCCAAAAGTCTTCATCATAAGACATTAATACTATCACACAACATTAATGGATGATCAGGTAATCATTCTTTTCTCTCTCTCTCTCTCTCTCTCTCTCTCACACACACACACACACACACACACACACACACAGACTGGGCAAACATATAAACAAACCAGATATATTCCGATATCGATGAGACAAACTTTAAACATCTGTGATCAAACCTTTATTAAAAACTCATTTCTGTCAGAATATAGACAGAATAAGAGACATGAGAAAATTCACATCCACCTATTTGTATCAAAATTCTTTTCTTTTTTCTATCAGAGCTCTGTGACAGTACAATCCAAATGACAACATTAAAAAAAGAAGACAAGGAAAAAGTAACTGCTCCCAACCGTGTCACTCATATTGAGATCTTAAGTGAATAAAGATTATTTCTCTATATATCCTGGTCAATAAAAACAAGATGAATGAAAAATCATACTATCTCATTCTTTCAGGATAATCTGCAAGAGACAGATAAGCTAAGTTGTATGGAAAGTCACATGTGCAGTCACATGTAACAGTGAAGACTATTGATATCAAATGAAACAAAAAGGAAAAAATTTCAAAACATTAATTTTCTTCTTCTGCTTAAAAACAATCAAAACTACATACAAACAAATTAACATACATGAGCAGTGTTCAGACAAAACTTCAAAAACAGAGTACAAATGTTCAGCAGATTCTTCTTTCATGAGGGTCAAAATATAGCAATTATCATGCAAAGGGAATCCCATTGTTTGATTTCTTACTCATGCTTTTACTATCAAACGAAGAATAAGAATTCACAAAAACAAACTGATTTTCTTTAATCTAAGAAAAGTGAATAACCGTTCTCACTTCCTAAATCTGGGGTCCTTATACATTACAAATCCTTTCATGACCCTCTTCCTCTATATACACAGTCATTTAATTTCCCTCACCTTGTCAATGACAAACTAATAACGCCAACACAGCAACTGACAAGAGTGTTTGACAATGTGTGACATCTCTGTGCAATCATCGTGCCTTCATGTGTATGCATGCATTTCATTCTGTTACTTTGTTCAACAATCTGTATATACAAATGCATGCACTCAAACACACACACACACACACACACACACACACACACACACACACACACACACACACACACACTCACAGAGAGGCATCTTTGTGTGCATGTAGTAATTAACAGTGAAACAAGCATCTTTAAAAATGTTACACGTCTGTTATTTTGAAAACAAAACAATCCCCCTCCCCATCCTCACCCCCTCATACCCCAACAACACTGAATACAAAAGCATGAGTGCGCTCACACACACACCACATACACATGCGCTCACACACACACCACATACACATGCGCTTGCACACACACTCTAAATACCCAAAGAAAACAAGACCTTTCATGAAAAATAAACCTACATATATTTATCCACAACAATAGAGTACTGTAAAGTACCATAAAAGCTTGCAAGACAATTCCCAAAATGAAAATTCTGGAATTATCTTTTTCTCTACGGACATAGGCTCTATGTTACAGTTAAACATATAAATTGTTTATGACTGAAATAAGGCAGCAGATCACACCCAATATACTTTTAATTAATGTTGCTCATAGCCCAGTCCACCACAAAAAGGTCACATCAGGGCTGTAGCCTTGTTGAAGTCAACTCCCAAAACAAACATATACACACTCAAAACACAAACATAAACACATGCAAAAAGATAAAAGTATAATCACTGGCACTTTTTCCTCTGTGGGCCGATCAGCAGCTCATTACAGATTGGTGAACATGCAACAAACAAATTTATAACTGGAAAAAAAACGAACAGTGCATGCTTTAAGTATTTTATCACAGTTGTGCAGACTTACATGTCTTCAGTCCCCTGACTTGGCTCTACTTTGACTCAATGATGACACAAGCTACATTCTGAAAGGGAATCTTCTCGACACACAGTAATAATGCTAGCGATCATATTCACATACCGCCAAATAAAACCAATGCTGTTGTATTATTGAAGACATGGTGCAAAACAAACCCCGATGCCATATCTTTGTTGATTAAAGCCTCAGCTGAATTCTCAAGGTCAAATCATTCCAGACAATTCCCCACGACGCTATATGTTACTTGGAGATCCAAATGCAAAACAAAAGACAACAGATCGATCATGTTTAAAGAAAGGAACTGAGAACTCTCTTGCTCTACAAAACAAGCTTTTAGCCAGAATCCTCAAGGTGAAAAGGAGAGGACACCTTCGGGTACCTGCCTAGCTTAATTGGTAGAGCACCGAATTCAAAAGTTGCGAGTTCGAATCATGCTGGTGTCCGATATAATAATTACCTTTTCATTTCCCATCTCAATGTGAAATCGTACTGGTGGAGCACTGTAGTGTAAGATCGATCCGCTTCCACCACTTCTTTGGAATGGTAATCCATATCTGCTATATATCACTATCCATGAAAATGCACATTAATCCTAAATGTAACTAACTGTCCTGAAAATCGTTACAAGAATTATTGTTTCACTTCATTCTGTGATAGTATTGTTCATTTCTACAGCAAAGTAATCAAGGCAGCAACACTCTAACCTTTCTACAAAGACTGGAAAAAAAAAGAATAATACTGTTTTGTATACATACCAAAACCTTTGTTTATAAAATGTTTCTTTTTAATCCTGTACGGGCAAACCAACAAAACATCACAGAACTGTAAGCCTTCAAGCAAGAGAATATCTCTGCTAACACAGGCCGAGACAAGGACGGAGTGAGTTCAGCAGTTTATACTTCCCTGCTTCAAGGAAGGAGGAAGGAAAAAAGTTATTAAGAAAAAAAAGGAAGAGTTATACAGATGGACAGAACATGATACCAGCACAACCAAACCATCATTCAGCCCAGCCTGACCACCACTCCACACACCAGTAATGCTGCACCCATGTCATATCACAGTCACCTTTATTGTCTCACCCTCCTTACACAGTTTTCCCATTCACTCTGTCATCTATTTACAAGGACACAGAACCATAGGGGACTACTTGACAAACTTCTTGGAGAATCCAGTGGGCTGGGGCAGAGGCTTGGTGGGGTTGAGGGCGTTGTCGTGGATTGGAGAGTTGGGCAGAGGGTCCAGTCTCTGCTGACTGCCAACGCTGCCGGAGGACAGGGAAGAGGAGCTGTGGTGCTTGGTGGGCTGCCCCTTCTCTCCCTTCTTCTTGGACTGTAGCATGGTGTGAACAGGAACAAAAAGTTTTTGAAATATGCTGGTACCAATCTTCAAAGGTACATTGGTCTTCTTTCCCTCTGTTTCCCACCCTATTTGCATCTGTCTTTTGTAGTGTGTGTATGGCCACAAATGTACACAGATGGACTGACTGACTCTCTCTCTCACACACACATACACACTGAGGACACTTCCTTTCTGAGCATTTGTGTGAATACAACTGATCTTTATGACTGACATTTTAGTTATGCATTTGTCTCTTTGTGCCTTGGTGTTTAGTTGCTAATTATGTGTCTGTCTCTTTGTGCCATGGTCTTCAGGCACTGACTGAGAAAGAGAAACAAAACTATGTGAATCCAAAGACACCAAGCCAGTGGTAATGTGTGCTTTACACATCTCAACACTATGATAAACATGGCGTGCCAATCCCCTGTGTCATTTCAGCGAAGTATAAGATCTCACATCAAGAGACACACACTAACGATGCCAATATATAATGAATGAATCAATCAATCTAAATAAGTCTTTACAGAAAGATTTACAGCAAAGGTAAACAGACCAATAAAACGGGAATGGAAAGCGAAAAGACTTGTGGTAACAAGAAAGTGATAAAGAACATTATACCTTCCAATGAAGGAGTGTTAAAAATATGAAACATTCAACAAAATAGGCTTTAGAAGCACCCTAAAATTGAAAAACTGACTGTTTGAAGAATACCAAAATACTAAACAAAGTGCAGTTAAAGAACATTCAACAAAGAAGTGTAAAGAACACCACAACATTCAACTAAGTAGTGTGAAGGAAAGTACTTTTAAAGAACACTCGGCAGAACGTAAAATGAATGCTACAGCACTCTAAAAAGCAGTATTTTAAAAAACACAAGAACATTCAACAAAGCAGTGTTATAGAACTCCAAACATTCTAATAGTACTGTTAAAGAACACCACAACATTCAACAAAGTAGCGTTAAAGAACTCAACAACATTCTAAGAATACTGTTTAAAAAAAACACTACAACATTCAACTAAAGTAATTAAAAACACTACGACATTCAACAAAGTGGTGTTAAAGAACTCCACAACTTTCTACTTAAGAACTTCACACTATTCTACAAAGCACTTTTACAGAACACTACAACATTCAATAAAATAAAGTTTAATAACACCATAATATACAACAAAGAAGTGGTAAAGTACACCACAACATTCAACAAAGTAACCTTAAAGAACACCACAAACTTCTACAAAGTAAAATTATAGAACACACCACCATTCAACCAAATACATTAAAGAACATCACAACATTCAACCAAGTACTGTTAAAGAACACCACAATATACAACAAAGCAGTGGTAAAGCACACCACAATATACAACAAAGCAGTGGTAAAGCACACCACAATATACAACAAAGCAGTGGTAAAGCACACCACAATATACAACAAAGCAGTGGTAAAGCACACCACAATATACAACAAAGCAGTGGTAAAGCACACCACAATATACAACAAAGCAGTGGTAAAGCACACCACAATATACAACAAAGTAGTGGTAAAGCACACCACAATATACAACAAAGCCGTGGTAAAGCACACCACAATATACAACAAAGCAGTGGTAAAGCACACCACAATATACAACAAAGCAGTGGTAAAGCACACCACAATATACAACAAAGCAGTGACAAAGCACACCACAATATACAACAAAGTAGTGGTAAAGCACACCACAATATACAACAAAGCTGTGGTAAAGCATACCACAATATACAACAAAGCAGTGGTAAAGCACACCACAATATACAACAAAGCAGTGGTAAAGCACACCACAATATACAACAAAGTAGTGGTAAAGCACACCACAATATACAACAAAGCAGTGGTAAAGCACACCACAATATACAACAAAGCAGTGGTAAAGCACACCACAATATACAACAAAGTAGTGGTAAAGCACACCACAATATACAACAAAGCAGTGGTAAAGCACACCACAATATACAACAAAGCAGTGGTAAAGCAAACCACAATATACAACAAAGCAGTGGTAAAGCACACCACAATATACAACAAAGCAGTGGTAAAGCACACCACAATATACAACAAAGCAGTGCCAAAGAATGCTACATTTTTAACAAAGTAGTGCTATTGAACATCAAGACATCCAACAATGTAGTGTTACAGAACACCACAACATAACGTTACAGAACATATACTACATTCAATAAAGTACTTTAACAGAACGCCATGACATTCTACAAAGGACTGCTAAGATACCACACCTTTCATGAAAGTAGTGCTACTGAATGCCGCAACACTCAACATAATACTGTTAAAGAACACCAAAACATTAAAAAAAAAAAAAGTAGTGTTAAAGAACACTACAACATTCTACAAAGTAATGTTAAAGCACACCACAACATTCAACAGAGTTATTACTTAAAAAATCCCCATCAATCAATGGAGTAACATTTAAAAAAACACCATACCAGTCAACAGAGTAACAATTTTACAGAACCCCTCACCATTCAACAGAGTAATATTTTAAAGAAATCAAAAGGAGGTCTCCCACATTCCCTGTCCAAGCTCTCACCACACATTCTGTGCTTGCATCAGCTTGATCAGCCACCTGCGTATCCACAAATCATCTCACCCCCCTCAACCCCAAGTTGACTGAACTAGTGGTCTACCTTGACTCATCCGACGAACACATAAGAACACCATACCATTCAACAGAACAAATTACATAACACCACACCATTCAACAGAATAAAGTTACATAACACCCCACCAACATCCAAAAGAATAAAGTTACATAACACCACAGTATTAACCAAACACCAGAACCACAGTCCAGCAAAGCGGCTCAGCACTGACCTTGGTAGTTATGGGGTTGAGGACGCCAACGTTGGGAGCGGTGTTGAAGACCTTGTTGAAGTTGGTTTCCCTGTTGACCAGCTCCAGCTGGTAGAACCGCTTCTCATCCTTAACACACAACAGTACAGGCAACTTGTCAATAGGTAGGAAGGACTTTTGTCCTACAAATAAAACAATGCACAACAAGTCCTATGATCACCTTACAAAAATTTTCCTATCCTAAATGCAAAACAAACAAGAAAGTTAGTAGCTAATAGAAATGATTCCTATCCAATCTAAAAACACACACACACACACACACACACACACACACATGCACACACACACATTTACCACCTGATTGAAATGTCTTTTATGTTGATTGGAAACAGCATATGAAAGGTACCAACTGATGCTTCACTGGAAAGCAAAACAATCCATAAAAAAAATCAGCTGACAGACTTTTGTCTTGTCCTAATGCAGAACAAAGCAGGAATGGCACCAGCTGTCTGAACGCTTCTCACATAAATAAAAAATAAATGATTTTATCGATACAAACAAAGCAATGCATGAAACAAACTTCTAACCCTGAATAGCAAACTACTAATAAAACTTACCCAACTATGCAGGCAAAGCCAATATTTTTAGGCTATTTTTTTTCTTTTTCTTTTCATTTTCCGGGGGGGGGGGGGGGGGGGGGGGGGTAATTTTTCCTTGACACTTTTCCCAAAGTCCTAATGAAATTTTCAGTTAGTGAAATAAATTATTTGGGCTGATCAATCTATTTGTGTTAACTAAAATTTTGCCTCATCTGTTTTTGGATCAAAATGTACAAAACTGTTTAGCAATCGTCTTGCTCATCTCCCAATGGGGAGGATCATCAGTAATATCACACAACACAACCTGCTCTCAGATGAATGTTCTCAATGGCCATGTACATCAGTTCCCTTTTGTACTGTGGCATGTCCTTACCCTTAATAAAGCATTCTGACCAACAATATGTTTCACTTCTTCCGCCGCCTGAACTTTTTCTGAAATGGACACAGTACTGATATACCTATTTTCTGGGCTATATATCGCACTCTTCCTTGAGGTATACCTGTTTTGTTTTTCAAGTCAGATGAATACAACATATAGGCCATAGCAGATCAAATAGCTGCAAGGAAATTGCAGTGAAGCCTGATAATGAAATGGTGAATATAGTGACTTCAACATTAATTTTTTGCTTGCATATTGTTGATGAGTTACTAGTCAACCAAAAGCAATATTCAGCTATCGTTAATGATGTTCATTTTGCATGTCACTCATGCATGAATCATTCTTTCTGGGAAAAACGGTAAAATCTGATTTCTGTAAACATTGCTTCTAAATTGTCTGATCAACTGCTGATCAGGAGAAGACAATCTGATGAACTATAAATAGAACTGGAAAAATCCCAGAACAGGCCATTGCCAATGTGTTAGCTGCAAGGTTTAGAGCGTAGGGGGCAAAAGGTAGTGGCTTATAACCTAGAAAAGTATGGTAGTGCTAAGTGAACAGCCAGGCCTTTCAAGTCATAAAAATCACACACACACACACACACACACACACACACACACACACACCACACACACACACCCTCCCCCCAGTTGGTGATTCAACATCATGACTATCGAATCTGCAGACAAACACTCTAATATTTGTCTGCAGGTCCCTCTATATATAGATTTATCCCCCAGTGCAGCCTCTCCCCGTTAAAAGGCCCAATGTGTCAGGATTTCGTGGACGGCAGTATTACCAGGTTGCACTGTACTCACAATGAGCTGTTTGACTCTCATTTCCTTCTCCTGCAGTTCTTCTCTCAGCTGTTGGATCAGCTCTAGGTCTTCTGGACGTGAATCTCTCTGGTTGTAGTGCTCCTGTGCCTCCACCAGCCTGCAGGAAGTCATGTTTATACTTGTCTGCACTTTGTGACACCAAAAGAAGCAGAAATACATGTGCTTGCAGTTAATGACATCAAGAGAGGCAGAAATACATGTCTGCTTGCAGTTAATGACATCAAGAGGGGCAGAAAATACATGTTTGCTCGCAGCTAATGATATCAAGAGAGGCAAAATGACATATCTGCTTGCTGTTTATGACATCAAGAGATGCAGACAGACATGTCTGCTTGCAGTTAATGATATCAGCAGAGACAGAAATCATGTCTTCTGCAGTTAATGACATCATGAGAGGTAAAATTGCATGTTTGCTTGCATTTAATGATATCAAGAGAGGCAGAAAATGTATGTCCGCTTGCAACTTATGAATCAAGAGATGCCGACAGACATGTCTGCCAGCAGTTAATGACATCAAGAGAGGCAGAAATAATGTCTGGCTGCAGTTAATGACATTGAGAGAGGGAGAAAGACATATCTGCTTGCAGTCAATGACATCATGGGAAGCAGAAAGACATGTCTGCTTGCAGTCAATGACATCATGGGAAGCAGAAAGACATGTCTGCTTGCAGTCAATGACATCATGGGAAGCAGAAAGACATGTCTGCTTGCAGTCAATGACATCATGGGAAGCAGAAAGACATGTCTGATTGCAGTTCATGACATCAAGAGAGGCAGAAATACATATCTGCTTGCAGTCAATGACATCATGGGAAGCAGAAATACATATCTGCTTGCAGTTAATGACATCAAGAGAGTCAGAAATACATATCTGCTTGCAGTTAATGACATCAAGAGAGGCAGAAATACATATCTGCTTGCAGTTAATGACATCAAGAGAGTCAGAAATACATATCTGCTTGCAGTTCATGACATCAAGAGAGGCAGAAATACATATCTGCTTGCAGTTCATGACATCAAGAGAGGCAGAAATACATATCTGCTTGCAGTTCATGACATCAAGAGAGGCAGAAATACATATCTGCTTGCAGTTCATGACATCAAGAGAGGCAGAAATACATATCTGCTTGCAGTTCATGACATCAAGAGAGGCAGAAATACATATCTGCTTGCAGTTCATGACATCAAGAGAGGCAGAAATACATATCTGCTTGCAGTTCATGACATCAAGAGAGGCAGAAATACATATCTGCTTGCAGTTCATGACATCAAGAGAGGCAGAAATACATATCTGCTTGCAGTTCATGACATCAAGAGAAGCAGAAATACATATCTGCTTGCAGTTCATGACATCAAGAGAGGCAGAAATTACACAGCCTGAACCCTCATCACTGCTGCTGATCTACTGTTCAGCAAACATGAGCATATTTTCTACAAGAAGTGAGCACAAAATTCCCAATGTTTGTAAAAGCAAAATGAGGTGGGGGTGGTTTCAGTGTTTCATCTTCCACATATTTTTTCTTTTTTTCTGGGGGATGGGGGAGGGGAGGGAGTGGAAAAGCATGGGCATTCATTTCATTTTCATCTGCGAACAGCGAAGGCTTCTTCCTGGTATCTTGCATCAACAATGGTAGAAGTAGGTTCTTTTTAATACACAAATCACTCTCAACCCGAATTCATCAGCATACACTGGTGATATATTCATGCTCCCTCATCATTTTTTTTTATGTTGTCAAAGAACCTGACACAGCCTGATGCAATTTCATGCATGGAAGTTAGAAAGAGTTGTTCTTTGGTCAAAGCCCCCATCATAGCCGCTCTCCTCCTGCGCTAATACCACTACAGAATTTCGTCTCTGGATTTTTTTCGTTTTGTTTTGTTTTGATGTGTGTGTGTGTGTGTGTTTGCTTTGTTTTGTTCTTTGTTCAATTTTCACCAAACACATGCACAAAATACAGCAAAATGGTATGGGTGAAGCAGTAAGCTGACACCGTCTACCAGCTGGAGCAGTACTCACATAATCTGAAGCTGTGATATCTTGTCCTTGAGCAGCTCCTGGGCAGAGTTGAACTGACTGACCATGACCTGGCTCTCCTGCTTGTGGTCGGCTGCCATGTTCTCGAGGGTGTGCTTGTGAGCTTGCTTCAGGCGCTCTTCAGCTTGACTGCAAGACACCAGAACACAAGAACTAGGACTCTTGGTTGTCAGTCCACAGTGTTTACAGCATTCTAAAATAATACACACTGTTAAACACTATAAGATTGCTGGAAGTGACTGTGCAGTGTTTCTAAGCAATACTGAGCACTTCAGAACAGTTGAAGAAGAATGAACAGTCAGAAGAACTCTTGGGAGAGCTTGACAGCAGAAGGTCTTCAGAGAAGAAACCCCTCTTGGACAGGTGTTTCGGCCACTCTAAGGGGTCATCACTCAGAGATGCATCCAGGTCATGACTCCCAGATGCTCTTTTACTGACAACTTTTTTTTTCCTGAACAATATTTAAACTTACAGAGTACACAATAAAGAATACTACAAGGAGTGAATCGATGGTGTTTATAGTATATGTAACATTGAATACTTTAGGACAGCTGGGAGTGAATCAATGATACTGCAAAATAGACTCTACTCATGTGCGTGGATACAAATTTGTACAAATATACACACAAAGGCAGAGACACACATGAGTGCACACAGGAATGCAAATGCACCCATGAACGCATGCACACACGCACATGCATGTGCATGCATGCACACACACACACACACACACACACCACACACACACACACACACACACACACACACTATATACACACACACACACACACACTACATTCATTATATGAGCATACATATTTGCATACATAAGTTTACAGACACACACACACACACACACACACACACAATACATATATATGTACATATGTACATGTATATATGTGTATACACACACACACACACACACACACTACTCAATATATGAACATACATATTTGTTTACACGCGTGCGTACACATACATAGTCCATACACAGTGAAGCCTTCTTTAGAAACCAAAACCTAGAATCCAGAATAACAAATTATATGGTACACACACACACACACACACACACACACACACACACACACACACACACACACACACACAAACCTACCACACTGCATACACCATATCACAGCACAATACAACACACCACAATATCACACACACACAACACACACACACACGCACAAACACACACACACACATACACACACACTCTCTCTCTCTCTCTCTCTCTCTCTCTCTCACTTTCTGTACACACACACACACACACACACACACACACACACACACACACACACACAGAGTCAATACAATGATACGCTGAAGAACAGAACAAACAAAATGTGCACAGGATATACACGCGCAAGTGACACACAACTCACCGCATCTCTTCCTTGAGCTCAGTGCGCATTCTCAAGACATCCCCATCCTTGGCAGCGATGGTCCTGTTCAGAGCCAGGATGGACACCTGCAGGCGCTTGACCTCCTCCTTCAGCTTGATGATGTGCGTCTCTCGCTGGCTTATCTCCTCCTGAAGCTCCTCCACACGAAGCTGGTGGTCTCGCTCCTGACCGCCACAGTGCATCAGCCACGTCAATGATGATGATGATGATGACGATGACGATGACAATGACAAGTAGAACTGAGAGTGTTTATTTTGCAATCACTCTCCCCGTCACATCATTACAAAAACAATCAGACTTTTTTTCCTTTTTTTGCTGTCTCCTCTTGTATGCCACCACAGTGGTACTGCCCCCATGCCGCTCATTCTGGTTCCCAATCCACAGCTACACCCTGGATCACCCCACTGCAGCCCCAGGACCAGCAATCCAAAGGGAGTCGTCGATGTCCAGTCATCATGAGACAACAAGTCTGAGGGGACACTGTTCTGCTGCTTAGTCACCTCACTGGTGTCCTGTGTGCCTGTTCTGATTCAACATACAACACAGGAGTCCCCTTATACATGCCAACGATCGTTTAGATGTGGAACTAGCATGAATGAGAATTCGTCCGAACGGGTGCCATCATGTCGGTCCAACGACACTCCCCATGAATTTGCTGATACCGCAGCCCTCAACACAAACTCACCAAGGGCACGAAATGTGGAGAAGAAACCAATACTGAGGTCACCACAACAGCAGAGCATGAAGAGCTATATAATTTCAGACTTTTTTCTAATGCTGACTGATGAGGATGAGGATGATGAAGATGACAATTTGGAGTTTCATTCCAGAATGAGACTGCATGACAGGGTTGTATTCTATGCTTTTTTTCATAATATATCCCAGCGTCAACCAGGCCTGAGAAATACAGCCACCTGCAGTGTTGGTCAGGAAGTCTGAGCACTGCTCTCACAGATCTATCCATTTAGTGGATGAAACTTGACTGCATGGTTCAGTCTTCCAAGCTGAGCCCATCGCAAACTTAACTCGTGTACAAGCAGTCAGTGCAGAATAAAGAACAATGTCTTCTGTGCTGCCAAATTACATAATATGTATTACATACATACATACATTCATACATACATACATACATACATACAAACATACATACATACATAGACAGATAGATAGACAGACACAGATAGATAGATAACTGAATAGTTGGGTAGATAGACAAGAGAGAGAGAGAGAGAGAGAGAGAGAGAGAGAGAGAGAGAGAGAGAGAGAGAGAGAGTATGACAGACACACAGACAGTGAGAGAGAGATCAAAAAGCAACATTCTATTTCAATCCATAAAGCGTTGACCATAATCACAAACCAGAGGAACTAATCATATGGCCTTCATCGCTGGCTCAATGCGAATTCACATCATTTCAGCAAGACTGGTCCTCCTGAAGGCTTGATATACAGCACATACTCACAGAAAACATGAGTGTATGTTTAGTTTTCTTTTGGGGTTGGTTGGGTTTTTTTTTTTCTTTTTCTTTTTTTTTTTTGGTGTTGGTTTCTTAAGGGGGGGGGGGGGGGTAGGAATTCCTTTGTTTTGCACACTACCGCATGATGGAATTTTGTTCTGTAGAAGAGCACAAAAAAGACGACGATAAAGAGACGTGATTTTGCCATTTCAGTAAGTAGTTTAATCTATTTTGTCCATGAAACAAAATCCCTGAACTGACCTTCTGCTTGGAGATCTCCACTGCCCTTTCCAGTTCCATGCGTGCAGTGCGCAGTTCTGCACTGTGAGACTTGCGCAGGTTCTCCAGCTGCGTGTCCAGGTTCTGCTGCAGCTCTGACCGAAGCTCGTCTGACCAAATCAGAAAAAAAGATCCTACAGATCATGATTTCTGAGTGGGGTGACTGAAAGTGGAAGTTAAAATTTAGAAGTAAAAATTGAATCAATGAGCTGCTAAAGGAAGCAACAAACACATTACAAAACAGACACTATGTTGTTCGACCTACTGGGTCCTCTTCAGGCAGGACAAAAACTTCCAAACCAATGGAAACAATGGATGAAGTCATCCACCTCTTTGATCGTGGATGCCATAGTTTGCACCAGGACTGGAAAGATACACAAATGTTTGTTCGCTTTTTTCTTTCCACTGTCTGTCTTGAATGTTGTTTGACCTGACTGAAGAAGGCCCAGTGGCTTGAATCACCCAATGTCTGCTTTGTAACTTATTTGTCCCTTCATTTGGCCACTCAGAATTTCTGCCTTCATGCAGATATATTTGCAGAGTCACAGGAAAGTCAAAGACACCTATCAGATGCCAGATGGTCTCCTCATGGCAAGTACATTCCAATATCTAATTTTTTTTTCCTTGTGCTTTTACATTTAAAGTGAAAATTCTCAACTGACACAAAAAAATGATCTCAGAGCGTGATATCAGGCGCTATATACCTTGTTGTGTTTTGAACTTGTCTTCAGCCTCCCGAAGTCTCATCTTCAGCTGCTGGTCGGCTGTTTCCCGGGCGGTTTCTATGGCCAGTTTATGAGCGGCCACCTGGGCTGACAGGTCTTCCCGGTACACCTTGGTCAGCTCCTGCTCTTGTTCCTGTCCATTGTTCACAACTAGTTAGTCAGGATTGAAGGAACAATAAAGACTGCTAGAGAGAATAGTCCCTCTCTGTGGTGAGTGTGCGTATGTGTATGTGTAAATGTTACACACACACATACCACATGTACACATGCACACATGTGCGCACGCGCACACACACACACACCACACACACACACAAGCATGCACGCATGCACGCACACACACACACACACACACACACACACACACACACACACACACACACACACACACACACACAAACACATATATATATACACACACACAAACACAAAAACATTCGCATGAGCACACGCGCACACACACACACAAACACACACACACAAACACACACAGGAATATCAATATACCCTCTCCAAGTTCCTGTACACAGTAGCATAGAAAATAAAGGTATTCAATCAATCACACAAGAAACTAGGAAAGGGCAATCTGTACAACATATGGATAAAAACAACAACAACAACAACAGCCACAACCACTGAATTATCAGCTAAAACTGTTCCACTACCCACTTATGCCCACTGCCTCCATACCGCTTTCTCTGCATCCTTCTGGTCTATAGTCTTCTGGAGAGCTTCGCGGTGGATCTCCTCCATCTGCTGGATCTTGAGGGAGTAGTCTTCCGCCGCCTTCTTCATCTCAGCCTGCAGCCTGGCATGCTCCGCCTCCAGCTCCTCCCGCAGCTGATTCTGCGACTCCTCAGAACTGGTGTGAGCTTTGTCCAGCTTCGCCCGGAGGTCAGACAGCTGCAAGGTCACAGAGAGAATCAATGTCAAGCCCTGTGAAGACCCTTGAAGAGCTCATTCATCCTTATCTGCTTCCTCTGTTTCTGTGGTCAACAAAAAACAAGTACATTTGTTTCCCTGCTGTTCTTTTTCTTGTTCAGGCATCTTTTAACCGTTGCTGTTACCTATGCTCTATTTTCAGTGGCAGAGAAGGCTGGACATTTTCATGTTCTTATTACTGCAAAACATGCTGACATGGCAGCAATGATCTCTTGCATGCATGTTTTGATCTTCTGTGTGCATTTCGAAAGAAGTCTTTTAGGGAAAGCAGACCTGATAAGCTGGACAAAAAGTCTGCTGTGTCACAGACAGAGACAGTGAGAGACAGTGAGACAGCCAGATAGACAGAGACAGACGAAGAGAGAGACAGACTGATGGACAGACAGACAGACAGAGAAAGAAATGCTATACATCTGTCAACATTTTCCAACAGATAATTTGTAAATGAAAAATTGTAACAGAAGTAACCTGAAAACCAAGCTATACATCTGTCAAAACTTTCGTGACAGGTAATTTGTAAATGCTAAATTGTAACAGGTGTCCACATTACAGAAGTTAATCAGAAAACTGACATCTCTTCAGTGTGATCAGTGAAGACAAAGATGCACGCACAGTTGAAGATCATCATTAAAATCTTGTTACAGGCGCCGCACATGTTCAGAACTCAAATACTGCCGGAACAGCAAGTTTTTCCCACCTCCTCCTTCTCTACATCTTCAGCTGCAGCTAAAGGGTTTGCTTGTTTCCCACATGTCAAGTTTGAAAACAAACAAACAAACAAACGCTGACCCCTGGACAATATTTGATGCCTATAACAACCCCATCCCTAAAAATGTGTCTGGTCAGAGTACCATGCTCACATTCAAAACAGACAATAGCTGACATTCAAAACAGACAAACTGGCGTCACTGTTACCCACCAGAGAATATCACTGCTCTGGTTGTGGGAGTGTAGAGTCAAACAGATGGTCCCCTGTCTCCACTATCCCGCCCTCCCTTTTGCTCCTAGGATTTTTATCTGTATTGGTCACATCACCTGAGGTGGAGGCTGGCTGATCTTACTGTTGAATGCCACTACCATATCTTAAAGATACTGTCCTAGAATCAGTCTGTGGAACAGCCACTTTGACAGCTGAATTATGTCTTTGGGAACAGATAGCTGGAGGAGAGGGGGGGGGGGGGGGGTAGGGAGGGAGGATGAGTAGGGACAAAGAAGGCACCACCTTGATTTAAAGCAGTCTGTCTAGAATATCTGCCCTAATTCCACATAGTGATATAATGTGTACCTCAATCTTTTCAAATAAATCACATAATCCACCTGCATGCTCACACACATGCGCACACACACACACACACACACACACACACACACACACACACACACACACACACACACACACTGACACACACACACACACACACACACACACACACACACACACACACACACACACACACACACATGCATACACACACACATACACATACACACATGCACACGCACACACATACACACACACACACACACACACACACACACACACACACAGCAAACTGGCATCCACACGTGCTGCTATAAATCAGGCTGCACCCATGCATTTGAACAGAAAACTTGCTGTATCAAAACAGCCAGCCGACAGTGACACAGCGTGAAACCATTCTACACTGTGTCATCACCAGGGAACAAATGAGCTACAGCTGAGAGAACGCATGACAACACGCCCCAGTAGATATCAGGCCCCTTGCCCTGTGAAAAATTGTATGGCAGCCCTCTCTATGAGAGTTCCACCTCCCTGGCCTTTTTATATATTTAAAAGGGTGGTAGAGGGCAGGAAAGGGGGTTAATTCGACATTCTGCTTTCTTCGGGCAATATCCTGCACCCCCGCTTCCCTTAAGCAGCAGGGAGGGCGGCCCCTAAACTGAAAATCAGCGCTGACAGACTCCATCTCTTGCAGCCGGGTGCCTGCATCCTTATCTCAAATTGACCTATCTCTGGAGGAGGAAATTTACAGGGAAATTATGGACAGGGGTAAGGAGATCCATTTATCTGTCAACACTGAACAGCTATATTCATTCTATGGCAGTGTCAAGTGAACCTGAAGTAGTTCAGAGACCCAGTTTCTCTGAAATTGGGAGCTCTGGCCTGTTAATCATTAGTTGTCGTGAAATACACTGAACGAGTGTTATCTTTTTCTTTTTCAGAATAACTGATACCAAGTTCAGAACTTAAATCAAATGCCACTGATAACAATCTGGATGAGTAACTTTTGTACTTTTCTTTAAATCAAATGCCACTGATTACAATCTGGATGAGTAACTTTTGTACTTTTCTTTAAATCAAATGCCACTGATTACAATCTGGATGAGTAACTTTGTACTTTTCTTTAAATCAAATGCCACTGATTACAATCTGATGAGTAACTTTGTACTTTTCTTTAAATCAAATGCCACTGATTACAATCTGGATGAGTAACTTTTGTACTTTTCTTTAAATCAAATGCCACTGATTACAATCTGGATGAGTAACTTTTGTACTTTTCTTTAAATCAAATGCCACTGATTACAATCTGGATGAGTAACTTTTGTACTTTTCTTTAAATCAAATGCCACTGATTACAATCTGGATGAGTAACTTTTGTACTTTTCTTTAAATCAAATGCCACTGATTACAATCTGGATGAGTAACTTTTGTACTTTTCTTTAAATCAAATGCCACTGATTACAATCTGGATGAGTAACTTTTGTACTTTTCTTTAAATCAAATGCCACGATTACAATCTGGATGAGTAACTTTGTACTTTCTTTAAATCAAATGCCACTGATTACAATCTGGATGATAACTTTTGTACTTTTCTTTAAATCAAATGCCACTGATTACAATCTGGATGAGTAACTTTTGTACTTTTCTTTAAATCAATGCCACTGATTACAATCTGGATGAGTAACTTTGTACTTTTCTTTCATCCTACCCCCCTCCACCTACAGCCCCTTCTCTCCTCCCCCATTCTCCATCCTTCTCCCTCCCCTTCCTGCAGGTGAGGATGCCAGAAAGCCTTTTCAGTAAAAACCGTGTCCCACCTTCTGGAATTTCTGAGCAATCAATTTCCCTCTTCAGTCATTCTCTTTGATTTTTTCCTTTCTTTCTTGACAGATGCCAAGTAACATTTTTAATTCCCCCCTTGCCCATTCATGATTTCTTTTATTGTTGCCCTGTTAACACAACCGTAACTGCCATTGTTCTATATTAATGGAAAGAGTAAAGCATGAACTTTCCACTCAGTATGCCATTAAAAAGCATTTAAGCTCACATCAAAATGCCATCAGGACATTACAAAAGTAAATTCTGACAACCTGACACGAAAATTATCCTCCAACATTCCTTGTTCTAAGCTCTTTACCCCAAAAATATCATTTGTATTAATCACACACACACAAACAGAAAAGGATGAACACTTTCCATCAACTAGGACATAAAACTACGTATTAAAAGTGACTGAATTCATCACCTGGTAGAAGGAAAAATGGGGGAGTATGCTGATGCCTGAGGAAAAAATTCATTTTCATTTTCAATTTCCCCTTTTCTGTCATTCTCCTTACCTTTGTTATTCTTTTAAACTCCTTCTTCACTATCATCCAATTTTGTGTTGTTTTTTTCTATCATTTTTTTTGTTTTGCCTGTGTGCACCTTTCATCTGCCTTTATTCTAAAAGACAAAAACATTTTTCTCTCATTATAATTTCTAACATGGTAGGTTTAATATTGTAATCAGAGGGACAACAAGAGAATGACACTTGAACCTCTAGCTGTTCATTCTGTGGTAGTGTTCGACTAAGCTATGGCTCCTTGACATTTCTTTTCTTTTTCTTTTTATTCTTTCTTTTCATATCAAAATATGTTTCAGTGACTTTTTATGCCTGCTTTCTTTTTTCTTTTTCTTTTTTAATCCTGACAACTGCAAACTGAAAGGAATGGCTGACACATTCAGCACAGCCCAGTTCTTTCCCCTTTAAACATGTCAATGTGTAAGTGTGTGTGTGTTTATGTGTGTGCGTGCATGCGTGTGCGCATGTTGTGTATGTGTGTGCACACCCGTGCATGTATGCATGTGCAAGCAGATGTGTGTTCATGTGTGTCTTCCATGATAGACTGGATTTTTTTTTCTTTCTTTCTTTTTTATTATATGATGTTAGCTCTTCAAAGGGTCTGGATGGTCAGCTGGACTAAAATGAAAGTGAAAACAAAATTTCTCTCTCACTTGCAAAATAAACTTAATTAATCCATCTATTTCTTTTACAATGACAGGAGAAAGCAGACAATGACCGTTTTTTTCCCCCCTTATTCATTTATTTCTTCACCATTACTTTTTGTTTCATTCTTTTCATCTTTTTTTGTTTTGTTTGTCATTTCTAGTCTCCAACGCTCACCTGTCTGTTCAGCTGTGCCAGGGCGGTTTTCAAAGCTGGCACGTTCTGCGGCGAAAGCCTCATCCTTCAGCTTGGACAGGTGCTCCAGAGCCGCCCGCTTCTCATCGTCCTTCTGCGCCGTCAGCTCCTGGCGTAGCTTGCTGCATTCAGTCCTGACCCACCAATCACCATCAATGTCATCATGAACATCACACATCACCATCACCATCAAAGTCATCATCAGCATCACACATCACCATCACAACCATCCTCAATACCATCATCACCTCATCTCCTCCTTACTGGTATTAGATGGTGATCAGAATTTTTCATGATTTCTGGTATGAGAGATGATGATTCTTGGTGGAAGGAGAAAAGATGACCCAAAGACAAAGTCTTTAAATTCTGGTACAGTTCCGTTCAACCTTCATAAAGATCCGCATTCTCCAAAGGGCCTTTCTAGTTTTAGATACAATTATGAGGGTATGGCAAATACAGCTAGATAAAAAAAAAACCAACATGACCATCCATAATGTACTTTATGTCACAACACCAAGTAGAGGATCTTGAGTTTGAAAATGTACATTACCATTCTGTAGAAAATGGATCCCTACAGATGTAATGCCGATTCGAAGGCTGCTAGAGTTTGTAATTGCACACTAAAATTCTACAGAAATTGCATTCAGAAACCAAAATGGCAAACAGAAGGCAGTGTTAGAAATCCGGATTTTGATGACACTTTCAACAAGACATAGAACATCTAGCTGGTATATTTGTTTATGGTTTTTTGTCTGCTTTTTCTTTTTGTTTTTTTTTAAGAGTAAGAAATGAACCACTAATCAGTGAAATTTTCCAGAAAAAAAAATTAATTCATAATACATATTGTTTGGGGAAAGGCAGAAACAGAGAGCAGCAGAGGGCGGTGAGGGGGCAAAAAGGAGGTATGGGGTAATGAGGGCAGGGGATGGAGAAAGGAAGTCAGACAATGTAGGCAGGCAGGCAGAGTGACAAAGTAAGAAGAGAGAGAAAGGGGGGGGGGGGGGAGACAGAGAGGAAGGAGGGAGAAAGGGAGGGAGTGAGAGAGAGAGAGAGTGAAAGAGAGACAGGGACAGAGAGACAAAGGGGAGAGAGAGAGAGGAGAGAGAGAGAGAGAGAGAGAGAGAGAGAGAGAGAGAGAGAGAGAGAGAGAGAGAGAGAAAGAGAGGAGAGAGAGAGCGGGCTGATTTAGATATAAAACAAAATGAACACAGACAAATACAAGCTGATAAAAATGAGAATACAGAAAGAAAGAAACAGACAGACAGTGACAGATGTGTGAACACAGACAAACGCAGGCAGATAAACATGAGAAGACAGAACGAAACAGGCAGACAGACAGACATACAGAGAGACAGTGACGGACACAAAGGAGGACTGACTTCATGGTCTGGGTCCACTTGGCATCCAGATCAGCGGCCAGCTGTCCAGGCGGGACTTCAGCTCTAGCTGCCACTCCGCCATCTTGCCATTGTGCAGCACCTGCAGCTTCTCCCAGCTCACCCTGCACACACACATCCCCCACACATCAGCATAGATGCACATTAGTATGCACGCAAGCATGCACGCACGCCACGCATGGCATGCATGCACGCACGCACAGACACACACACACACATCCACGCATACATCATCACACACATCAGCACAGATGCACATCAGCACATGTGGGCACACACACACACACACACACACACACACACACACACACACACTCACAACACACACACACACACACACACAACACACAACACACACACACACACCCCAGTCACAAGGATGTGTGTGTTTTGTATGTGTGTGTGTTGTGTGTGTGTGTGTGTGTGTGTGTGTGTTTTGTGTGATTTTTGTGTGTGTGTGTGTGTTTGTAGTGTGTGTGTGTGTGTGTGTGTGTGTGTTTTGTGTGTGTGTGATGTGTGTGTGTGTGTGTGTGTTTTGTGTGTATGTGTGCACATGCTTTACTCAGATTTTTTCTTAAAACAGTCAATGATAAGTAATGTATAAACAGGTCTGCTTTTGTCTATTTTAAGGAAATAGGACAGCAGAGAAAAGGAGCTAGTGAAGCAGGGGGGAAGAGAGAGAGGGGGAAGAGAGAGGGACAGAGACAAAGATAAGAGACAGAGAGAGAGAGACAGACCGACAGGCAGGAAGACAGACAAACAGAGGAGACACACGTACACACACACACACACACACACACACACACCCCACACACACACACACACACACACACAGAGAGAAAGGAAAACAGACAGCCAGCCAGCCAGCATGAGACAGACTAGAGAAAAACATTCTTTTATTCCTCATGTGCATTTCTTCATTGTGTAACTTCATTCAATTGCACACACGCACGCGCGTACGTATGCGCGCACACACACACACACACCCCCACACACACACCACAACACACACACACACTGTTTTATCAAATGACAGTTTCACAAATTGATCTCTGTTTGGCAGAGCACACGAGATCGCAAACACTGAAAACGACAAAGTGGACCATCAGTCAACAACAGACCCGCTCTGCCCCCCTCCAATCAGTTCCATGCCACTGCTGAGAGAGAGAGAGAGAGAGAGAGAGAGAGAGAGAGAGAGAGAGAGAGAGAGAGAGAGAGAGAGAGAAGAGAGAGAGAGAGAGAGAGAGAAGAGAGACAGACAGACAGACAGACAGACAGACAGATAGACAGAAAAGATGAAAAAAGGAACAGAAATAATAATAAAAAATTTTAAAAAAGAAACCGGAAGGCTCTATTCTGGAACAGGGGCGAGTGGGGGGATCTAATGCGAAAAAAAAAGAAAAAAATTTTAAAAAAAAAAATTAAAAAAAAATAAAAAAGGGGGAATCAACCCCGGGAAAAATTTTTTAACAAAAGGGGGGGGGGGGGGGGGGGGGGGGGGGGGGGGGGGGAAAGGGGGGGGGGGGGGGGGGGGGGGGGGGGGGGGGGGAGGGGGGAGAGAGAGAGAGAGAGAGAGAGAGAGAGGGGGTGGGGAGAGGGGGAGAAAGGCGAGGGAGGGATAGAGAGGGGGGGTGGAAGAGAGAGAGAGAGGGGAGAGAGAGAAGAGAGAGAGAAAAGAGAGAGAAGAGAAGAAAGAGAGAGAGAGGGTGGAGGGAGAGAGGGTGGGAGGGAAGAGTGAAAAAGAGGAGACAGACAGACAACAGAGACAGACAGAAAGAAAAAGGGGCAGAGGCAGAAAACAGAGAGAAAAGAGAAGAAAAGGGGGGGGGGGGGGGGGACGTGAGAGAGAAGAAGACAGCCAACAGACAGCAGGGAAAGAGGAGAGACAGAAGGAGGAGAGAGAGAAGAAAGAGGAAAAGAGAGAGAAAAAAGAAAAAGACAGACAACAGACAGACAGACAAGAGGGGACGAGAAGCAACGAGAAAAGAGTGAGAGAAAGACAAGAGAGGGGAGGAGGGGAGAGAAAAGAGGAGAGAGAGAGGAGAAAGAGAGAGGAGAGAGAAGAGAGAAAAGAGAGAAAGGGGGAGGGGGGGGGGGTTTTCCCGCCCCCGCGCCCCTCCCCCCCCACCCACCCCCCCCCCCCCCCCCCCCCCCCCCCCCCCCCCCCCCCCCTCCCCCCATTGCGGGCGGGGTGTTTTTTTCCTGCCCGGGGCTTCCGGCCGCCTCTATTTCCATGCCCAGAAAAGGGAAAAGTCTCCCCCGCTTTTCGTAACCACCACCCGGCTTTGGGGGTGAAAACATTGTGTTGTGGTGGGTTGGTTGTTTGTGGTGTGTGTGTGGTGTGGTGTGGCGTGTGCGTGCGCGCGCGCATATGTATTTACACACATACAGCGGCCGCACGTAAGACGGACCCCCCCCAGCATGTTTTTCACACCGCTCACCGTTTCAGGAGTCTGCAAATTTTTTTTTTTTAAAAAGGGGGGGTGGGGCCCTACCCCCCCCCCCCCCCCCCACACGCCCCTTTTCCCCAACCTGCAATACCAACCCGGTAAATATCAAATAAACATCAGGGTTTTTCCTCTTTTTGGGGGGTGGGGGGGGGTGGGGGGGGGGTTCGGGGGGAGGGCGCTTTGTCAATCGTTTACTGGGGAACTCAAAATGTCATCACTTTTTCACATGCTGACCTTTCCCCCCCTCCCCTCACACTCCTCCCTCCCTCCACCCCATCCCCATCCTCCAGCCCCCTTAAAAAAAAAAAAAAAGGAACCACCCAAAAATTTAAAATAGTTGCTGACAAACAAACAGAAAAACACCTCCCCCGCCAAAACTTGAATGTCAAACGAAAAGGAAACCCAAAAAAGAAAAAATGACGACGTTATGACACAGCGGGAACCACTGGAAACACATTTCCTGTCAGAGAGCGGCCGGCAACAGGCCCCCGGTGGGGGGAAACGGGGGAACACCCAGTTGGAAATCGGGGGGAACCCACCAGGAGCCGACGGGAAACCCCATTGCAGGTTCCAAAACAGATCTGTTTCCGGGGGTTTAAAAAAAAAAAGCAGGGAAGGTAACCCTGTCGTCCTTTGCAAAAGGGGTTACCTTTTCTCAGTTTCTGGGGCAAGATCTGAGGTAATTGTACATGCGTCCATTGGAACAAACTCAGACCAAACCCAAGAAATGCAGGGCTGCACAACTGAAAAGAAAAAAAAATAGAAGTCAACTTTTGGTCATGTCTGTATTTACAGGCCCACCGATCCCCCTCAAAAGAACTATTAAGGTGAAAACGGGGCAAAAAAAACCCCGGGGGGAAAAATTGGGAAAATAAAAAGCAATTTTTTTTCCCCTGCAACAGTTTTTTTTTTCTCAGTTTACGGCCAGCAAACAGGTCTGCAGAGTCCCCAAAAAAAGGGTTACGAGCTTAAGTGCACGCAAAACTAACGGGCAGGAAATACGACTGCATCACAGGGGGCACCTTTCCCTTAATTTTTTTTTTTTTATTTCCTCTCTCTCTCTCTCTGGTTGACCGTTGGGCTACTGATAGGGCTAAATTGCTTTGGGGGTATCCATTTTTGCCATTTGCCCTATGAAAACGGGGGGCACTCCGCTGACCACGAGCTCTAACACACATCACCTCCCTTGCAGATTTCCGAACATCGCGTATTGGGCTTTACCTGTACAAAAAAAAAAAACAACTCAAAAAAACGCAAGTAAAATTCGTACTGGCATTCACCCCCCCCCCCCCCCCCCCCCCCCCCCCCCCCCCCCTGTTTATCGCCAGTAACTTTCACAAGTATTTGCCCTTTTGTGAGGCATAGCGGGGTGATGGGGAAGTAGGTGAAGACACGCCGAAGGGAAGGCGTAAGGACGGGACTCGGGAAACAGGAGGGGGTGGGGGGACTGGAGGCATCGACACTATCTTAAGGATACTTTTTACATTATTTTTCATTTACAATTATCACCACCTTTGACAGCGCTGAAGTAGGGAAGGGTAAGGGGAGGAAGGAAAGTGGCTGACGGATAGAGTGGGGAGTGGTACCAAAAAAGACGGGAGGGCTTTCCATCTTTGTTGGTGGCGCTAATATCAAGCAAATATCTTTAACGTCAATCATAATTTTCATTTTTGAAAAAATATTTAATGTTGAGAGAGAATGTGGGGAAGGCGGAAAGGGTGAGAGAGGGGGTACAGTTGTTTTTCAGTTTCCTTCTGTCCTAGATATTAAGTGTAGACATCAAGTCATCAATAGTGAATGATAATCAGCAGCAGCAGCAGCATAATAAATAATAATAATAATAATAAAAGGGTGGGTGGGGTAGGACAAGCAGATGGACACCAAGGACAAGACAGAAATGCAAGGCAGCAGGACCCAGGCCTCCAGAGGAACTCTTAAATTGGTAAAGGAGAGAGAGTGCACAATTTTCTAAGAGAACAGATTTCTTTGCATTCAAAATATTACAAAATGAAAACACTGATTTTACAGACAGAAATCTTTTAATCAAAACTCGATTTTCAATACGTCTTTTTTTAAATGGAGCACAAATCGTGCATTCCTATTATATGACTTGCATGTCCTGTTTTTTTTTTTTTTCTCTTGAAACTCCCCTGCGTCTTCCCAATTCAGCTTCAAGCTTTGATAATTACATCTATATCAAATTGATGCCAATACATAGGCAGATAACGAGTCACTATAATATACTTTTTTTTTTCTATTCCAAAATGTATTACATATTTTGGTAAAGTGCACATTTGTTACTATTTTCAACGGCACCACACCATCCAGCACGGTATCTTTGCTGCAGTGAATCAATAAAACTTTTACACATCAGGGACTTAGAGTAAAAATCTCCAGGGTCCCATACACAATCGAACCCATTTCTGTTAAGATCTTGTGTATGACAAAAGCATGGCAATGAATTAATGCGTTTCGAATAAAACTGTATCGAACTAAGTGGTGTATTTCACCAAATTTTCATCAGACAGTAAATCACACCGACATATAATCGTTCTCCAACTTATTTAACTGAAAGTAAACAGAGCAAAAATTTCCCAGAGATTTCTTTCACTAATTCAGCCTTACTCCCTTCTCTCCAAATCTATTTAAAGTTTTTTTTTTTTATACTCAACAAAAGCGCAGTAAAACTTCTTATTTAGCATTTTGAATATTTTAATTAATGTTTTAGGAACGAATGCACGATACAGCGTACAATGGGAATAATGCACGCGCGCACACACGCACGCACGCACACACACACGAAATATATATATATATATATATATATATAATAGAGAGAGAGAGTAGAGAGAGAGAGATAGAGAGATGAGAGAAGAGAGAGAGAGAGAGAGAGAGAGAGAGAGAGGAGAGGAAGAGAGAGAGAAAGACAGGCAGAGAGAGGGAAGGGGGGTGGGTCAGGGTGTGTGTGTGCGTTAGAATTGTATGCAACAAGTGACAATTCATGTTGTTCAAACTGCAGCCATCCACGGGAGGCCACGTCAGAACTGTCATCTTATCAAAGTCAATTTCCCTACCCAGTCGTTAAAAAAGGAGGGGGGTAAAAGATTATCTGCAGACGCAAAAATTGCTTTAACACTTGTCTTCCATAAGATCTTAGATTTTTTTTTTTCAAGTTTTTCTCTTTTAGGAACTAAAAAATCCCTTCTGATGTATCATGTCTCAACAAGGTTGTCATAGAGTCTACTGTAAAGTGTTTATGTCAGACATGATGTAAGTTTAAACTCTGCAAGAACATGTTTGCTACAAGAACATGTTTGCCAGTGAGTTTACTCTACGTAGAATGCTCCACGGAGCTTCTTCACCTTTTACCAGCAGCAGATAGTAAAAACTCAGTGGTTTGGACGAACTTGAATTCGTTATCGTCTGAATTTGCCAGTCTTCTTGCAAGAGGTCGTTGACATAAGCCTGATCTTCGGCCTTCAGATCGGTGTGAAGGATTAGGAATGAGCACAAATCTTTACTTGTGGCATTCTTGGCATTTGGTCAGCTACCTCAATGCCTCGAATGCCAACATGACCGGAAACCCAAACAAAAACTCTCTCTCGTAACCAACATATTTCAGAGAATGTACAGTTTAAACAAGAACTAAGAACTTAGGGTGCTCTAAAGCAGACAGGGACTGGGAGAGGATCAGACGGCATAGTGTGTAATGATTTAGAATCAATTTGAATGTCAGGACCAACGCTGAAAGCAGTGAAGATAAAGCTGTCTGAGAGACTGAACATGTCCGGGCAGGTGCTGCAGCAAGCAGCAGAGGCAACTCCTTCCACTGATTTGGAACTATTTGTAAATAATTTTTGTAATGAAGGATATTCATAAACAAGCTCTGGAAAAAAAATGCACTAAAAGCCATGTGCAATCTTTGCGAAAAGAGGCCAGACCACAACGAATCTCTGAAGTGAGTTAAATCGATGGTGGACTATCTGGAAATTTGGACTAATCACACATACGACTCCAAGGTCAACATCTGCATTTTCAGATGGGGAAGAATACGGATTCCTATACGTGGAATTGCTCGGGGGTTCTCATCAAATTTCTTGGGAAATATTGGTTGAAAAACGCCTATCATAAGCAGGATTTGGAGTTCAGGGAAGAGGTTCAAAGAACAGCTTAGCAAACGTTTTACTCGACGATTGAGAACGGATGGTTCTCCCTGTACACAGGAGTGGTGTGGAACACCCCCAGACGGAGCTGAATGCCGTAATGGTGTTATGTGTTGGATCCGGAGATTAGAGGCAGGAAGGCCTCGCAGAAGAATACAATTGTCCAATTTTTGATCTGACAAGACCTCTTTGAAGATGAAGAGTGTTCTTATTGACACCCAAATCAGAGTGTGACATGAATCGGAGAATGTTTGCTGCTTTCGGACGGGAAATCTTTAAGTGCTGATGTTACTTTTAACGCTGAGGTTTTGGTTGAAAATAATAAGCAGAAATCTGGCTTCAAAAATACCAAAACCCATCATGAAAAGGTCCACAATTTCACATCTACAAATCTGTACCATTTTGTCAACAAAACTACAAGCGATATATACAGGCTGCATCAATGAATTCACGCAGGAATAACTACAGATACCAAATTAGATTTAAATCAAGTTAAATCATACGCTCTCAAATCAATATCAAATCAAGTGATAGAACCAAAGAAACAGATTTTTAAAAATATATATATATATTATCATATCTATCTATCTATCTATCTATCTATCTATCTATCTATATATATATATATATATATATATATATATATATATACATGAAGCTGGAAATGAAGCTGAAATAAAATTTACTTTTTAGAGGTACAGCTTGTGTGTGTGTGTGTGTGGTGTGTGTGTGTGTGTGTGTTTTTACGGAAGGGGGGAGGGCGTGAAGGGAAGCAGCACGCAAGCGCACGCGTGAGAGAAAGAAAGAGAGAGGGGGGGGGGGGGTGGAGTGAGAGTGAGACAGAAAGAGTGGGAAAGAGACAGGGAGACACAGAGAGAGAGAGAGCGACAGAGACAGAGAGAGAGAGAGAGAGAGAGAGAGAGAGAGAGAGAGAGAGAAGACGTTGTGAGCGACGGACGGACAGAGTATTGCCGATAGAGAAAGAGGTGAGGGTAGGTAGGAACTAGAACCAGCAGTTTGGCTTATCACTTCACTCGCCGCCTCACGTCAGCCTTGAAAAAAAAACGCATCATTGTGAAGGTGTACAGTCCAGCAGTGTTGTTTATCTATCAATTCACTTATTGCCACCTCGGCGTCAGCCTTTCAAAAGAAATGCGTCATCATCATCATCATCATCATTCATTCTCAGACTCTCTCTCTGTGTATATAAATACCCTAAGCTTCACGACCAACATTCTGAGACAGGTAGTGAACCCGTCGACGTCCGCCAGCGATGACTTTAACATAAGTATCATCCCACTAAATAAGTTTTGTCTACGTTCTGGGACAATCTGACATCCTCCTCATTCATCTTGCCTCTCCTCCTCCTCCTCCTCTCCCCTCAGCCCCTTCACCTCCCCGCCCAATTCCTGCAGCAACAGACGGGGAGGGGCAGGGGGCACTCAGACACACAGACGCAAGCACACACCACACACACACACACACACACACACACACACACACACACACACACACAAGAGAGAGAGAGAGAGAGAGAGAGAGAGAGAGAGAGAGAGAGAGAGAGAGAGAGAGAGAGAGAGAGAGAGAGAGAGAGAGAGAGAACGACGAACGAATCTTTTTAAATGAGGGAAAAAGCGGAATAAGCACAACATGGCTTTTTTATATCAATTCACTTATGCCACCCCGGCGTCAGCCTTCAAAAGAATGCGTCATCACTCATCATCATCATCATATCAGAGAGAGAGAGAGAGAGAGAAACAGACAGACAGATAGATACGAACAGAGAGAGAGAGAGAGAGAGAGAGAGAGAGAGAGAGAGGAGAGAGATGATAGAGAGAAAGGATGAAAGGTCGGAAGGGGATGACAAATCTCGCTGACAACATCAAAAGCTGTTTGACATTATCATACTGCACTCTCAACCGGCAATTGGCGTATCCCCCCCCACCCCCACTCACAACTAAAACGCCCTCTTCCTATCGCCGGCTTCCTCAACCCCCTTCCCCCCTCCCCTCCACCTCTCCACCTCACCCCGTCCTCCTTCACACCACCCCCTCCCCTCCCGGTACCTGCACCTCCTTCCCCATCTGACTCCCACCTTCCTCCCCCGTCCCGGCACGGCGATCTCGCCACCCTCATCCCCAGACCACAGACAAGGAACGGATGAAGTGTCTCTCTGGGCGCTGACATTTGGATATGAAGACAGAACTCACTTTTTCCACCCCTCTTTCAAATTTGCCATCGAATTACCGCCACATCAAAGCCCTGGTGGTTTCAGCTGCCGCTTGCAATGCCTCTCGACGAGAGACTGCAGGATAAGATATAGAACGGGAGCACGGAAGGGAGGGCTACGTGCGCACCATGCACGCGCGTGCGCGTGGATGCAGACAGACAGAGACAGACAGACCGACACACAGAGACAGACAGGCAGACAGAGAGCGTGCATGCCTGCACTTAACAAAGTGTGAGGGCGAGTAGTGATTTCACTGTTAAGTTTAGTCTTTTTTATATCATTATTACCAAAACACACTCTCCTTTAAATGCTTTTCTGGGCGAAATAAGCACGTTAAAAATAACAACCATTCAATTTAAGTTTTGCAGTGAGTGGTTCATGAAAAAGAACGAGCGCATGCACGCGTGCACACACACGCGCGCGCGTGCGCAGGGATGATGCGACCAGACAAACTTCAGATGCTGAAAAGCAGCTTCCGTGGAGATAAGATGAGCACTGGCCGGATGAACGATGCCATGCTACAAAGGATAAACGGGTCTGTGTGCAGATAATTAGCTGTGGATAGTTAACCTGTTTCTTAATCTGTCCGCCCACCTTCTCTTTCCGTTGCATGCAGGCGGGGCGGGCGCGTGCGATTGTGTGTGCGTGTGTGTGTGTGCGCGTGTGCACGCATGTGTATGTGTGTGTGTGATTATGAATGCGTATGTACGGTTATAGTATGCATGCGTGTGTGTATGCGTCCGTGCGTGCGTATGTGTGTATGTGTGTCTGTCTAAATGTCTGTGTTATATGAGTGTGTGTGCATGGATGTATATGCGTGTTATATGCATGTGTATGTGTTACTATGTGTGCGTCTGTGCATGTGTGGTGTGCTTGCGTGCGTGTGCATTCGTGTGTGTATGTACTGGTGTCTGTGCAGTGCGTATGTACGTGCGCGTGTGTGTGCATATGCAAGTGCGTGTGTGCGGGTGGGGTTGGGGGGGGGGGGGGTGCGCGCGCATATACGTACAAAGGTTGTTTTATTCCCCAATTTTCCTAAGATCTTCAAGAACCACAGCCCATATCCCTGACAAGCAGCATGCACACGTGCTTTGGTCAGTTTCAGAAGAAATGACTTAATGACAACCCCTGTATGGAAAAGACCATTTTTTGTGAAGAGCGAACTGTCAAGGACCAGCGTGATCTCAATGGACTGCTTAGAAATGGAACTGCACCACCACTACTAAAACACCACCATGGATCCACCATCATCCCTACTATCTGCGGAGCGAAGGTCATAGTGATACAGTGACGGACACTGGAGCAGTCAAGGACCCGGCTCTGCAACTCTCTGTCCTTGGTAAGGTGTAATGACCATTGTGATGTTCTGGCTGTCCCGCTCTGCACGCGCTGTCCAGCCAAGACTTCTGTAGGGCTGATATGAATCAAAGCCGGGATCTTTAGTACTCTTAAAAGTGTCTGTGCACACAAGAGTGTACACAAATGAAGGAGTCTGGACATGATCACGCTTGTTCCAGTGCTCTCATAGGAGACAGCAGACAACCCCTCCTTAGGGATTTCAAAGGTGCCAGTCGTTGCGGCCTGATGGGAATCGAGGCAGAGCACTTAGGTCGCCGTTGAACGGTTGGGAGTTCTAATTCTGCTGACACCCAGCATGAAACCTGACACGTTATCGCTGCCCATCGTAACTTTTTATCGTTCTGGTCCTCCCTAGAGTTCGAATAGGTCCCCTGTTTCCAATTCTACTCATATCACTTGCTGGATGTGGACTTGAAACCTGAATGAAACTAATTTACCAGTATGTATGCGCTGACTGATTTTAAGTGAGTGTAAGCACAATATATGATCCGGGCACAAGTGTGTTTGTTCCAATGTTCACCCCAGAAATGCAGGACAAAATCACCTGTGGGCTGAAAACGTGCAAGAGATTCCAACCTAAGTCTTGTCTTCTGTCCGCTCGACGAACAATGCCCCTGGGGCGCCCTGGATTGCTTTTTTTTCCCCGCCAGAGGGGTGGGCAGAGAAGAACTTGTTGGGAGTGAAGGGTTGGGGGGTAGAGGACAAGGAATGGAGAAACTAGGGAAGACACGAGGGACGGTGGAATTGGTGAAAGAGACTAGGGACGTAGAAATTGGTGGAAGAAAAGTGGGGGTCGGAACAAGTAAACATCTCGAGCGCTCTTATCGTGAGTAGTGGGAGGTGGTTATATTTGGCCGACTGTGCTTTAACACAGTGTTTATGAAAGCGGTAAAACCTTATACGCCCACATAGTTGAAGAAAGACAGATTGAGACGGCTGCTCCGCACCTCCAACGAGGAACGCAAGAGAAATGACTGTCAGACAGCCCGTCAGTTACACGCATTTCAGCGGGAACTTACCTCTTCCCGCGCTTATCAGACACTGTTAGCTTGCTTAGTACGGGGCAGGTACCCAGATATCCCACAACGACCCCCTGTCCGGGACCATCGCACAGAATACAGTGCAGGGAGGACGTCGCGGAGGCAGACTGGACAAGTCCTGGACGGACAACCTGGTGGACCCTACTGGATGTGCCCATCTTCACCTGACAGTCCCTGACCCAGGAGACTGAGACCCCTATGGGCAAGCCTTCATGTCCCATGTCTGTCACGGCACTTCAGCAGGACACATGGCCTTATTAGGATGACTCGCACTAGTTCAGACGGTTCGAGCTGCTTTTTTTCAGTTTCTCTCGCGATATCTGTACGGACTGCACGGAGACAGCTGTTTAACAGCAGAGTCGCTGTGTGCAAGAAATAATTGTTTACCTTTTTTTTTCAACCAGATGAAGGTGTGTTCTTGTAGCGAGTAAACGCTTTGAAACAACAGGGAAAAGGCCAATCCTTACCCCTCTCTCCCCCTGCCCTTCCCTCTCCCCTCCTCCTCGTCTCGCCTACCTCCCCTCCCGACCAACACCACCACCGTTGTTGTTTTTTTTTTTTTTAAACATTTGTAAAGGGTGCTGAATTTCTCGACGCCAATCCCAACAACACACACGGGACTGTTGTGTAGTGGACAAAAAGTCATATACAGACGAACGCCTAAATCTTTTATAACTTTATATCCGTGAATTCCCAAAATTGCTGGACGGATAGGATGAGCTAAAACGACCTGGATGACCTTTCACCCAACCCCCCCCCCCCCCCCCCCCCCCCCCCCCCCCCTTCATCGCCTTCCCTCTCCGGGCTTGTAGGGCTTATAACAATGAAACATTCCATTTCCTGTCAAAGAGGAAGCGGCATGAGGAAGTGGCGCAATACGATAAAAGATAATCGCATAAAATGTAGAGCTCTGGCACCTACTCTGGTATGGATGGTTAGAACAAGATCAAAATGAGGCTCAGTGTCGTAATTGTTGTAAATAATAAAAAATAATAATGAATACTTATATAGCGCCTATTCTCGGCTAGAGGCCAAGCTCTAAGCGCTTTACAATCAACACTCGTTTACACAACGGGCTGCCTACCTGGGTAGTGCCGACTGAAGAGCTGCCAGCTGGCGCTTCATTCAGTCGTTTCCCGTGTCATCCAGTCAGTATCGTTCAATATCGATCACTCATTTTCCTTACTTCCTTCATTCTTTCCATTTCTCACGCAGGGTGCATGCTATGTGTAACGTGTCATCCATACCAACGGCCAAACTGGCCTACTCTTCCGAAAGTTGGTGATGGGATTTTACGTGTGTGCAAGATGTTTGCATGCGTTCACACACGGAACCTCGGTTTACAGTCTCATTCGAAGGACTGTATGGGAAATGGAGTCAGAAACCAATGTTAACTCCGAGCGAAAAATCCCCCTGCACCGAAACGCCCCGGCGGAGGATCGAACCCGCAACCCCAGTGTGCATTGTGTTGTGTGCATTTTTTTTTTTAAATAATTTTCTTGGGGGTGTGGAAGGGACAGTGGGGGAGAGGATTAGGGGACGGGCGGCGATAGCATCCCAACTTTCTTTCCTCCCCCCATTCTCGCCTATTCACAACTTGATATCCACCTCCCCCCCCCCCCCTCTCTCTCTCTCTCTCTCTCTCTCTCTCTCTCTCTCTCTCTCTTCTCTCCATGTATTCATTTTTTGTTCATACTTAACAATACTCTTTCCAGCTTCCGTGACCGTTGACCGTATCATGTTTCTGTGTTCCTGCCGCCATTCTGTGACGCTTATGGAAAGGCTACTCGGTGTCGTCGCTGTTGTTGTTATTGTTGTCTGTCGGAGAGCAGGGGCGAGGAAGAGGCGGCGGCTGGCTGACGCGTTTTCCACTGTGGCAACAATCGGAACTTCCTGTGATTAGGGCCCCGGCTTCCAAGACCCGATTTCCTCTACCCCCCCCCCCCCCCCCCCCCCCCCCCCCCCGCCTGCCCAGCGCCCTGTCGTGGTCTCCATGCACACCACTGGTGGTGGCCCGCTACTTCAGCCCCCCCCCCCCCCCCCCCCCCCCCCCCCCCTCCATCACCCATCAGGCAGACCTCCATGCCTGGGCTGGTTTCGCTGGTAATTGACCCTCCATAAGTGTTTGCGACTTGAGGACCTTCTCTCATTATGGTCTTTTCTTTTTTTTTCTTTCTGTTTTCTTTTCTTCTTCTTTCTTTTGTTATGTATATATATATATATATATATATATATTATATATATATATATATATATATATATAAATGTCTCTGTGCTCTCACCTTCTGTTCTCATCGACCGTTGGCCAGATTGGTGATGGTGATGATGGGCTGAGATTGTTCCCGCGGAAACGCGACGGCTTGTTTGTCCTTCAATACTAAAGCGTTAAGAAGAGGGTAAGGAAAATTTGTTGCTTGTCCTCTAAGAGAGAGGGGGGACGCGAGGGGGGACGTAGAGAGCGGGGGGGGGGGGGGGGAGGGGGGGGGGACGTGTACAGAGAGAGAGAGGGGGGGGGGCAGCAATCAAGAGCGATAGGAATGGCAAGTGCAAAGGGTCAGGCAATAATACACAATGAGATCTATGTATTATTGACATACTACTTGAGCTTCTGCGTGAGCCTCAGAGGCCATTACTAGTCCTCTACACTTCAATTCTCTCTCTCTCTCTCTTCCCTCTCTCTCTCTCTCTCTCTCTCTCTCTCTCTCTCTCTCTCTCTCTCTCTCTCGTTTTCACTGAAAAAAAACATCGGGGAAATATAAACGAAGTCTTCTTCCTATCAACGAAAGTGTTGGGTGTGGAAAACCCCCGCTCCAATCTTAACGACCCTCACACCTACGTGTCCCCCAAGTTGTAGGCCGTCTTGCACGTGACACTCGGTGCTTCACAATACGCTCGGGGGCGAGTATCTTCCTGTTCTTGTCGGTGTAAGGTTGCTGCACCTGCCAGCGCCACGCAGGGACAATGGAGGCGGCTCCACCCATTTCACATCAACAGACGTCCGCTTAATCAACCTGACCATACACACACGTGAGCGCGCGCGCTCTTGAGTGAGTGAGTGTGTGTGTGTGTGTGTGTGCTGACGGAGACACTCTCTCTCTCTCTCTCTCTCTCTTCTCTCTCTCTCTCTCTCTCTTCACACACACACACACACACACACACACACTGCTTCGCAGCAACAGGTAAACACATTTATACTGTCTCTTCAAACACACACACGCGCGCGCGCGCGCACGCACACAACGCGTCCAACATATAGAAAGAGGGGTGGGGCTTCAGGAGGGGCAAAAGGGGCAGATACACAGTGAGCGAAATACACACATACACACACACACACATACACACGCGCGTGCGCACGCACGCACACACATACATACATCCATAGAGAGACGGACACAGAGAAACGGAGGAGATGATGATGAAGAAGAAAGAAAGAAAGAAAGATATGAGGAGGATGGAAGTGTGTGTGTGTGTGTTGTGTGTGTGTGTGTGTGTGTGTGTGTGTGTGTGTGTGTGTGTGTGTGTGTGTGAGAGAGAGAGAGAGAGAGAGAGGAGAGAGAGAGAGAGAGAGAGGAGAGATTGAATTCAAGAATTGTTGTGGTCAAGCTTCTAGCAGCCACTTCGCCTCTAGTGGAGGCACTGGTACTGGGACTGGACATCAACTAATGTAGAGAGAATTAAGATGATGGTGTTGAAAATCTCTATTGTCGAATGGAGACACTGGTGTTGGGACTGGACATTAAACAATGGACAAAGAGAAAGACGACGATGCTGAAAATCTTTATTTCCAAGGATAACAGATAAGCTGGAACAACTTTTTTCTCCTTCATTCAGCCCTTGACCTGGAAGTGGACTAAGCGTGAATAGCAAGCTCAAACTTTGATAACAAATATAAAAGTAGCGAGTGAAGGGGGGGGGGGGGGAGGGTGAGAAGCTGTAGTTCGATTGTAGTGCTCTGTACCGTTAACATTAACGCACAAATAAATCTAGACTGAAAGAAATGGAAGCAAAAGAAACGTACTGATAAAAAAAAGAACTCATCAGAGAGGAAGACCGATAAACATACATACAGACAGACAGTGAGAGAGACAGAGACGAAAAGACAGAGAGCCAGGCAGGCAGCCAAACTGACAGACAGGCAGGCAAACAGACAGTGAGACATACAGACAGACAGAGAGACAGGGAAACATACAGACAGAGAGACTGAGAGACAAGACACAGACAGACACACAGTCTGAGCAGCCAACCTGACAACCAGCACAGGTGTGGCCACACTGACGCAGCGTGCACCCTCCCCCCCCCCCCCCCCCCCCCCCCTCTCCAAAGGCTGGCAGACGGCGAGGACCACCACACGTCGTCGTCAGGTGACTGCCTTGGGCCCCCTGATAATAGCACAGCTGGAAGGACTACAGATGGCAAGTGCCACGCCACCCGCCCTCATTAAGATAGCACCACGTCAGACAGGCCACCACACCAAGGGCAAAGGTGGGGGCAGTGTGTGTGTGTGTGTGTGTGTACGTGCTCTGATACCACGAAGAAGGTTAGAGACAGGTACTGTTACATTAGTTACTGTAGGAAGGATGCGCTCCTAACAAGTCACACCGTTTACTTTTAGCTCAACCGACTCCCTCCGACTCCACCCTTCTTTATGAACGGCAGATGTCGCGGCAGCTGCTCTGGCTGGATCCCCGCCGTGCAGTCTGTGAGTGAGTTCGGTTGGTTTCATGCAAGCAACAGAGCCCTAGAGTCCAGATCTGTGGGTCTGAAAAGCTCAATATCAGATCCACACAACCAAACACTGATTCACGCGGAGCTTTCGTTCTGATGGGTCATGTTCTGTTTCTTTTTTCATATTTACAAGAAAACAAAAGTATTGTTCATCTGTTTTGTCGGTAACATTTGTTTTCCTTCTCATTAAAAAAAAAAAAAAAAAAAAAAAAACTCAGAGAGATGGGACAAGAAAGAACGGAATAAAAGAGAGAGCGCGAGATCCAAAAACATAAAGAGAGAGACAGAGACAAACTGAGAGACGGTCAGACAAACATAAAGAGAGAGAGAGAGAGAGCGAGAGGAGAGAGAGAGAGGAGAGAGAGAGAGAGAGAGAGAGAGAGACAGACAGACAGACAGACAGACAGACAGACAGAGAAAGAGAGAGAGAGGAGAGAGATAAAGAGACAGACAGACAGACACAGGGACAAAAAAGGTAACAACATATTTTTTTTCATTGATTCTACATCTTCTCTGTTTCAGTTTTCTTGAGATGATCACGTTCACAAGATCCCCATATCCCCATGCATACGAAAGCATGTTATAAGAACTGATTAACTCAACTACCAAACCAGACAAAGGAAGAGCGCAGATGAGGGTGCGTGCCCGCGTATCGGGTGTGATACAGACGGAAGCTTGTTGGTGATGCTGGTTTGTCCACGTGCGTCTGGCACGTGCATGTATGCCTGCACTGACACGCACGAGGAATGAAACTCCACTTTAGCAGCCTCTTAAACTAACACATGCCGGAATACGTATGGAGGCAGGTGTCATTAGTCCAGGTACCATTACGTGCCAATACCAATCTGCCTGCAAGCAGCTACTGGCCCTGCTGGTTCTGAGCCCATAGAAGTTCTGAGGCCTGATGGGACGATCCGTTTTCCCATGTCCCAGAGCAACAACTAAGACACTTTTTGTTTCCTTCTCTCTCAGTGACCCTCATCCCAGTCCCAACCCCTTTTGCCACAACCCCTTCTGCATCCTGATAAACACAACACCCACGCCAACTCTGTAACAGTCCTTGGGAGCTATCAACTTTGATCGCCATGTAGACACGCAAGTCGAGGAGACGCACTCTTATCAGATACGTCAGTGCCTTGTCCCTCAATACATACGTACACTGAACCATAATCAAAACAAGGGAGTTAAATATCCCACTCTCACTGAAGAGTCGCCGGTGCAGTAAGGAAAGATAAACAAAGTAAGCATACACAACCGTGAAAACGGAATACCACTGCCAAATCGGCGAGGTAAAATCGAGCATGTAAACCTGCACTCGTAAAAACGAGTTCAAATATCGATCAGAAGACAGGTACGTGAATGCAATTTTAAAGGGAAAACTAAAAAGCGGTGCGGCATCCGTCAGTGTGGAAAGACGACGGAATTGCTTCTTTCTTTTTTTTAATCCTTAACCTCTAACTGTTAGACTGCATTCTGTCACCCATGAAAGCTGACGTGACAGCGAAGAGAGCAGCAATCTCTTTTATATATTGCACATATACATATGAAGACTATGAACCAAGTGTCTTCCACACACACACACACACACACACACACACACCTCTTTATCTTGACCATCTTTCGTTGATTTTTTAATAATATTTCTCGCTTTATTCTTTCATTATTCCTGGTTTTGTTGTTTTTTTAAATGTCGACCCATCCTACGCTCTGTGTGTGTGTGTGTGTGTGTGTTCCTCTCGCTGACCCCATCTTGCTCCTCCCTTCCTCTTCCCAAGCCCTCCTCACCCTATTCCTCAAACTCCCGCTGGAACAAAACTACCGAGCTTAATCCCAATTCCCACTTTCTCTGTTCAAAAGGATGCCTTTCCTGGTCATATTTGCTGTCGCCACGTTTATCAGAGAAATTGAACGTGGCTGAACCTAAAGCCGTATTACACTTCACGAGTCTCTCTCTCAAGTGCTCGCACTTGTGCTCGCTTTTCTACGTACGACAAGCGTGATCACCGTGATAAGCGTGCGCGAGAGCGAGCACTCGTCCATTCTGGGAGAAGGTGAACGTGCTCCGCTTTCCGACACGGCACATGCTCAAAGAAAGTGATCTTTAAATAATGCTGAAAAGCTGACTAATGCTTAAAGCTGTGGGTCTTATGTTCCGCAACCCAGCGTCTCCTCTGGGCACGTTTTTTTCCCTTTTGTCTGTGTTATTCTTCCTGAAAATAAAAATAAAACAATTGCAGCTCAAATTTTTAAAAATGTGTCCTCGCTTTCACATTCTCCGCACATGATTGTACATGTAATTCAATGCTCTTCAATGAAGCGACGAAGTCAAAACACCTCAAAGTGCACCGAATAAACAACATGGAATGCATCACCGACGTTGGCAGAGCGCCAGACTCATGATCGTGGTGATCCAGGGGTTGAGGGTTCGAATCTCCGCCGAGGCGTTTCAGTACAGGGGAATTTTTCTCCCGGAGTTAACATTGGTTCTGACTCAATTTCTCAAAAGTCCTTCTAATGAGACTATATACAGACGTTTAAGGCGTTAACGCGCGCATAACATCTTGCACACCCCATCACCATCAAATCGGATGAGAATGCCAGTTCGGCCGTCGATTTGAATGACAAACACACAGAACTTGCACCAAAAGAATAAAAATATGAGTGAAAATGAATGAAAAACTGCATGTCTGAAAGATTAAATGACACAGGAAAGAACTGTATATAAAGGAAGTTTGCAGCTCTTCAGTGGGTCTATTCAGGTAAAAGTATGGATTGTAAAGCACTTAGACCTTGGTCTCTAACCGAAGACAGGGCTATGCAAGTATCCTTACACTGATAAAGTGATGGATGAGATCCGTGTCCAAGTTATATCACCAGTCAATGTGCTAACTGCTTCCTGCGAACACACCACGAAATGGTGAGGCAAGCAAAAGACTGAGCTCAAGAACAAAGTCCCTTTCTTGCACTTGAGCAACAGACTCGCCTGGAGCCAGGACACACTCGCCAAGCGTGATGAGACTCGCCCAGTGAGAGAAGGGACCAGCCTAGTGTGACAAGAGTCTCGCGAAGTGTAGACTCGCGAAGTGTGACGAGAGACTCGTCTAGTGTTACAAGAGCCTCGCCTAGTGTGACGAGAGACTCGCCTAGTGTGACGAGAGACTCGCCTAGTGTGGTGACGACAGCCTCGCCTAGTGTGACGACAGAGTCACCTAGTGTGACAAGAGACTCACCTGGTTTGACAAGAGACTCGCCAAGTGCGACGCGAGACTCGCCACAACTCGCTTAGTGTGATGAGAGACTCATTAGTGTGATGAGAGACTCACCAAGTGTGATGACAGACTCGCCTAGTGTGGCGAGAGACTGGTCTAGTACAATAGACTCGCCTAGTGTGACGAGAGACTCGCCTAGTGTGACGACAGACTCGCCTAGTGTGACGAGAGACTCGCCTAGTGTGACGACAGACTCGCCTAGTGTGACGAGAGACTCGCCTAGTGTGACGACAGTCTCGCTTAGTGTGACGACAGACTCGCGACTCGCCTAGTGTGACGAGAGACTCGCCTAGTGTGACGAGAGACTCGCCTAGAGTGACGAGAGACTGTCCTACTACAAAAGACTCGCCTAGTGTGACGAGAGACTCGCCTAGTGTGACGAGAGACTGGCCTACTACAAGAGACTCGCCTAGTGTGACGAGAGACTCGCCTAGTGTGACGAGAGTGTGACGAGAGACTCGCCTAGTGTGACGAGAGACTCAACTAGTACAAGAGACTCGCCTAGTGTGACGAGAGACTCGCCTACTACAAGAGACTCGCCTACTACAAGAGACTCGCCTAGTGTGACGAGAGACTCGCCTACTACAAGAGACTCGCCTAGTGTGACGAGAGACTCGCCTAGTACAAGAGACTCGCCTAGTGTGACGAGAGACTCGCCTACTACAAGAGACTCGCCTACTACAGAGACGCCTAGGTGACGAGAGCTGCCTATACAAGAGACTCGCTAGTGTGACGAGAGACTCGCCTAGTGTGACGAGAGACTGCTACTACAGAGACTCACCCAGTGTTTCGAGAGACTCGCCTAGTGTGACGAGAGACTGGCCTAGTACAAGAGACTCGCCTAGTGTGACGAGAGACTGGCCTAGTACAAGAGACTCGCCTGGTGTGACGAGAGACTCGCCTAGTGTGACGAGAGACTCGCCTAGTGTGGTGAATACAGTCTCGCCTAGTATGACGAGAGACTTGCCTAGTATGACCAGAAACACGCCTAGTGTGAACAGGCTCGCCCAGTGTGACCAGAAACACGCTTAGTGTGTGACCAGACTCGCCTAGTGTGACTAGAGATTCGGCTAGTGTACCCGAGACTCGCCTTGTGTGACCAGAAACACGCCAAGCGTGATCAGTCTTACCTAGTGTGACCAGTGTTGCCAGGTGTGACCCGAGAATCGCCTAATGTAATGATATACTCTCTTTTCTGTGACAATACACTCTCCTAACGTGACAAGAGACTCGCCTCGTGTGATAGCGGCTTTCAAGACCTACTGGTCATGCCTCATAGACAATACACACACGCACGCAAACATACACACACACACACACACACACACACACACACACACACAGTCATTACAGATTCCTGGCAGATACTGTGCCACCGACAACGTACGTACTGCACGGGACCTAAGAGACACACAACGTTCGTATGCAGCTTTGTTGGAATGATTATCGGCCCATTCATCATCACCCGCGTCAGTTTGGCGGCGCGTCATACAAAAAGCGGTCCCCCGACTCTCTGACATGCATCACATGTCACACGCGCATATGGGTTACGCTTGGGGTACTGGCAAGTACGTCTGGTATGCGTACGAATTCATCTCTCTCTCTCTCTCTCTCTCTCTCTCTCTCTCTCTCTCTCTCTCTCTCCCTCCCCCCAGCCCACCTCCATGACGGGAAAACCCTAGGCAATACCCTTCCAAGCTGCAACATGCTGGTCTCATTCACGTTCATTCAATGCAACGTGGTACTAAACTCGTTCACGATACCTCTCATTGTGGAAGACAATGGAAATGGAGAAAAGGTGTGTGTGTGTGCGTGTGTGCGTGTGTGTGTGTGTGTGTGTGTGTGTGTGTGTGTGTGTGTGTGTGTGTGTGTGTGTGTGTGTGTGTCGTGCGAGCGTGTGTGCGTGCGTGTGTGCGCACGAGCATGAGAGAGAGAGAGACAGTTAGACAGACAGACAGACAGATAGATAGATAGAATCAGAGACTGAGAGAAAGGGTGTGTGTGTGTGTGTGTGTGTGTGTGTGGTGTGTGTGTGTGTGTGTGTGTGTGTGTGTGTGTGTGTGTGGGCGCGCGCGCGCATGCGAAACAGTGTAAAGAGAAAGAAAGGAGACTGGCATGGAGTGGAATGGGAATTCCATCATGAAGCTAAGCGAAGTCAGATATAGATATTCCCTGCATATCTGGCATTGGCATCGTCACAATGCCGGTATATATTCCAGCCATCATCCAGCCTTGAACACAACGTGTCGACATTATGGAGCTGCTCTTTGAACGGGGAACAAAAAAGTGGCAAGAATCTTCCGCCGGCTACAGCCATCACGTCAGGTTAAGTGAGACGTTGACTGGAACGCACAATTCACTCCGACACACTGAACGGTTTACTGAGCTGAGACGAAACACACAAGTAAACACACACACAACAAGATGGCAAATAACGCTAAACATAAAACAAAAAAGACAATATCTTGACTAACATGTCTACTTCAGGCGTTATAAACAACAGAATAACACAACGCACAAAACAACACTCAACATGAAGGAAAATTGCCACGTCAACTCTCTTCCCCCAAAAATTAAATAAACAAATGAACAACAGCCATTTTGTTGCAGCTACTAAAATACTGATGACTCCAGCAGTTCTTGCAGCACCATTTACCCCAATACAGAGCCATGGAATGACAGCCAGCCTCACACTGGCGCCATACCTGTGCCCCAAACACACCCGAACAAATTAAGGCCAGATGCCACAGATGATCTATTTTCCCTCTTTAAATGCAGCGTCTTCGTCTTAGAGATAACGTATATACAGTGATACGATACAAACGTTCAAGCCATTATCAGAAAGAAAATTGAAGAAAACAAGAAAACGTATATGCAATGGGACAATACTTAAGTTCAACCCATTATTAGAAGGAAAACATGCAAAGCATATAAACGTACTCCAAGTTTATCTTGAACATGCATGAGATATTCCATAAAGAGCGAAAAACCGTTTTGGGCCGTTACAGCCGTTAGTAACGGCTATTCTGGTAAACATCGGGCATCATCCGTGACCCATAATGAACATACACTACAAATTTTCTGAAAGATAACCAACCGCCGTGGCGAAGTGGTTAGCGTCGCGGACTCCCGGCTGGGAGGTCGTGGGTTCGAATCCCATCAGAGTCATGTGGGTTTTTTCTGCCCCGACCGGCTCCTACCCAGAGTTGAGTTTGCTGCGGACTCAGTTGGGAAGACTGGGACCACACAGTCGAGTTTCATCCACTTAATGGATGCGTTTCTGAGAGTGTTGCTCAAATTTCATGACCAACACTGCAGGTATCTGTATCTCTCGGGCCTGGTTGACGCCGGGATATATTATGAAAGGAAGCGTAGAGTACAGCCCTGTCATGTAGTCTCAGACCGAAATGGAAATCCGTAGCATCATCTTAATCATCCTCATTCTCATCGATCAGCATTAAAAAAAAAAGTCTCAATTTCTGTGGGCCTTCATGCCCTGCTCTCATGGTGATCTCAGTTTCGATGTCCTCTCCACGTCTGTGGTCTTGGTTTGGTTCCGTCGGGGTCACCGGTATCGGCGAGTCCATGGGGGCTGTCGTTGGACGGACGTGGTGGCGCCCTCTGGAGGGAGAGCTCACTCACGCCGGCTCCGCGACTAAGCAATTATTGTCGTCAGTAGGGGCTTAGTAGGAGGTGTCCTGCGTATGTTAGATCAGAACAGGCGCCACTGAACACCACCGAAGTGACTCGGCAGCAGTGCAGTGTCTCCTCCGGTGGGTTGCCTCTTGGCGACTTGACACTGACTGCCCCCTGTGGATTGTCGGTGCCGGGGCTACGGCGGGGCCGACCGGGCTGTGGCTGTGGACGGGGTGTCGAAATGAGCGGCGTGTGTGCACTGCCTCTGAGGTGGCGCAGAGGTTGGGACAGAAAAAGAAAAAAAAAAAAAAAAATTCTGAAAGATCGGCCAAGCACTTTCTGTGATATTCCATAAAGAAGAAAAACCGTTATGGGCCGTTATAGCCGTTAGTAACAGCTATAACGGTAAAATAAAACATCGGGCATCATCCGTGACCCATAATGAACATACCTACAATTTTCAGAAAGGTCGGCCAGTAGTTTTGTCTGGAGTGAGTGGAACACATTTTGACCAAGGACGGACACACACACACACACACCACACACACACACACACAGAGCATTTCTTCGTTCCCATTGTATTGTAAAGTACTCCCTGCTGTATAAGAACTGGGAGTAAAAAAAGGAAAACAACTTGGACAAGTAGATCAAAATGTATTACCAAAATAGATAAATATAAACACGTATGAACACGCACGCACGCACGCACGCACACACGCGTTTGTGTGTGTGTGTGTGTGTGTGTGTGTGTGTGTGTGTGTGTGTGTGTGTGTGTTGTGTGTGTGATGCATCTTACTCAGGATAGGCCTTGTTTATGTACTGCCGTACCGTTCTGCTTTCCATTTACCAAAACAAAGAGCTCACCTGTTTCCTGGCTAATTACGAGCATAAACTATGCTGCACTCCAATTGTACGCCATGCAAAAGGCAGACAATGGGATGGAGAAGTAGGTTGGGCCTTCAACCTCTCACCTCATCCATCTCCCTCCTTATCATCCCGCCAATAGTTACCCGGAGCCCCCATCATGCTGTCTGATTGTAACGAGCCCCCGAGATAGCTACCTCACTGTTACCAGATTACTGCCTGCAAACTGACCCGTCTTCGCCTGTTACTACTACTCCACTCAGTCTTCATCTGACATCCTGTTATAACATTCCCTCCGTTAATGGATTCCTCTTCCCCCTCCTCCCCTGCCCCCGCCATGTGATATTTTGCAGAACCCCCTCCCCCCGCATGTGATATGTTGAGACTATCTGAAGAAACGCCCCCACAAGCGGGCGAAAGACTGGAGAATCCAATAAACTTTGGAAAATATTCTACATCAGAAACTGCTCCTTTGTAATCCCTTGCTTTATATCCGTTAAGGCCCCACCCCCCCCCTCACCAACCTTCCTCCCTATGTGATATGTTTAGCAGACTATCCCTCAAGAGCCCCCCCCCCCCCAACCCCCAATCCTACCTCCCTCCAGAAAGGGGCCAAATATTGTGTATCGAAATGAACTTGGGAAATTCTACATCGGAATGACTGCTATTTGGTTTGTTTCATTTTAATTTTGATTTTCATCAAACCTTTATCAGTGTCAGAAAGTGATGGCAACCACGGGTTAAAGTGGTGCCGGCTTACCTTGCGAATTTCATCTGTCAGTAGACAGCAGAGCTGACCACTCTGACTGTTGATTTTTTTTTTTACCTCCCTTGTATCTTTAAATGAATCCTCAGAGACTTTCCTCCCATTATTTACTACTCTTATTAGTGAAATGATTTTAGTTTGAGCCGTTCATTTTCTCCTTACAGCGCTTCCTTCTATTTTGCTTGTCTACTCTTTCATCATCTTCTTTGGGTTCCGATGCAGTTTTATTTCTGAACCTCGTGTGATGAGAATACCACATATTAAGATGGATGTCCTATTGGTGATGTCAATGGAAGCTTCGACACAATCAGCACGTCTCCACTGATGAGTCAGCGAGCGAAAGGACTTCGGACGGCAATATACGTGATTCTGTTTTCAAGGCAGATCATGGTGATCTTTATAGTATATTCAAACGCCTTGAACTTCTACTCGTTATCTTTCTCTTGCAGCCACGTACTACCACCGCTCATTCCCACCCCACCCCACCCCATGATGGTTTCTGTTTTCAAGGCAGACTATAGTGACCTCAAAGGATTTTAATATTCATATTCAAAGGCCTTGAATTTCCTACTCGTTTTCTTTCTTGTAGCCACTTACCCCCTCCCCTCCCCTCTCTCTCTCTGTCTCTGTCTCACTTTCTCTCTACTCGTTTTCTTTCTTGTAGCCACTTACCCCCTCCCCCCCCCCTCTCTCTCTCTCTCTCTGTCTCTGCTCTCTCTCTCTCTCTCTCTCTCTCTCTCTCTCTCTCTCTCCACCCCCCCTCTCTCTCTCTCTCTCTCTCTCTCTCTCTCTTTTTTCCTTCCTTTCTTCCTGTGTTTAAATCTCTGCCATGTCATTGTTTTAATGATAGAAGAATTTTAGCCTGCACCTGTTTTTACCCCCTACCTTTTTGTGCAACAACGTGTGGTGTGTGTGTGTGTGTGTGTGTTTTCTGTAGGTACACATCTTCTCTGTCTCTGTGTGTGTTTGCTGTTGTATGGTTGCTTACATTTCTTCATTGCTTGTTATGTTGTTAGTTTATTAAGATGTGTTGTAATTTATAGTTTGCAAACACCCCCGAAATAGACTAAGAATTAAGGCCTTAACTGAATAAATCATTTCACTTCATTTCATTTCTCAACCTGAGATTTTAAGAGATTGTGGTGCGCGCACACACAACACACACACACACAACACACACACACACACACAACACACACACACACGCGCTAGACGAAAAAAAGGTCTTCAAACGATTATATCCAACAGGACGGTGAAACCCAGTCAGGCGGAGACGGATGGAAGGATGCCATCCATTAGCAGGACTCAGTTAGGCAGCAGGCATGGCCGCATTCTTTCTGTGCATCGTCTGCACTCCTACAATCACCGCTGAAGCGGCAAGCAAGGACGGGCACGACGGCGAAAATGGTTCACTCACTCACTCACTCACTTACCTCACACACACACACACACACACACACACACACACACACCCACACACACACACACACACACACTCTCTCTCTCCTCTCTCTCTCTCTCTCTCTCTCTCTCTCTCGCTCTCGCTCTCTCTCTGTGCCCTCCACTACATCAGCTTGTCAGGAGGAGGAACAGAGGTGACGAGTGCTGGGACCTCCATCACAGTCTTCGACATTCTGTTGTTCCCGTCTGCATAATCCACTTTTCAACAATGGTTTGGTGTATCCGCTCTCTTTGCCCAACTTGTAATGAACCAATCAGCTCCCAGGTTATGGGAGTTCATTTATGAATTGGCTGTGTATTCCAAGCGAGACAAGAGAGGCTGTACTGTGTTTTTCGTTTTGCTGTTGTTGTTGTTTTTGTTTTGTTTGTTTTTTCTTCACAGCAACCGTTTGCGTTCACAAATAGGAGAGACAGTAATGTTTCTTCGTATTTCACGGCTGCCTTTTGTTGTCCGCGCGAAGCCGGAGAGATTGTCGAGTTCTGTCTATATTTCACGACAACTGCTTGTATTCCTGGCAAGATCAGACAGCCGGTAATGTTGTGACCGTACTGCATAACAACCCTTTGTATTCCAAGCGAGACCAGAAACACTGTAAAGTTTCCTTCGAATGTCATAGCAACTGCATGCATTCCACTAGAGACTAGAGAGACTACCGAGTTTCGACGTGCGACCAGACAGACAACTGAGTTTCGACATCAGACCAGACAGACTACTGAGTTTCGACGTGCGACCAGAGAGACTATTGAGTTTCGACATTAGACCATAGAGATTACTGAGTTTCGACGTGCGACCAGAGAGACTATTGAGTTTCGACGTTAGACCAGAGAGCCTATAGTTTTGACGTGAGACCAGACAGACTAGTGAGTTTCGACCTGAGACAAGTAAAGAGACTATTGAGTGTAGACGTGAGACCAGAGAGCCTATAGTTTTGACGTGAGGCCAGAGAGACCACTGAGTTTCGACCTGAGACCAGAGACTATTGAGTGTAGACGCATTTCAAGGCAACCAATTGTATTCCATGTCAGACCAAGAGATGGTCGAGTTTTGTCCGTGTTTCAAGACAACCGTTTGTGTTCCATCATTCATTCATTCATTAATCCCATCACTCCCGGTGGAGCACAGGCCATCGACGACCCTTCGCCATCGCTCTCTGTTCTGGGCTGTTTGGCCATTCCAGTCCAGCTGGTCCCTTGTTGTTTCAACTCCGCCTCAGTGTCTCGCCTCCAGCTGTTGCGAGGCCGGTGTCGTATATAATACTGTCGCCGTGGAATTGTATCGCAGCGATAGCATTTCACGTGAAATATTGTTGCAGCGACAATATTGCTGGAAAAAATTGTCGCGCGACAACTTTTCACGAAAAATTTTCCCATAGAATATTGTAGCTGTCCATAAAATACTGTCGCTCGAAATTTTGCGACAGTTTTTTGCGACAGGACACTGTGAAATATTGTAGTCAGTGAATACTGTCGCTTGCGACACATTTTCACGTAAATCTTACTGCTAGAGTTAACATTTCCTGTGAAATATGGGTCGCAGCGTAATTTTGCGACAGCTTTTTGCGACAGGACACTGTGAAATATTGTAGTCAGTGAATACTGTCGCTTGCGACACATTTTCACGTAAAATCTTACTGCTAGAGTTAACATTTCCTGTGAAATATGGTCGCAGCGATAATTTTTCATGAACCAGCTGCAGTATTTCCCGGGAAATACTGTCGCTGCGACACGATTTTTATGAGCGACAGTATTATATACGACACCGGCCTTCCTCTTTCCCTGCGGGTTCCAGGTCAGGGCTTGCGTGTGGTGCTGGACGCTGGCTTCCTGAGGGTGTGTCCGATCCAGCCCCACTTCCTTCGCAGTATCTGCTTGGCCACTGGTTCCTGTCCTGCTCGCTCCCACAGATCTTCGTTTCGGATCTTCTCCTGCCATCGGATTTAGTAGATGCGCCTCAGACAGGTGTGGTTCTGTTCCATAAGAGACTGGAAAGACTGTAGTGTGTTGACTACATTTCACTGCAACCGTTTGTATTCCAGTGAGACTGAAATGTTTCGTCCATATTACATGACAACCGTTAGGCGAGACTGTAGTGTGCTGTCCGCATTTCAAAGCAGCCATTTGTATTGCATGCGAGATCAGAGAGACCCTAATGTTTCGTCCGTATTTAACGGCAATCCTTTATGTTCCAAGCAAAAAAAAAAAGATAGGCTGTAATGTGTCTGTGTTCCATGCGAGACCATAGAGACTGTAGCGTTTCGTCCGTATTTCACGGCAACCGTTTTATTCCATGAAAGATGTGAGAGAGACTACAATCTCTCGTCCGTATTTCACGGTAACCGTTTGTATTCCACGTGAGATCAGAGAGACCGTAGTGATTCGTCCGTATTTGACGGCAACCCTTGGTGTTCCACACGAGACGAGAGATCGTAATAATTATTTCGTCCGTATTTCACGGCAACCGTTTGTATTCCACGCAAGACCAGAAAGATATGAGTTTCGTCCCTATTTCGAGTCAGCCGGTTTGTGTTTCATTCGAGACCTGAGAGACAGTTATGTTTTGTCCGTACTTTACGCCACTGTTTGCATTCCACGCGAGACCAAAGAGACAGTGTAATGTTTTCTGCGTACTTTACGCCACTGTTTGCATTCCACGCGAGACCAAAGAGACTGTGTCATGTTTTGTCCGTACTTTACACCACTGTTGCATTCCACGCGAGACCAAAGAGACTGTGTCATGTTTTGTCCGTACTTTACACCACTGTTTGCATTCCACGCGAGACCAAAGAGACTGTGTCATGTTTTGTCCGTACTTTACACCACTGTTTGCATTCCACGCGAGACCAAAGAGACTGTGTCATGTTTTGTCCGTACTTTACGCCACTGTTTGCATTCCACGCGATACCAAAGAGACTGTGTAATGTTTTGTCCGTACTTTACACCACTGTTTGCATTCCACGCGAGACCAAGAGACTGTGTTATTTTTGTCCGTACTTTACACCACTGTTTGCATTCCACGCGAGACCAAAGAGACTGTGTCATGTTTTGTCCGTACTTTACGCCACTGTTTGCATTCCACGCGAGACCAAAGAGACTGTGTCATGTTTTTGTCCGTACTTTACGCCACTGTTTGCATTCCACGCGAGACCAAAGAGACTGTGTCATGTTTTGTCCGTACTTTACACCACTGTTTGCATTCCACGCGAGACCAAAGAGACTGTGTCATGTTTTGTCCGTACTTTACGCCACTGTTTGCATTCCCACGCGAGACCAAAGAGACTGTGTCATGTTTTGTCCGTACTTTACGCCACTGTTTGCATTCCACGCGAGACCAAAGAGGGCTGTGTCATGTTTTGTCCGTACTTTACACCCCTGTTTGCATTCCACGCGAGACCAAAGAGACTGTGTCATGTTTTGTCCGTACTTTACACCACTGTTTGCATTCCACGCGAGACCAAAGAGACTGTGTCATGTTTTGTCCGTACTTTACACCACCGTTTGCATTCCACGCGAGGCCAAAGAGACTGTGTCATGTTTTGTCCGTACTTTACACCACTGTTTGCATTCCACGCGAGACCAAAGAGACCGTGTCATGTTTTGTCCGTACTTTACACCACTGTTTGCATTCCACGCGAGACCAAAGAGACTGTGTAATGTTTTGTCCGTATTCCACGGGAGATCAGGAAGACCGTCGTTTTCGTCCCTATATCATGGCCACCGTTGTATTCCACGCGTGACCTGAGAAACTCGTGCATTTTATCGGTTTTTCATAGTATGCACCTGTACATCAGTTTGTAAGAGACAGAACAGAGATAGCTTTTTTTCCACCTTTGGGTCAAATGATGAAATTGCTACAGACCTACATTTGCAGAAGAACAACACGTGTCCTTCGCAGTCATTGCCAGCTGACAGTACTGACAATCTTTACTTTCGTTCCTCTCATTTAGGCGACAGATTCGACAATCCAACCCGCCAATAACTCTAGACCGATTAAGTTGGACACAACTCTGAAATGCAAACATAACCCCCAACAACCCTTCCATACATGTAATTAACTCCCGACGTCAGGTTGTCGACTTACCAGACGAAACGTTCTGATATATCACGAGAAATGGGCAAACAAACTGCCAGAAATGCTGAAAGCATGGCTGTCAATAAACGACAACTGCAAGTTTTGTATTGACTGATTTCAACAGTCTGACAAGCACAGGCAAATATATGCACGATGGTGCCAGCAAAGCCGCAACTTAACTGACATGAATCCAGGAATGACAACTCGCACTTCGGGAAAGAAAAAAATTCAATAACTGGGAGTTCGGAAGAGAATGTTTGCAACCGGGTCTCTATATAAAGCAATCATCATCGCACACATGCGCGTGCTACGTGCCTGCCTCCTCTCTCTCTCTCTCTCTCTCTCTCTCTCTCTCTCTCTCTCTCTCTCTCTCTCTCTCTCTGTGTGACTGTGTGTGTGTGTGTGTGTCTGTGTGTGTGTGTGTGTGTGTGTGTGTGTGTGTGTGTGTGTGTGTGTTGTGTGTATGTGGTTGTGTATGTGGTGTGTGTGTTGTGTGGTGTGTGTGTGTGTGTGTGTGTGTGTGTGTGTGTGTGTGTGTGTGTGCGTGCGTGCGCATTTGCACGTATGTATGTGCGATCGCGAAAGGATTTCTGCTCAGTTTAACACATCTGGAAAATAGAATTCAACGTTGTCTATTCTCCATCTTCATACATATGCCAGTCATTCATCCAAAACTAAAACAGATATATTGAAGCTAGAAATATGAAATGCAATCTACGAGCACAAAAAAGAAAGGAATGAGGGCCTGGAGTCTTGATTGCTCTCTGTCTGCCTGTCTTCCTGCCTGCCCCTATCTCCCACACTGAATCGTTCCTTTGGCTCTCAGTGGCTTGTGTTGAACCCTGGTGTTTGTTCCTTCTCCCCGCCGGACCAAGGACGTATGTTATATGGCAGCATATTTTCTTCATACGCCGACAATAACTGTTTTCCCTGTTTTCCACGCGAAAACAGACATCGCCTTCATGAAAGCAATGATAATACGGGAAATCGGTTATCATTATGCAGAGTTTACAATGTAACACCTGTTTTCCTTGTTTTCCTGAATATCTCATCACCGAGAAGGGGATGATAATGGGTAACCGGTAAACACTGTGTGGCTTTCATATAACTGTTTTTCCTATTTTCCACAAGAAAACAGTTCTCATCTTCAAGACAGCATTCACAATTGGGGAAACAAGTAACTATTATTCGAAGGTTATCATTTTATAACCGTCTTCCTGTTTACCATAGGAAAACGGGGTTTTCATCTTCAAGAAAGTTTTGGTAATGAGGGAAATTGGTTACTATTATGCGGGGTTTAAGGTTTCATACCTGTTTTTCCTGCTATCTATAGGAAAATAGTCCTCATCTTCAAGAAAACATGGATATCGTTAGGGAAATCGGTTACTATTATGGATTTACAATGTAACAACTGTTTTCCGTGTTTTGCACAGAAAAACTCTCTTCTCATCTTCAAGAAACCAATGATAATCGAGGAAATCGGTAACTAGAATGAGGCTTTAAGATATTATGCCTGTTTTCCCACGTTTCCCGAGGAAAAGAATTATCATTCTACAAGAAAACAGCGATAATAGGAAAGTCAGTTGATATGCTGTCCCAATGGAAAAAAAAAATTCCAGTCCTTCAAGAAACAATGAAAATAACTATTTAAAAAAACGGGAAAAGAAGTATTGCATTATCACTACTTTAACGGATAATAATGGTTTTTCCTCGAGAAAATGCGCATTACGGATGCAAAATGTTATAATACATGTTTTTCCTCTGTGTGTATGATTTTTTCCCCCAAGAAAATCGATATCCTCCTAGAAAACAATGACGATTTCTCGATAATACACGTGTTATCGTTGTTTTCTTCAACCATGACTATTGTTTTCATCGGGAACACAGGGAAAACAGCTTTCACAGACTTACGGAGCTAATATCCTTCCATACTGTTGCCCCCTTCTTTTCGCATCGACTGATTCACTTCTAAATTTAACACCGCCATGCTTTTCTATCCGGGCCCATAGAAACAAGGTTTTTTTTTAGTTTTTTTTTTTTTGCATCACAGTGCAAGACAACACAACCGTAATGGCAGGCGGACATGACGGCAACAAACGTGCACACACAGACAGGTCTTTGTGCCGAAAACTTAATGCGGCCTTGTCCATCTCGCGCACCTGATAAGAAGAAGCAAGGTGCGATCTACCCCTCCATTTTACCCGACGGGAGATGGATGAGCGCGCGGGCCTCCAGAGAAAGGGACCCTGCGTCATCTGCAGGCCACAGACCGCAAAGTCTTGTCCTTGTCACCGCCTCGGGGACGGGGAAGGGCGCGCGTGTGGGGCGCCGCCGCCCTTGTGGGCGGAACAAAGAGGAGGATTCCATGTGTGCTGCAGAACCCCTTCTGTTCTGTATTCTCCTGAACCGGACAGTGGCAATAAAACAGAATGAGGAGGACATACAGACGGGACAGAGACAGAGAGAGACAGACGGCACAGAGAAAAGAAAAGACAGACAGACAGACAAATAGACAGGACAGACAGTCAGGGAGTCAAGAACAGAGAAAGAGACAGACACTGAGAGAGGGAGGGGAGGGAGGAGAAAAGAGAGGGGAGGAATAGAGGGTGAGGAGAAACAGAGACAGACACACAGACAGACAGACAGACAGACAGACAGACAGATTCACGATCTGAACAATTAGAAAACAAAAAACAAAAACAAAAACAAAAACAAAGAGGAAACTCTACAGTTCCAGTTTCAGACTCGCAGCCATCTTGAGGCGAGCCTGATAACGCTGGAACAAAAGGCTCTCTGTGGTGCCCGGTCACCGTTCGTCACCCTCTACCCCCCCCAGCACCCCCCCCCCCCCCCCCCATTCCCCCATCTCACACTCGCCCCTTACCTCCCACCCCCACCCCCACCCCCACCCCCAACCCCCTATCCCTTCTCTCAGCTCATACGTAAGCTCAAGCTCGCCTCCGTGGCGACGGCCCGCCGATAAGATTGAGAAGCAAACCCAGGTCAAAACTTTTCTGACAACTGCCATCTCCCGGCAGTGAAGCCACCACAATGGCACCATTATTCGTCCTTCTTTCCCTTCAGTGGTTCCTCTCCTCTCGCTCTCTTCTCTCTTCTCTCTCTCTCTCTCCTCTCTCTTCTCCCTCTCTCTTCTCATCCCTTTTTCTCTTCAAGCATCGATAAGCCAAACTGTCTGTAGGATCTGGGGGGGGGGGGGGGGGGGGGGGGGGAGGGGGAAACTGAGACCGTCTATAACTCGTTTTCAATCACAAGACAGGGGTAAGAAACAAAACGGGATTCTGTTCATCACCTGTTTTTTCCTGATTGTGTTATGGCGCGTGGTAATGTCAGAAAAGGAAGAAATAAACTACAAAAAAGATAAATTCAATTACAAAACCGTGTGATGGCAGAGAAACCAAGCACAATGTAAATTTACTCTCTCTCTCACTCTCTCTTCTTTCTCTCCTCATTCTCTCTGAACTGACTCACGTGCCGGAATCCCTTCTGTGTCGCACCTCATCATTATTCAATGTTTTTGATAATTAATCTTTTCTTTTGTGTATTTTCCTCATAGCAATTTATTACGAATGATGACGATTATTCTGCACCTGAAGATATAAAATTTCCTTAAAATGAAATATACAACGGAACAGTTGAAGCTTCAAGTGCCGAATTCACAATCCAGTCTTCTTCGATGTCGCCTTCAGTTGACCTGTCCGCCGCTTCACTGTGATCGTTATGCTCAGTCCAAGGTCTTCGTGTAGTGCTGTGCATTGGATAGTGTTTACAGTCTGTTGTCCATAAAAACTTTTTTTTTTTTTTTCTCACACTTCGACTACACCTTCCTGTTACGCTGTTCATGTTTGGTGAACAACGGACCAAGCACGGAGGTGCGGTGACATTAAACTGATACCTCGCCTGGTGGTGTCACCGTATTTGTTCAAGACGGATCCCTCACTTTGAAGAATTATAAAATACCACATCATGTGTATCACTGGATGATAAATATCAGGAAGGTCCGGCACTGTGACTGACTGTTTGCCATGCCAGTATGTGAGTTACTATGTTCAGTGTGTCTTTTAGCAGCGTACTAATGGCTGAGGAAGCGTCAAGTCAACGAACAGTTTAAACGAACACAAACTGCAGCCCACCTTCGATTGAACCAAAAAACATTTTCGTGTGGGAAAGAAGACTTCTGATCTTGGAGAAACTGTCTTGCTATCGCTAACATCTGCCATCATGAAGATGATATTACATTTCAGTTTGATGACGTTGATCATCCGGGGCTGTTAATATCCCCCTCTTCCTACTGGTCACTGTGCCCCCCACCTGCTAATCTGGCCAAAACTGTGCTACGAATATTTTCCCATCAAACCATTCAAAAGAGTGTTACAATATCGTTGTACTTGCACTCACTCAAGCCAATGGAACGTTGATGTGGTCAGGACTAGATTGTTCCTCTGTGGGGACAAAAAGAATGTGAACCACTAAAACAACTTTTGCTACTCATTATTATGCTTAAAGGATGTCGCAAACTTTAGCCATTCTCCTATACACTTCCCTTAATCGTTTTTATTTCCTCCTTCTCCGGGTTCCCCTGAACTGTCCACCACCTGACATTGATACACAAGTGTTGACTCACCTGAAGAGCACCGAGCGAGGATTTTGTTTCTTCACCTCGCAGTCACAACTACTTGATGCAGATGTACCAGTTCTGGGAAGTGACACACTGCATCCCTCCAACCCCGGAAAGTGTCCAAAACTGTTTCAGAGAATACAGCTGAACTGACGTTCCTAAAAAATGACGACTCCTGCAGCAAGCGAACAAGACGCCAGTGCAACGTAAACTCTAACGTCTACGGCCGTCGCACCCAGTCCCCCTCCCTGATATAAAGAGGGAGAGTGCATCAGCATGTAAACAAACAGTCAATACTTGGGATACTACAGAACTGAATAAAGTATTCTTTCCATGATTGCTGATGTAAAAACGGACTGCAAAAACGAACTTCGTGCACACATTATGACAAATTTGATCACTTGGCGCCGAGATAGAAAGCCTAAAAACAGCGGTAAGCCAATCTTTGAGGCAAACAAGAAAATAATTCTAAGGAAAACCATATCGTTGAAAAACTCAAGTTGGGTCCCTCTTGTCTAAATCACTAAGTAAAAAGCATTAGCAAGCAAATAAGAAAAAACAGTAACACACAAACATTTAATGATTTTCTATTTTGGAAAATAGCACCACTTTTCTCTCTCAGAATACATGTATACTACAGGCACGCTGTCCGATACCTATTCTGTAAAAGCCAATGAGGATACCCCGTAAGCCAAGACCGACAGAACACTGAGGCCTGTAGAGGGAAGTCCCCCAGTCAGTGACTGAAACCACCAACAGAGAGGTGGCCAATGAGGAGCGAATACGGTGTATGGGATAGTCCCACACTCAGTGATTGAAAACCTCCAACATAGCGCGCACTTCGGTGGCACATGGAAACAGAATACGGCTGTCCCAGACAGTGAGTCCAATAACGGAACGTGTGCCAGTTTTACATTATTCAGTTCCGACTTTTAATTCTTTTAATGTTCTCTCTCCGAGTGATAATGATAAAACCCATTTGTCCCCGACCCCCGCCCACCTGGAAAGATTATTTTACAAGAATAAACAATGAATCAACATAATCCAAGTTGAAGCCTATCCCCCAGTGAAGTGTTCCATCACATGTCAGTACCTGGCAATGCTACAATGCTAACTTATGCTGGGACCTCCGTTATTCGTTTTAATATTGACCTTTAATCTAAAAGACTCGCCCCTCGTGGCGTTTAATCTTTTTAAATTATGTGTGCAGAATGACATTACAGGATCTTAGCAACTGGCCTCTCACTACCCAGTTACGCCTTACATCAAAGATGTTATCATCCATGTGGGTATTAATTCGTGCCCCTCAGGTCCCATTTCCCTGGGGGGAATCATGGAACGCCTTTATTGTACTCAGCTGTAAGACCTTCCGCAGGCCTCGTGTTGCTCTTATTCTATACTACCAAGCAAAGTAAACATCACTTTAACAACACGATCATACCATCACATCAAAACTGAAATCCTGCATGTAAATTACAAAATGTCATTTTCCTGATAATTTCGGCCTCGTTTGCGTCTGATATGACATTGTATAGCAATGTGAAACCTCCAAGGCTAGAGAACTGCCAGACTGGCTGAAAATTGAAAAGGACTATGGGCGCGTGCTGCAGCAAGAAATCGCCAGACATATCAGTAGCGGTGGCCCCCCTTTGTCTCCCAGGTAAATGAAATCCACCGTGCCTTTTTAACCCTCCCAGATCAATCAGACCATAACCACTCTCCCACCCCCTTTCCAAACCTGCTACCAAAACGGCCAACGACAATTTGATAGAGTGATGAACGTCTGGCCTACCCCTAGGCCCCTCCCCTGCGTCCTGTAGTCATTTCCCCCCTCTCCATCCAAAGTCGTCCAGTGAGTACGCCGTCCCTCATCCCCCCTAAAACCCTCTGAATGCCTTACAACACTAAGGCCACCGCCCCCCCCTGAACACTCGCTCCTCCAATACCCATCTCATCATTTTCAACATGTACCATCCCCCTAAACAATAACTCCCCCCTAACCCTCACCATTTATACACCATAGCCACCCCCAGAACACATCACTACTCCAAATTCTCGCTATTCAACTCCCACTAACCCCCTCCTGAACAAATCATTGCTGCTCCCAAACCCACCCCATCCATTTTCGAGGAAAGACATCCCCCTGACCTTCACTTCTTTGAGCGCCAACGAACGTGGCATAAATACCCCCATGACTGCCAGTTTCGCAAACCGACGAACCAACACCTCTAACCTGATCCACCCTATGCAGAACATTATTATACATAGCGTCTCCCACTGCTGACAAATCACGTCATTCAGCCCATACCAACCTCAATTTCAACAATAAAACCTTAACAAAATTGGACTTTGCCAACATGTTAATTGGCATCATATATGGCTAAAAAGGCAATCGTGGATCTAAAAGTCATTTGCGCCTTTATTACATGATTGTTTTTCGATACTACTCTCTGAGGCCTGTCCTATGATGCTGTCGTTGCCAAACTGAATAATCAAGTGTCTGATCTGGTGTGAAGTAGAAGGGGATGTTTGGAGGAGGAAAGGAAAAGTATCATGGGGAGGGATAACGGTAAATGAATAATATGAAATAAATTGATTGTTTAGTATGATAGACTATTACAGCGTGAGTGTGTGTTGTCTGCGTGTGTGTGTGGTGTGTGTGGTGTGTGTGTAGGTGTGATGTGTGTGTGTGTGTTGTGTGTTTGTGTGTGTTGAGTATTATGGCGCAAAAGCGATAAAAGTGCTTGCGCACTATGAGAGTTGTGTGTGTGTGTGCATGTATCTGTGTGTGTTTGTGTTCGTGTCTGTGTGTGTGGTGTGTGTGTGTGTGTGTGTGATGTGGTGGTGTGTGTGTGTGTGTGTGTGTGTGGTGAGGTGGTAGTATGTTGTGTGTGTGATAGGATGTGTGTGTAATCTATGAGTACCCCCACCGGTACAATCAGTGGTCCACAGATTGCCCGGACCACCTGACTTGAAGAGGTCTTGCTGTAGGAACTGAAATGACAAAATTTCTATAGTTATTGTCGTTGTTATTTTGTTTGTTTTCGCACTTTACCATTGCTTGTAAGCATTTTGGGTAATTATATGCCAAGAGATTCTCCCATGTGCATGTGATTGGTTAACTGTCAGTCTCATCTGGCTATTGTTTGGTGTGTTGTGTGAGTGTGTGTGAGTGGTGTGTGTGTGTGGTGTGTGTGTGTGTGTGTGTGTGTTGGGTGTGTTTTCTTTCCGTCTTCAAATTGAACATTTTCTACATGTGTTGTTTTTTTGCCTGACTTTATCAGGTAACACTTGTAATTCTTTCTTCTCTTTGAGGTCGTGTTAGTCCTCGTTTTTCAGCACCTTCATATTTATAATCCTAGTATATGTATAAACGGTGGTGTGTAGTTTAAGTGCGATCATTTGTCTCCTACACTTATGTTCATTGATCATTATGAACAACAATCAATGCTGAAAAATGTTAATTAAATTTGGAATAAAAGTAGGTCAACCTAAATGTATTCCACTTATTAAATAAAATGTCAACATAACCCGCTATTTTATCAAATTCAAATGATCACTTCCATTGCCTTTGGTTTCTCTGAATCAAGCTAACAGATGGGTTATAACTGAAAATCTAGTACGATTTCCCAGCTATAGTCTGATTAGGAGAGATGCCATGGCTAAACAGACACTGGACTGGTACTTGTTGTGCACAACTCGGTAAATTATATACCAATAACCTTGTTTGATAAATACTGCATTGAGTGGCATTTTGGACTAGATTTTTGTTTGAAAATAGGTTCAAAACCATCTTAGTAGGTTTTCTATTAGAAATCCAGAAGAAAACGTGTTGAGTGGTTTGATCGCATTCGATCGCATGATGGCGGATGATAACGCTATGCAACAGAGGTAAATACTACTTTGAGCTTTTAATATTGATTAACTTAATCCGCATAACAACTTGAAAAAAATCTTTGAACTGCAGAATTTAAAAACACTTGATTAACACACCAAACCAGAAATAACATCATAGTCTGAAACACTTATTGACCAGATTATGAAATGACCCGTCCAAATATTATTAAATTTCGTACCGTGTTTGGTCTTAGAGACCACTTTCCTGTTTGTTTAACATGGTCCAAAGAAAGGAACGAAAATACCCAGATGTAGCCACCATACATATCTCTCGTTTGTTATAAAAACTTAAAATATTGATGTCCATCCTATCTGACTGACTATGCACTTGCGAATTTTACAGAGGTTTATCAATATACGACCCGACGAGGCCCTTGCAAAAACTTGTATCGTATTTTTCTATCTGTAATTGATAAACAAGTCCCTATTAGACTTAAACTGCAATTAGAAGCTGATGGCAAACCACAGTGGTTAAACCGCAAGAAATCAATGCAGGCCATTTATTAAACTTCGAGATAATTATTACAGACTACAGGGAAAAGTGACCGTTTTAAGAACCAACGAAAAAAAGTAACTGCCCCTAAAAAGATATACACGAAAAAATATTTCAGAGAACTTAATTGCTTCTAAAAACAGATACAAAATCCCTCTGAAAGCCATTAACGAATTATCTGGGAAAAAAATCCTGAATACTGCTGTTCATTCGGGTATGAAGAATCTACAGAAAAATTCAATTTACACTTTTCAAACAATAAGCTCAGAAAACTAAAAACTCAGATACCATGATAAACAATGATCTATCATTATTGAAAGATTACGTGATCCAAACATAATAGCTACAAAACTTCAATTAGAATATTTAAGTTACAACGAAGTGTATAGGGCACTATGAGCTTTAACAATCTAACTGCGTGGTCTAGACAACATTATAGTAAAATCTTGAAATTATCTGCATCTTTTATATCTAGCATCTCACCTACATTTACAAACTTTGCATCGAAAAGTGTATACTACCCACAGGCTTTATAAGGTAGCCAAAGTACTACCTGTTTATAAATCCGGGAGACCCAACATTTTTTCAAATTATCGACCAATATCAATTCTATCCTACTTATTGTCTAAACCTCTTGAAAAACAACTTAAAAAAACGCATCCTCCATTACACTTTACTAAACATGATTTATTTCATCCAAACCAAAGTGGTTTTAAGAAAAAACCATTCATGTCATACAGCCCTAACCAACTAGGCTGAACAATGGCTTTCAAACATAAAATGAATCTATTACAGTTGTACTTTTTTGACTTTGCAAAAAGCCTTTGACATTATGACCATAATCTTCTGTAAAAAAAATTCTATTATAACGGTATCTCCAAAAATCCTCTGGATCTATTATCCCTCTTTTTGGGAACCATCAGAAACATCAGTTATTAAAGCCTACTGTACAATCACACTTTCCTACCAGTGAATTATGGTGTCCCCCAAGGATCAGTTTTAGTCCAATCCTTTTTTCGGTTTATATAAATGATCTTTCTCTAGCTAATTCCTCTTCCATGTGACCTATTTGCTGACGACAACGACACTCCAAGAAAGGTAAAAAAGTACACCCACGTATGCAGTGCTCTTCCAAAAAAGATATAAATAACTTACTGAGTGTCCAAACTAAATCACATGGCCCTCCATCCAATGGAAAATACCAAATAAAATGTGTGCTAACAACTAGGCAAAACGACAAACATGAAAACTAAGATCACCTCCATTGTTCTCTTACGATCAGATTAATAGAAGAAATAGATTCACATAAGTTACTTGGTCTCACTAACGATAAACAATCTTATCTTGTGGGTCTAATCACGTTTCTGCTTTATCTCGGAAGATCACAAGTAAGTTATTTCAATAAACGAGTATTAGCTTTCCCTTGAACCAACATTCGTCGGAAGTTATTTTTTCCATGCCTATATACAATCTGATATTGACTATGCTTCAACTTGGCTGGACATGGCCAGTCACATTGCCCTTGAAACCACCTTGGAGCGGTTTGTATAGACTTCACAAAAAATCGTACTCCTTAAAATCTATCTCTTCAAAGTTGCAGACTAAAAGAACATTGAGATTCTCCCATTCCAGTCAGAAATGTCGTTTCAATAAGGGTGGTGATCATGTACAAAATAATGAACAATCCTCGCACCTTCTATCTACGTACCAAATTCCTTGAAAACACCTTTCGTAATAAACATATGATTCCTTCCCCCCGGCCCAAATTGATCTATTCATGTCTTCCTTAGCATATTCGGGTGGTAAACTTTGGAATGCAATTCCCTTGTGACATAAGAAATAAAAAATAGCTTTATCTACGTTTAAAAACACATTAGCATAAAAATCTAATGCTAAGTTAATAGCTAACCTTCTGGGTATTCTTAGATCGAATCTTGTATCCAATTTCCTCAAATGTTTTTTTTTTTTTTTTAAAGTCATATCTCTATTCTTAATCTGCTGCTGCATTGACTTTCACCTGGCCTATTTTAGTCCTATCTGTCTGTCGGTATTGTCTGCCGGTCATCTTTCTCTCTCCTCTCTCTCTCTCCTCTCTCTCTCTCTCCTCATCCCCTCTCATCTCTCGTCTCTCTCTCTCCCTCGGTCTCTCTCTCTTTTCACATCTCTCTCCCAGTTTCTCTCTCTCTCCATCTCTCGCTTCTTTCTCATCTCTGTCTCTCCTCTCTCTTCTCTCTCTCTCTCTCTCTCTCTTCTCTCTCTCCACTCTCTCGTCTCTCTCACTCTCTCTTATCTCTCCATCTCCCCTACTCTCTCTCTCGTTTTTAGGAGTAGGGTTGGTTTGTGAACGAGGGGTAGACCGGGGTGAGGTGGGGTGTTTGTAAACTAGGGGCGATGATTGGAATTGTTGCAGAGAACACGGATAGAGAGGAAAGGAAATTGCGTGCGACACTGGAGGCGCAAGAATGTGTGTTGATACGCCCCCTTCGGAACAGATACTGGTTTCAATATTGATTTACTATCATGTGGATTTTATATTAGTGATTAGTTATGTATGTTCCTGTAATTCTATTTATTATTCAGATCCTGCTATTCGCAGATGTAACCGTTTGGCAATGCATATGTATATATGTGCGCTTGATGTGGTTATATTGAATTGTAATGCTATCATTTTAATCATTATCATTCATTACTTTTGTTATGCTATTTTATAGCTTTGAAAAGGATTGTCTCGACAGTGATTTTGAATAATGGTTGGGTGTGGAGGGTGCTTTGTGGTTTGAAATGTTTTCTTTTTTCATTTTTGAGGGCAAGATGCAAACAAGCCTTCCATGTGCTTTCTTTTCCCTCATTAAACAAATTTCGTTCGTTCGATCGTTCGTTCTCGCTCGGCGTCGTTGCGTCGTGCGTGCGTGCTGCGTGCGTGCTGGCGTGCGTGCGTGCGGCGTGCGTGTGTGTGTACGAACTGTCCGCCCCGTCAGGAAATAACTCCACAAAAACATTATAGTGGATCTCCATACAATCTGCTTGGACTGTTTGCAGAATGACTGCTACGATCAGTTTCACGTCAAGGGCACCCGTTCTTGGACGTTTGTTTTCATGCCAGAAACTGTATCCCTTTTGGCAGCGATCGGCGCAATCAGATGTTAGAGTTATACATGGTCTGTAACATGTTTTTTCAACACCCCTCACTGTCAGCGTCGGCACAATGTGGATTGTTAGGGTTATGCATGGCTGTAACACTTTTTGTCCGGCACATGAGAGATTTTAGTTTATACAATGTCTATAACATGGTTTGTCCGTCACAGATGTGAGTTGTTGTTATAACCATGGTCTTTAATAACGTTTGTCCGCACAATGTAGTTTTGTTAGTTATACATGGACTGTAACAAGGTTTGTCACAACCCCCTCACTTGTCAGCGTCCGCACAATGTAGTTGCTAAGTTAATAAACCATGGCCTGTAACATGGTTTGTCCCACACCCTCACTAACAGCTGTTCGGACAATGTGAACCAGTGGTTTGACATGCGTGTTCTCAAACATAGCTTGTCTCTTCAGTGTTTATTTATTTTCTAAAATCCTCGAAGTTTTCAGTGAATTGTTTAACTTTAAAGGCTATATCGTTCTTCAACTGTACTTACATCAGACAAGCAATTCCACTCGTGCATTTTTTTTCCACCGAATACATTCGAATTAATTTTAGAAAAAAAAAAGAGTAATATGTAATAACTCCCACAAGGCATCCATGCATTAAAACTTTTTTGAACGGAGGATGTGTGGCAATGATGTCATTCTATCATCTTTTTGGAGCGGCGGACAAGCGTCAGGTCTTATGCCACACAACAGACTGCGCAGAACCGATATGATACAGAAACCAGATTCCAGTCCCAGTTTTGCTTTTAGACTTCCTCTGACGGTCTGTGAACTTCTTGAATGAAAGAAGAAAGAGCGTCTGGAAGAAACCCATTCCAACTGAATACTTGGGTGAGGAAATGGGGAAGAAAGGAGGAGGTGAGAAGACGGTCCCGTCACGATAGTAGGACTACGATAATTGGCACGTTTTCATTGTTTTAGTCAGTGACACACTTCATTGCTTGCCTACCCCCCCCCCACCCCCCCCCCCCCCCCCCTCCCACCAACACACACACACACACCTTATCCACAAACTACACCCCAAAACAACAACACACTCGTTATTATCTTCTCTCACAACTGTATGCTTCAGAAGCGCCCACCATTTTAAGTTTAACGTACATATGTTTACGGACACCGCAGCCCACTCGGGGATGAAACCACTCTCTCCCCCAGTGCTTCTCAGATGACGTGATCTGGCTCTTACCCATCTGCCCCCACCACCCAACCCTCTTCCCCAACCCATCCCCTACCACCCCAAACTCCACGACCCGTGTCCCTTTCATCACTTAATCTTCCGGTCCAGGGAAATAAGGACCGCCCCCAAAAATCAGCAGGCCCCCTGCCTGGAGAGCCAAAAACATCTGACTCACAGACCACACAAGGTTCTGCCTTCTTCCCTGCAGGGCCTGTGGCCAATGGAAGATTTCTTTCTGCGGTTAAGTGCCATGGCCTCTGCCCGTCCAGATCGGTGTTCCATGCTAGATATTACACCCGGATCACCCCTGCATTCTTCCTTCCGAAGTGGGGGGGTGGATCACCGGTCGTTTGATAACCCTTCAGCATACACCATTCTTTGGCCGGACTACCTCTCTTGCAATCCACTCCTATTCGCCAAAATTTCTGACTAAGCGTTTCATGTCAACATGTAACGCCAAGCGGCGCGCGCGCAAACCCACACACACACACACACACACACACACACACACACACACACACACACACACACGGGGGGGGGGGAGGGTGTAGGAGAGAGAGAGAGAGAGAGAGAGAGAGAGAGAGAGAGAGAGAGAGAGATCTTCCGACCAGACTGTATATCTGTCTCTTTTGAAATGGCCTTATTTCGTAGCGTGTGTGAGTGGGCTTTGTTGTTGTTGCTGTTTTTTTTTCAACAAAAGTATTGCATTAAAATGTTTCTACTTACTCTAAACAAATTTTTTTTTTAAACTACATCAGTGTGTGCGTGCGCACGCGCGCGCGCCTCTGTGTGTGTGTGTGTGTGTGTGTGTGTGTGTGTGTGTGTGTGTGTGTGTGTGTGTGTGTGTGTGTGTGTGCGCGCGCGCGCGCGCGCGTGCGTGCATGCGTACGTGCATACATGTCCGTCAGAATCTGCTTTTTCTATAAAAAAAAAAAGAAAAGAAAAGAAAAAAAAGAGTGCAAGCGCTGGGGTAAAGATTTACCGCCAACCCCCACTCTCCATCACCCCCAACCACCCCCCCCCCCCTCCCCCACCCACCCTTCCCTGCCCCGGTTACATATACCCCATTCTGCCGATTAATTCTGGTGTCGGGTACCTTAATCGGACCGCCCACTCGACGACGCGTGCAATCTAATCGGCAAGCCGTTTAAAACAGTTTACGAGCGCTGACGACTGGAAAAGCACCAACAGGTCCACCACCATCAATGAGGCACAGCACCGAGAGGGGCGTACAGTCTTTGGCCAGACAGACAGGCCTCCACGACGGTGAACCCCCAATTACTGTGGACGTGGCGACCATTCACACAGCTCTGCTCCAGGACAGACAGAGCAGCAGAACCACTTCACTGTAACGACAGAATCTCTGGATCTGGAACGTGTCGCGCGGTGGGCGCGAGCCACACATGTTCTTGGAAGAGACTGATGTTAAACGTTATGATATGTCTACAACGGAGCTCACGGGTTTCCCACAGGGAACTCCGACTCGACAGAGAAATGCAGTCGAGCAGCAAACGAGCCATCCAGAGAGGCCAGCGAGGACAAGCCAGACAGACAGACGGACGGACAGACGGACGGACGGACAGACAGACAGCCGGGCTAGCAGGGCAGGCGGAACCATGTTACGCTCACTCCACAGGCTCTCGTCATCTGGGAAATTAGCCGGTCCACGCTGCAACTGAACTCCCCAAGGCCAGGTCAGACACAGCGTTCTGCCATGAAGAATCGCTACTCCCCACTCCCTCCCCCCGTTCCCTTCATTCCACTACAAATATTCTTGGAGAGGAAGACACTGCGGGGAGGGGGGGGGGGAGGGGGACGGAGAAGGGGGAAGAATTCGAGATAAAGAGGCAAAGAGGGACAAAAAAAGAGAAAGAGAGAGAGAAAAAAAATAGAGGAGGGAGGGGGGAAGCGGGTAGGAAGAGAACGAGAGGGGTGGGGGGAGTGAGCGGGGCAGACCGTATTTCAGTCATTGTTTTATTTAGAATGTTCCGGGCATTGCTCTTTGAACTAGGGATCAATGTACTATCTTACAAGAAAAAGACAGGACGGGAGAGAGGATAGTTGGGAGAGAGGTATGGGAGGGGGTGGGCAAAGGCAGGGAGTAACGGAGAGAACAATATAGAAGTTACAGTGAAAGAGCGAGAGACAGAGCGAGAGAGCCCCCTTCCCGCAGCGCCTTGTTGTTCAGCATGTTCAGACAGTGGCTCCAAGTGATCTCCGTCAATCCATGCAGTGTGAACTGACTTCAGTACAGGGGCAGTGTAGGCCGAACTGACGGGGCCAAAGACATCGGCACCCTGCTGCCATCCGTCATTCAGGCCAGGTGTAGTGTGGCTGGCAGGCACCGATGCCAAAATGGTATGATGGCCTGCCACACGACTGGCAGCTTGAGTGGTGGGGTGTGGGTGGGGAAGGGGTGGGCGTCATTTGCCAACAGAAGCATTTAGCGCGAATGACCGCCTCGCGGTCAACGCCTTTTTGTTTTCCCTCGACGAAAATGAGCATTCTAGCCAAGGCGAAATCTCGAGTTTCAGCAAGACAGTACAGTTTGTGCTACACGGTTGAGTGTGGACAAGAGGGCAGGGTTTTGCCGGAGGGAAGAGTTTAGATAAGACAGCAGGATTCTGCAACAAGGAAGAGTGAGGGCCAACAAAAAAAAGCAGTCTCGGCACAATTTCAGCAGGACAGCGTAGTTTCAGAAAGTGGCAGAGTTCTACCAAGATAGCAGTCTTGCCAAAGGGGGTACCCGATGTTCCCCAGGCTCATTGGATCCCAGGCTCATTGGATCCCAGGCTCATTGGTCTCTCCGCGGAAGCAATTCAGTTTGTCACAGGCCTATGGGCATGAAATGGTCAAACGAACCAGAGGTCAAGCGATGGTCAAACTAACCTGTGGTCAAGCATGGCCAAAAGTAGCAATTGTGAAGCGGGGGTTAACTGACCAGTACTGATCAGTGGTCAAGCGATGGTCAAACTAACCAGTGGTCAAGTGATGGACAAGCTGCTCATCGCCTGCCCAGTGTGTTGTGCCACTAATGCAACAACAAAACAAATGAGTTATAGTGTTATCAGGGGAGGGTTCAGTAGTCCGAAGGTTCAGTAGTCCGAAGGTCCAGTAGTCCGAAGGTTCAGTAGTCCGAAGGTTCAGTAGTCCGAAGGGTCAGTGGTCCGAAGCTAAAAAAAAAAGTGTTTTTGGAAGGTAGTTAAAAACACGTTTTAGATCATTTTAAGGCTAATTAGCCAAACAAAAATTGTTACTTTTATCCAAAAAATACTTTGAAAAAAAAAGTTAAATTTTCAGAAAAAAATTGCTTTTGGGAGGGTACTTAAAAACACATTTTAGGACATTTTAAAGCTAATGGGCCTTACAAAAGTGTTACCCCAAAAATTATACTTTACTTCTGACTTCTCTGATGGGCCTGGGATCCAATGAGCCTGGGATCCAATGAGCCGGGGATCCAATGAGCCTGGGATCCAATGAGCCGGGGATCCAATGAGCCGGGGAACATCGGCATGCTTCCCTTGCCAAATGCGCGAAGGCCTGACAGGTGTGCAGAATTAAGACATTATAAAAATTATACAGTTTCGGTCAGATGGCGATTCGAGGCCAGACGGCAGAGATTAGGCAAGTGGGTAGGGGACGTCCACGTTCTGACAAACTGACAGCGTTGACAAGACACCTGACAGTATTCTAGCATGTGGGCAGAGTTTTTGGTAAGACGGTCATGCCTTGGCTGAAGGTCCGTTTCTGCTGGAAGACAAAGTCTGGCGATAAGCAAAATGTCTTTTATCTAGACTTACACCGTTTAGGCTGAGTGACTGCACTTTGGACTAACAAACACTTGTTGGCAGAATCTACACATGAAGGCCGAGAACCAAGTCTCGACTACAGGTCAAGAGCTTGATCAAGACGACAGAATTTGGGTTCGATAACAGTTTGGGCTGAACAGGGGCTGCAGGAGCGGGGATAGCCAGCTGCTGCAAGAACGGC
>CM031597.1:109469819-109487319 GCA_018398815.1 Conus ventricosus | reverse complement strand
ACACACACACACACACACACACACACACACACAAATCCAGACATACCCACAAAAACATGCATGCACACGCTCACACATACGCGCGCGCGCACGCTCGTACACACACACACACACACACACACACACAACACACACACACACACACACACACACACACACACACATCCAGACACACCCACACAAACATGCACTCATACGCTTACACATACGCGCGTGCACGCTCGTACGCACGCACACAACACACACACACACACACACACACACACACACACACACACACACACACACACACACGTCACTTATACAGCTTACTGATTATTGCCTATCAAATATAAATAATAACGTATTTACTGGAATTCTTTTTGTCGACTTTGCTAAAGCCTTTGATGTTATAAACCATTCCCTTCTCATAAAAAAACTTGCACACTATAAGCTATCAAACCAGGCCATTGACTTCATTAGATCTTTTCTTACTGATCGTCAACAACTAGTTGAAATTTGTAGCAGACGGTCAGAATTACTCAATTTGGAATTTGGTGTCCCACAGGGATCAGTATTAGGACCTCTCCTATTCTCTATTTACATAAATGATTTGCCTTTATACATAGACTGTGATTGTGAAATGTTTGCTGATGACACTTCATTACAGTTTAGCAGTGATAATCCTATGATTCTAGTAAATAACCTTCAGAACAACATCGACAGATTGATTAAATGGACAGAAATGAACCACATGTCCCTGAATGCAAATAAAACGAAATGTATGTATGTGACTACACGGCAAAAAAGGCAGAAAATGAGGTCCCCGTTCACAGCGCTATATGTCAATGACCAAAGGATTGAGGAGGTAACATCTCATAAAGTACTAGGGGCTATTATCGATAATGATTTAACGTGGTACGACCACATTACTGACCTTGGAAAACGTCTTTCTAAAAGGATTTATCAATTATCAAAAATAAAACATTTTCTGAATCTCCAGTCGAGGAAATTATTTTTTCATGCACATATTTTATCTCTCATTGATTATGCGTCTACGTTATGGGATAATTCTAGTGAAACAAATTTGAAACAAATCAATCGTTTACATAAGAGAGCTATAAAGCTGGTGCAATTAAAATCTAATTCCTTGACAGGTGATGACTATAAAAAGTTAGATATTCTTCCATTCAAAGACAGGCTCTTCTTCAATAAATGCTTATGCATGTATAAAGTAGTTAAGGGAATAGCTCCAAAGAAAATTATCCGAAACTTTGAAAATAATGAAAATAGACATGTTCACAAACTTTCGTTTCCTAGACCCCGTAACAATCTTTACAAATCTAGCTTCATATATTCTGGAGGAACGGCATGGAACAATTTATCTTCTACTTTAAAAACATGTCCTTCTAAACTACTGTTTAAAAAAGCACTGAAAAAATATTTGATGGACAAATTATAAAGTAATTTATGATTATCTATTTTGCTGCAGATCCTCTCTCTCTCTCTCTCTCTCTCTCTCTCTCTCTCTCTCTCTCTCTCTCTCTCTCTCTTTCTCTCTGAATGTCTCTCTGTCTGTCTGTTGGATTCTTTGTCAATGCTATCTGTCTCTCTGCTATCTGTCAGCCCCCCCCCCCCCCCCCTCTCCCTCTCTCTCCTCTCTCTCTCTCTCTCTCTCAAATGTCTTTATTGCCATGTTTGACATGTTGTCCATTCTCCGTCACAATATTGATTAATGGTTGTTAATTGTTTCATTGTTTTCATTACATTGTATATTTCTGATTTATACGTATGTATTGCTTCGAGTTTCTGGTTTTTCACTATTGTGATTGATATTTATGCTTTTTGTGAGGGCAGGATGAAAAAAGCTGCAAAGCTTATTCTTTTAACCCTCAATAAAGATAATTTTGACTTGACTTGACTTGACTTGACACACACACACAAAGGATGAGGTGGGAGGAGGGGGGAGGTGGCGGAGAGAAAGTGGATGGAAGGAAGGAATGGGAGGGAAGCGAGGGGGGAGGGGGGGGAAGAGGAGGGTAGAGCAGAAAGAGCTGGAGTGGGCGGGGGCGGGGGGTGGGGGCGGGGGCGGGGGTGGAGGAGCGAGACAGGCGACCATTTCAGTCCAGACAACAGCCTCTCTTGCCAGTCTTCCACGGCTTATTCTGGACTCCCACGTGTTTTGATGGTGGCTGGCGGTATTCCCTTTCAAAAGGCATCTGTACATTCCGGCAAGTCCTCGCGCCAGTCCCTTTAATTAGCACCACAGCCACTAAACATTTCGCCAACCTCGCCCCTGCCTCCCTCCCTCCATCCACCCCCCACCCCCTACCCCCCGTCCCTTCCCTCCAACCCTGGGCCTATACCCCTTCCGCCTCCAACCTTGTTTCTCCCTCCCCCGCCCCCTGCTCCCGGCCCTAGCTTTGGTGTGTGTTCACGTAAAGAATCTCTCTCTCTCTCGCTCTCTCGTGCAAAATCTCTCACTCTCTGTGTCTCTGAGTCTGTCTGTCTCTGTCTGTCTGTGTGGGTGTCGCTCTGTCTGTCTGTCTGTCTGTCTGTCTCTCTCTCTCTCTTCTCTCTCTCTCTCTCTCTCTCTCTCTCTCTCTCTCTCTCTATCCAACATGGCGTACCCCAGGGTTCTGTGTTAGGTCCTTTGCTGTTCTCAGTCTATATAAATGATCTCCTCTTTATATTGAGGATTCATGTGAACTCTTTTGTGATGATACCACTGTCCATACAAGTAGCCCCAGCTTGGAAGCTGTTTTCACTTCATTACAGAAGAATGCTAATATCTTAAGTAATTGGTGCAATGTAAATCACATGTCACTGAATCCTAACAAAACAAAACTAATGCTGATAACAACAAGGCAGAGAAGACAAAACATAACCACACAGCCCCCATCTGTTTTTATCAATAATCAGGAAATTGAAGTGGTGGATAGCCATCGAGTTCTAGGTGTATATGTTGATAATAATCTTTCTTGGTCTCATCACCTTCGCAGTTTATGTAATCAATATCCAGACAAACATATCAGCTGTGCAAGATTAAGCATTTCTTAAACCTTCATGCCAGGAAATTGTTCCTACACGCACATGTTCTCTCTTCAATCAATTATTGTTCAACACTATTTGATTCTGCTAGTGCTAATGCCATGAAACCTCTTAAGAGTGTCTACAAAAGAGCACTTAAAGCAGTTCTATTAAAATCATCTAGTCTTAGTGAAGGGGATTATACTAAAGCGGGGGCTCTTCCGTTACAAGAAATGTTTGCTGTCAACAAATGTCAGCTAATGCAAAAAATTGCATCGGGTTTAGCACCACAAACTCTTCAGTCCAAATTTAGCATAAACCTAGGGATTCAACCAAATTCCAGGTTCCCACACCTAGAATAGATCTATTTAAATCAAGCTTATCTTACTCAGGTAGCGTGGTTTGGAATTCACTTCCACTACATTTCCGATGTACTCATATTACAGAATCCTTCAGGGAAAAACTAATCACACATTTCACAGCAGACCATTGCTATTAGAACAAAATACATATACCAGGGCACACCCTCTGTTTTGCTGCATATTAAACTGATACGCCGTTTCCTTTCCACTGATGTTTTTAAAAACAGATAATGATAAATGAGAGATATGGTTACTATTGGTTATATTAATGATTGAAATCATATTATGATGAATGAATATTGTGGTCGCTGGTTTTACTGGTGCATTGTCACGAATTGATTGATGTCTTAATACTTTTATTTCTTTGAGCACTGTAACTGCAAGGTGATAAATGTGTGTCGGATTACTGTTGATCATATTGATGTATTGCTCTTTATTCAAATTTATAGTAATGCTTAGCATGTGATATTTTGGATAGAAAAATGGAATTATAATCTCTCTCTCTCTCTCTCTCTCTCTCTCTCTCTCCTCTCTCTCTCTCTCTCTTCATTAACTACGGCTGCGTTTCGATGGATTGTCGCTTAATTAATAATTATAAATTTGGGTAGTGTATGAATGGTAAAGAAGAAAACAACAAAGATGGGGGAAGGTAAATAATAATGGCATCTCTCTCTGTCTCTCTCTCTCTCTCTCTGTCTCTCTCTCTCTCTCTCTCTCTCTCTCTCTCTCTCTCTCTCTCTCTCTCTCACACACACACACACACACACACACACACACACACACACACACACACACACACACACACGCGCGCACACGCACTACACAAACACACACAAACACACACACACACACACACACACACACACACACACATACACGCACGCATCATGAAAAATAAATGTTATAATTATTGATGCTAGGAATTTATTGTTGCTTACTGATAATTGATTGTTCGTTCTCGTTTTGCCTTATAACCACATCATATAAATGTAAAAGAAAGAACAAATGTTGATATTATTGATGCATTGTAATTGTCTTAGTTTATTATTCTTAGCAGTTTGTTGTATGTTAATCTTTTACAAAAGGAATGTAATTCTCTCTCTCTCTCTCTCTCTCTCTCTCTCTTTCTCTCTCTCTCTCTCTCTCTCTCTCTCTCTCTCTCTCTCTCCCCTTCGATAGGAGGATCGCTTATTCCATATATCTGTGTGTGCTAACACTTTTCTTCTTTGTAATCAATTTCTTTATTCTTGTTTGTTGTTTAAATCGTTTCTTTTTCCTTTTAAAGTCATCTACGCCTGAACTGTTAATGCATGAACTTTTTAATGTTGTGAATATATGTGTGTTTGTTAAAAGTTTTGTAAGTTTTCGTCGCTAGTCATACTTAGTCCCTTAACGGGGCAAGGGCCGGATGAACAAAAGCATGTGTTTGCTTATCTGTTACCCTTGGAAAATCATCATCATCATCTCTCTCTCTCTCGCATGCACACGAGAGCGGGGGGGGGGGGGGGGGGGGGGGATGGAGGAAAGGAGAGAAATGAGTACGGTAGATGGGGAAAGATATGAAAGCGGAACTAGCGAGAGCCCTGGAGTCGGTCAGTCCACATCACTGGCAACACTGTAATATTAAGTGCAAAGATAAAATGTGGCTAGTGCTCGGAAATGAGCGATAGCGCTGCTTTCATTTCAATAGAAATTGACAGAAGAGACGGTACAATTATGCCCACTGACCAATGCTCACGTAACTGAACACCGAAACAGAACTCCTGAACAGAGGAGCAAGCGTAACTGTGAACGCATGCATCAAAGAGGGGTGTGGGGGGGGGGGGGGATACATTTGGGAAGAAAGAAAGAAATGGAGACGGAAAAAAACAAAGAAGACTATAAGAGGGAGAGTCAAGAAGTCTGAGAGGAACTAAGGAAGAAAATGTCAAGACGTAAGCATGAAAAGGGAAGAAAGGAAGAGACGGGATGAAAAAAAAATGTTGTCTTTTTAACATGACAGCGGGAAATAAAGTATGGCATGGTGACTGCAAAAAATAAACAAACGATAAACAAAGCATTAGACTTTCAAAATATACCTGAAACGACAAGGAAAAAAGCTGAGCACGTTACTGCACCTATAATCTATACTATAGTATGTGTTGGAGAATTATCAAACAGTGAGAGAATATGGAACGGAAACAAACAGACAGACAAACGAACACAGACTGAAAAGACCAGTCCCTGAAATCAAACTTGGCAGAACGTCCATGGACTTCTTCACGCCGTTTCAGTCGGTCATCATTCAAAATATTACTCTATATGCTGATCCCTTAATGCATATGGATGTTGCTGGGGAACTTGAGGCATGCTGCATTTCTTGACACACTATGATAAATAGCAGAAATGATGCAGTACTATTTAAATACGGTGATACTTCACAGACAATATGGAAACACAGACTCAGTAATATACACAGCATTCACAAATGGGTACTCTTTTTTTCTTATAAAAAAACAACAACAACAACAACAACAACAACAACAACAACAACAACAACAACACTGACAGCCGAGCTAAGAAGTTTTTCACTTCTTTAACAATTCATTATCCTTGAACTGCAAATCCTGGTAGTTATTTGTCGACTCCAAGAGAGATGTAATGTTAGTAGACAAGGCTGTCTGATATGGTGAAGAGAAATAGCACAGTGTGCACACTCTGCAAACTACATTCATATTTGAACCCACGTGGATCATGAACGAATCAGCGCACACTTTTCTTTTGCTCTTTCTGTCTGCATTATTTTCTTTGTTCAAAACGAGGAAAATTCCTGTTCGTCAAAAGACGTGTGCTGTTTATACCAACGACTGTCATCTGTGTCGTTGTGGTCGTTGCAGGTACGTGATGACCAACGTGTTCCTGACGTGCACCAGCTGGCTGACGGTGGCCGTGACGGTGGAGCGCTTCCTGTCGCTCCGCTTCATGATGCATCCTCTCATCGTCTGCTCCATCAAGCGGGCCAAGCGGGCCATCATCGGCATCTTCCTGGCCTCCTTCCTCTTCCACTTCTCCAAGTTCTTCGAGTACGTGCCCAACACGGACATGAACAGCCCGCGGCCCCTGCTGCCCACGGAGCTGAGCCTGAACAAAGCCTACGACACGGCCATGCACATCACCAACATCACCCTGGCCGCCCTCCTGCCCATCGTGGCGCTCATCTTCTTCAACAGCTTCCTCGTCTACTTCCTGGCCACGCACCGGCGCCGCATGATGAAGCACAAGACGGTGAAGAGCGGGATGGGCAACGGCAACGGCGGCGGCGGCGGCGGGACGACCAGCGTGGACATGCTGCACGTCAGCTGCGTGGTGGTGGCCGTGGTGCTGGTCTTCGTGGCCTGCCACTCCCTGGGCGTCTTCGTGGCGCTCAACATCGCTGTGCACGGGCGGCACAAGATCTTCGCCGACCATCTCTTCCTGGCCTTCAAGAGCATCAACGGGCTGCTAGTCATGCTCAACTCCAGCATCAACTTCCTGCTCTACTGCTCCATCAGCCGCAAGTTCCGCAAAATGTTTGCGGCCATCTTCTGCCAGTGCTGGCTGGCCAAGTCTCCTGGTCACTGCCCGTGCCGCTCAGCGAGAACAGCATGGCCACCGCCGTCAGCATCCGCGCCACGCCCCACACCAACGGCTACGTGCCCCACGGCGAGGACAGGGCCAAGGAGGCTTCCTTTGTGCGCCCCTCGCCCACCAACAGTTCCACGTCACGCAGCGCTGACCACATGGTGGTCTGAACCACCTCACTCTCTCTCTTCACACCTAAACCTTTTGCTTGTTTGTTTTGTTTTGTTTTGTTTTCATGACGGTTTCTTTTCCTTACTTTGTTATTAACATTTAGTTCCTTGACTCCATGCGCCTTTCAAAATGTGGAGGAGTGGGGTTATTAAATCTGTTTTATCTACTAGTGTACTTTTTTCTTTTTTTTTTGGGGGGGGGGGGGGGGGGGATAACAAGGAGTGTGGGGAAGAAGAGGGGGGTGGGGGCGTTAACCTTCGTAAAACATTTTTTACGATTCCCAAAGACATCATTGACCATCAGTCCGCTGAAAACAAAATCAGCATGTTTGGAAACGTTCTGGATGTTGTGATGACACGCACTGGTGAAATTCATCAAAGAGTAAAGTTAAACAAACATATCCAGCTAAGCATGCTACCAAGCAGGAAAGGGGGGGGGGGGGGGGGGGCTAACAAAATCACATCATGTGATCTAATAAATAAACAAAACGATGCACCATTTGAGATTTTTCATTTTCAAAACTACTCCAATGCTGATCAGAAAAAAAAACGAAATTTTAAAACACTATGCACGTATGTAAACAGAAGTTTTAGTATGAATGTTGTTGTTTTTTCATGTTTGAGGCCTTGCAATAATGAAAAAATCATAGGAATGAAAAAAGTATCCAAATCATAAAAAATGGTGCTTTTTTTTTCTCCTGATATTATTGATTGCAAGACGCCGGAACAAAAGACACAATATTCCATCACGCTAGAGCACATGGTCAACCTACTGCAGAACAACCACAAAAACAAAGGAAGTTAACCACTACAACCCCACCCCCCCCCCACCTACCCATCCCCCCCGCACCCCCCCCCCCCCCCAAAAAAAAAAAAGAAAAAACAAACAAACAAACAAAAAACAGAAAAAAGGTTGCACAAATTGTTTTAAAAGTGGAAAAATATATAATAATCTTGTGTGACCATACAGTGCACTGGTGAATTCTCTGCTAGGATGACAATTTGATTTCCTAGTCTTTAATCACAGAGGTAAACGTACAGGCCTGACCATACAACAATTTTTTTTTTCCTTTATATGGTAGTAATCCATACAAAACAAGGCAGTGCACTCAATTGTTTGAAATGCTGAAATGTATAGAACTATCTCCGAAATCTATAGAACTAACTCCATCTTCTCCCCTCACTCTCCGGCTTCTGGTCACACACGCACGCACGCACTTGCACACGCACCACCTCCCCACACACACAAACACACATGCACGCGTGCCTGTACAGAGATGGACAGAAAGATCTGGTACGACTTAAGAGAGGAAACACTTACATGAGGAGGAGAAACTGGAGAAGCACTCGTGTCATTTCATCAATCTCTTAAGGATTCGAAATGCGAGACCTATATGTTAAGTGTGGTAATTACTCGTGTCATATAACTCAGATGTATCTTGGCAGCCAAATCCCATGTTAACGTCCTATTCCTGACAGTCTCCAAACTTTTGTGCTCCCTATTCAATCTCGATCATTTAACATTTCTCACATTTTCTTTCTCTGTACATTGTGTGTGTGTTGTGTGTGTGTGTGTGTGTGTGTGTGTGTGTGTGTGTGTGTGTGTATAAGTGTGTGTGTAAGTGGTGTGTGTGTGTGTGTGTGTGTGTGTGTGTGTGTGTGTGTGTGTGTGTGTGCGTAAGAGAGAATGTGTGTGCGTGCGTGCATGCATGCATGCGTGCATGTGTGCATGCATGCGTGCGTGTGTGCGTGCATTCGTGCGTGCGTGTGTATGTGTGCACGTGCGAGTGTGAGAGTGTGTGTGTGTGCGCGCGCATGCACACGTGTATGCTCGCATGCATATGTACATACGTGCAAGCACGCATGTGTGTGTTTGCATGTGTTCTTGAACATGCGCACGCATGCCTGTCTGTCTGTGTTGAAAATGTGGAAGAATCTTTTCAAAGGTGCATAACAACCCTATGGTCCTAGTTTCAAGATCTTCTCAATGGGGCATAACAACACAATGGCCACAGTCTCAGGCTTTAACATGCCCCTTCCTCACCTGCAGTGAGCTTTGTTGCCCCTTCCTCACCTGCAGTGAGCTTTGTTGCCCCTTCCTCACCTGCAGTGAGCCTTGTTTCCCCTTCCTGACCTACACTGACCTTTGTTGCCCCTTCCTGACCTGCAGTGAGCTTTGTTGCCCCTTCCTGAACTGCAGTGAGCTTTGTTGCCCCTTCCTGACCTGCAGTGAGCTTTGTTTCCCCTTCCTGACCTGCAGTGAGCTTTGTTTCCCCTTCCTGACCTGCAGTGAGCTTTGTTTTCCCCTTCCTGACCTGCAGTGAGCTTTGTTTCCCCTTCCTGACCTGCAGTGAGCCTTGTTTCCCCTTCCTGACCTGCAGTGAGCTTTGTTGCCCCTTCCTGGCCTGCAGTGAGCTTTGTTGCCCCTTCCTGGCCTGCAGTGAGCTTTGTTTCCCTTCCTGACCTGCAGTGAGCCTTGTTTCCCCTTCCTGACCTGCAGTGAGCTTTGTTGCCCCTTCCTGGCCTGCAGCGAGCTTTGTTGCCCCTTCCTGGCCTGCAGCGAGCTTTGTTGCCCCTTCTGACCTACAGTGACCTCTGTTACCCCTTCCTGACCTGCAGTGAGCTTTGTTCCCCGTCCTGACCTGCAGTGAGCTTTGTTGCCCCTCTTTGACCTGTAGTGAGCTTTGTTACCATTTCCTGACCTGCAGTGAGCTTTGTTGCCTCTCTTTGACCTGCAGTGAGCTTTGCTGCCCTTTCCTGACCTGCAGTGAGCTTTGTTGCCCCTTCCTGACCTGCAGTGAGCTTTGCTGTCCCTTTGTGACCTGCAGTGAGCTTTGTTGCCCCTCTTTGACCTGCAGTGAGCTGTGTTGTCCCTCACTGACCATGCAGAGAGCCTTGTTGTCCCTCACCGACCTGCAGTGAGCTTTGTTGCCCCTCACGGACATGCAGTGAGCTTTGTTATCCCCCACAGACCTGCAGTGAGCTTTGTTGTCCCTAACGGACCTGCAGTGAGCTTTGTTGTCCCTCAGGGACCTGCAGTGAGCTTTGTTGTCCCTCAGGGACCTGCAGTGAGCTTTGTTGCCTCTCTTTGACCTGCAGTAAGCTTTGTTGCCCCTCTTTGACCTGCAGTGAGCTTTGCTAATCCTCAATGACCTTCTGTGAGCTTTGTTGCCCCTCATTGACCTGCAGTGAGCTTTGTTGCCCTTCACTGACCTGCAGTGAGCTTTGGTGCCCCTCCTTGACCCGAAGTGAGCTTTGTTACTCCTGCTTTACATACAGTGAGCTTTGCTGCCCCTTTTTGGTCTGTAGTGAGCTTTGTTGCCCCTCACTGACATGAACTGAGCTTTGTTGCCCCTGCTTGACCTGCAGTGAGCTTTGCTGCCCGTCCCTGACCTGCAGTGAGCTTTGTTGCCCCTCACTGACCTACAGTGAGTTTTGTTGCTCCTGCTTGACCCGCAGTGATTTTTTATGCCTCTCACTGATCTGCAGTAAGCTTTGTTGCACATCATTTACCTGGATTGAGGTTTGTACCCTGCTTACCCTGCAGTGAGCTTTATTGTCTCTCCTTGACCAACAGTGAGCTTTGTTGCCCCCCCCTGACCTGCAGTGAGTTTAGTTACCCTACATAGTGAGCTTTGTTGCTCCTGCCTAACCTACAGTGAGCTTTGTTGCCCCTCACTGATTTACAGTGAGCTTTGTTGCCCTTTACTGACCTGCAGTGAGCTTTGTTACTCTCACTGACTTAGTGAGCTTTGTTGCCCCTCATTGACCTGCAGCGAACTTTGTTGCCCCTTCTTGACCTAATGCCCCTTCTTGACCTACAGTGAGCTTTCTTGCCCCTACTTGACTTCCAGCAGCTGATAAGACTTCAGCACAGGAAACTGCAAGTGAGGAATATCTTACTGGTTCTGTATGGAACAGTTATTCTTTTTCTGTCTGTTGCCCAGTTTTGAATCTGGAAATGCTCAGCTGTCTTTTGCATGCTGAGTCTGAGCATTATTGTGTTTTATATTCTCAATCCTAACACAGATTTGTCGATTTTGTACTTTGAGCCTAAACTCGAGATAAGAGATAAGATAATGTTGCTTATAGCCCAGCCGACCGCAAAGGCCACATCAGGGCTGTCACCACGTTAGCCTAAACTCGAAGATATGATAGTAGCTCTGAACTTTTGAGAGTTACCTACAATAATAAACACACCAGGGAAAAACGAAATATTAAAACTGTTGCAAATTTCTTTTTTTTAACTCTGGGTTGTTAAAAAAGATGCACTTTTGCATACATGTATATCACATTGATGAATATGTACTCCACATTGACTGAATGTTGTTTGTGTCTATACCTGAAGCATACTGAATACTCTGTATATGTTGTTTTTACATGCATGCACACACATGCAAAAACAAGCCCACACACTCACACTCACACACACACACACACACACACACACATACACACACACACAAACACACACACACACACACACACACGCACACACACACATCTACACACAGACAAATGTAAACTGACCAAACAAGAATCTGATATCACATCTATGCATGTAAATATATGGTAAAAATGAACATTATGCCAGGTGTACAAAACCAAAACTAAAGTGTAAAAATAAAATGAACAGCTGCAAAACAGAAACACACAAGTGGCAGCGATCTATCTCCTCTAACATTCTGCCCACCCTCCCTCTCCAACCCACTAACCCCCATCTACCTATCTCCTAGTTGTAAGCAAACACTGTATCCAAAAAAAAAAAAAAAAAACATGTATTCATTTTCTGTGTTTCTGTTGTTTTGTGTATGTGATGCATGTAAATTACACTTTACCCTAACTGCTGTATAATTCTGAAAAATGACCAGGGAACAGAGGGCTGGAATACCCCACTGAGCACTTGATTTGCAGAAAACAATATCCGGAATGGGCAACTGAGTGCACCATTACAGAAAGCAGATTCTAGAATACACCAGCAAGTGCACTATTTGCAGGGGAAAAGAACTGTCAGGAATGGACAAGTCTGTGCATTATGACATTTACCGAATAAAAACGTCTCGAATGAGCCATTGAGGGAGTGCATTACTGACAAGGAATAACACTGAGATGGGCAGGTGGTTGCCCTGTTTGCAGGAAAACTGTCTGGGATTGGAACACTGTGTCTTATCTATGGCGGAAAAAACTGTCAGTGACTGTTGGAAAACTGTCTAGATGGAACACTGTGTCTTATTCATGGTGGAAAAAAAACTGTCAGTGACTGTCGGAAAACTGTCCAGAACAGAACACTGTGTCTTATTCATGAAAAAAAAACCCATAAGTCTGCACTGGTCTTTAGGTACACTGTCTGTAGGAAAGGCATCTGGAATGGAACACTGACGCCATTACTTCCAGAGGGAAAAAAAACTGTCTTGAGTGGCCTGTGGGTGTACTGTTTGTGTGAAAACTGTCTGGACTGCAACACCGAGGGCATTATTCATGAGGGGGGAAAAAACTGTCGTGAGTGGCCTGTGGGTGCATTATTTACAGCAAAAAAATGTCAGGAAAGGAACAATATATGCAACTTTTACAGGAAAATGTCTGGTATGGGCCAGTGCGAGCATTATCTACAGAGGGGAAAAACTGTCTGGAAAGCCAGTGAGTGCATTATTTCCGAGGAAACAAATGTCTGAAATGAGCCTATTTACAGGGAAAAAACTGTCTGGAATGGTGTAGTGAGTGCACTATTCACAGGAACAAAACTGTATGAAATAGGCCAGTGACTGCATTTCAAGAAAAAAAAATGTCTGAGATAGGCCAGTGAGTGCATCATTTACAGGAGAAAAAAAACTGTCTGAAATATGTCAGTGAGTGTATTATTCACAGCACAAAAAAAACAGACAGACAAACAAAAACCGTATGGAATAAGTCACTGACAGCATTTATATACATGGAAAAAAATGTCTGACATGAGCCATGAGTCCAGTATTTACAGGAAATCAAACACCTGTCTGGAACGGGCCAGTGAGAACATTACTTACAGAAAACATTGACAGGAATGGACCACAGTTACCGCTTCCCTGAAAACATCCTATAACATGGGTTACTGAGTGCACCACTTACAGGATATACTGTCTGAAGAAAAGGGGTCAGTGAGTGGATGGTTTACCTTAGGCATTGTCTACAGTGGACCCTTGTGTGCAGAAAGCTGTGTCTGGAATGGGTAAGCCAGACATTAATGACAGAAAACGTAGTTGTATAAATCATATCTGCTGTATTAAAGTTATGTCAAAGGTGCATTACAGTTATATTCACAGTAATTTTAAGCTCTGCGTGTGTTGTGTGAGAGAGAGAGTGAGAGAGAGAGAGTGTGTGTGTGTGTGTGTGTGTGTGTGTGTGTGTGTGTGTGTGTGTGGTGTGCGCGTGTGTGCATGCGTGCATGCGTGCATGCATGTGTGTCTGTCTGTCTGTCTGCATGTGTATGTGTGTATACGTGTGTGCGTGCATGCGTGTGTGCGTGCATGCGTGAGCGAGCGAGCGAGCAAGCAACAGAGAGAGAGAGGTGTGTGTGTGTGTGTGTGTGTGTGTGTGTGTGTGTGTGTGTGTGTGTGTCGTGTGTGGTGTGTTTGTTACATTTATTTATGTGTTCCTACAAATCAATCTTCACCACACATTGCTCTCGCATACACACTCCTGACACTGAGTACCCTCCCACATCCACACATTTTCCATACGTTTTACTGTGTGTTTCTGTTGTGTTTATGCCTACATGACTGATGCAAGTTATAGAGTCCATAAGAGATTATACTTTAACCAAAACGCCGGTCCATCTTGACCTATACTCAATGCGCTGTGGTATCCGATTATCACTCCTTAAAGTATGGGTCCATCTAGACCCATATCACGGGAAGGTGTATTGTTCAAATTATGTAAATTATTCATTTTAATGCACAACTAAATTAGCTGACGTACAGTTATTTACTTTTTTTAACATTAACATTTCATTAGAATAATTCCAACAGTCCCAAAGATTTAAAGCCTTTTCTATGTGTCTGGGCACCAGAGTACCTTGAAGCACAATGAGGGTTATACACATAGCAAAAGGCAGACAAAGACAACACAACCCTATCACACTAGAATAAGAGAATGCCACTTCACTCAATTTCAACATCAGCCTTAACACTATAGTACACATAGTTTAAATCCACATAATCCTTTTATGAACGCAACAGACTGATAAAATCAATGTGAAAAGAGTTTCACTGTGAGAGAATTCAGAGAACAGAAAGAAAGACATAAAACAGATTGAAAAGTGAAACAAAAAAGAAAGAAAGAGTGAATTCAGAGAACAGAAAGAAAGACAGACATAAAACAGATTGAAAAGTGAAACAAAAAAGAAAGAGTGAATTCAGAGAACAGAAAGAAAGACAGACATAAAACAGATTGAAAAGTGAAACAAAAAAGAAAGAAAGAGTGAATTCAGAGAACAGAAAGAAAGACAGACATAAAACAGATTGAAAAGTGAAACAAAAAAGAAAGAGTGAATTCAGAGAACAGAAAGAAAGACAGACATAAAACAGATTGAAAAGTGAAACAAAAAAGAAAAAAGAGTGAATTCAGAGAACAGAAAGAAAAAAAGAAAACAGAAAAGTGAAACAAAAGGAAGGAAAGACAGAAAACAGCAAAAAGTGAGCAGTTTTCTAATCATAACGAAATTAATCTTTCCATTGCAGCAAATTGAAGAGTAAGCGTCGGTTTGAGTGACACATCGGGGAGAAAAAGAGGAGGACAAACAATGGGAGGAGAGAGGGATAGGAAGGGAAAAGGGGTATACATGGGGGAAAGGAGGGGAGCAAGGTGGAAGGGTGGAGAAAAGGGTTTCAAACATTCATCAGTCCAACCCTACCCCACCCCTTCCATCACATGATTAGTCTGAAGCCATCTTCCCTGGGTTTACAAGACAGTGAACACCACACACACACACACACACACACACACAGAGGATGTATATTATCAAAGTTTGGATCAGGAGACTGTGACTCTGCAGTCAATCACCCATCTTTAGGAAGTTGTGACAAGATATAGGTACCAGTAACGGTGCTAGAAAATGACTATGAATCTTTTTTCTGTGTTATCTCCATTACGAAATTAAAAAGAACATCTTCAGTTCTCAAAGTAGGTTGTGGAAGGGGTGTCTTCTTTAAGAGACAGTTGCTGTAACTAAGTCTGTATATCTGATACAAAAGCAGTTTGCAGTGTTAATAATGGTGGCACAAAGAAGAAAAGAAAATTCAACGCAAAATGTCAAGATGAAGAGTCAGGAGTAACTGGGCTCTTTCCCCTACTCTCACAACACGAACAGCTATCCATCCACACATACACACACATGCACACGCATATCTGGATGCAGAGTGAATGAGATGCACAGGTGAATCATGAGAACTGGCTCTAATCTCTTGGAGAATCAGATCCAGACAGAGAAAACGTCCTCTCTGGAAACAAATTTGAAACCTGAGCTTCCAACTGAAGATTAGCACATCAGTCTTCATATGATCCTCAAAATATGTGCAAGTCAGAGACATGTCCTTCAACTCTAGAAGCAAAATCAATTCATTTCTTTCTCTAAAACACCCAAAACTCTGATCCTTTTCATTTCATAAAATCAAAAGTTTGAGAAACATACTTTATCACAGCCAATCAATAAACACAAAATATACTAGAAAGTTTAAGTGAACTATGATGTGGGACAGCCAATCAAACTGAATCGATAATTCTAGAAGTTCAGGAACCATACAAAATGCTTGAAACATTCAAGACAGTCCAAGAACCATGACATAGAACAATCAGTCCATATAAGACTAAGACCATTTCTGGATCGTTCTGGAAGATTTTTGCACTTTGGGCATCATTCAGGGACTCGAAAGAAACACAAATGTACATATACATACTTACACACATAAACACATATGTACACACACACACACACACACACACACACACACACACACACACACACACATACACACTCACATGTACAAGCACATACACAAACTTATCATGCACACACACACCACACACACACACACACACACACACACCACACACACACACAACACACATACCCCAAGCGCTTATCCCCCAAAATCAACAGACTGAACAAACCAGTACAGATAAACTGTAAAACTGACAAGCTGTGTGCCTCTTTCTCTCTCTTCCTCAAACACACACCTACAAGCCAGTCACACCCACACTGTAAGCTCTGCCACTCCCTGACCCCTGGTGCCTCCCGTTCATGAACCTACCCTAAACCTTAGAGAACAAAACAGACACATACACAAGAGGTGATGACAAATCCTGCAGCTGCCCTCTATTGTTGTTCAGCAGATCTGTTACATAATCTCCCACACCATGCTGTGCTGCCACTGACAGTAGGGTGAGGTATGACGAGAAAGCACCACTCTCATGATGTAGGTGTCACACCGCAGAAGATTTCACTCTTTCATTTTGTCTACTGGGCCACAACTCAAATTCCCTTCTATTAGAGAAAGCATGGAAACACCACACAGAAGCAACAGGGCAACTTGACATACTGACTCACTGCACCCTAGGAATGATAGATATAAAGGAGGGGGGGGGGGAAGGTAAGCTGCATTTATTGATTTCATTTATTTGTTGTTATGAGGGACAGAACTTGTTCAGTTAACAAAGCAGCCTCTGACAAACTTGGTCAACAGATAGTGGAAACATCCCAGAAAATCTGACAGCGCCCTTTGCTCTTTCAGAGGAGAGAATTTTGCATAGCTGTCACAAAGAAAGGTGACTGCAGACAGACCTGCAAGCACACCATCACTCTCCTTCTGTCCTTCTTCTCTCACTGCAACTTCTCCACACACAAAACACACACACACTCACACTCACACACACACACACACACACACACACACAAGCGACACATACACACACAAAAAATCATACCAGCTAACAAACATCTCCATCCCAGTCCACTGACCTGAACATTGGCACTGTGGACCTTGGCGGCCTTGAGCTCAGCGCGTGTTTTCTCCAGCTCTGACTTGAGGGTAGCCGCTGCCTCCTTCAGGCTGTTGATGTGGGTGGAGGCTGAGCCCAGACCCTGTTCACTCTCCTTCACCATGCTGCTCAGCCGATTCACCTGTGGGCACAGAGCATCAGGGGCATACATCATCAGGACTCTGGAGAAACACCAAAAGAATTATGTCCCTTTGACACTGCAAATTGCTTCAGAATTTAGGGAAATTTGATTTTTAGGAACATTATGTGTGGCTTTTACAGGAAAGTCTTTCATCTTTCAGCTTATATTAAGGTGGCTTTCTATTTCACATGAATATGGACAATTCAGAG
>CM031597.1:109457319-109464819 GCA_018398815.1 Conus ventricosus | reverse complement strand
TTCTATCTGCCTGTTGAATCTGCAAGCCAGAAATGAGCAAGTTCCACTACCCGGTAAGTCCAAACCTAATCCTTAATTCTGAATATGATGGAACCCATGCTCAAATACATGAAAAACATCGACAGAAAATAATGCTCTTTACTTTCTGCTGCAGCGGGACAGTGGTTGGCATACTAGACTATCTTTGAGTGGCATCATGTTCAATCCCTACAAAACCTATCAGAACTAATGCAATTGTGGGATTTTTTCCCCTGGTCAGTTCCTGTTCACAGGCTGTATACTTTATGGGCTTAAAGGGAAGACTGGGGCCTTGCAGTCTACACTTTGATCTTAGCCAAAAAGCCCAGCAGCAATGCAGTCAAGTTTCATCCACTAGTGAATGCATCCCTGAGACTGTTGCTGATGTTTGCTGACCCAACTGCAGATGTCTGTGTTCTTTTGATCTAGTTACTTCCAGGATACATCTACGAAAGGAACTGCACTAATGTCTCTGTCATGCAGTCACATCTTGATCCTGATAACATGCAATAAGAAATTATCCTTTCAAACTTTCAGTGGGTCTTCATCTCCTGAATTAACAGTGAACCCTGGAATGGGAAACATTTGCCTGGGAGCTGGTTACAGACAGAACATCTACATACAAGTGGTAGTTAACAATTTATCAAAATTAACACACACAAAAAGAGCACCAAAAAAATACAACAACAGTCAACCAACAAACCAGCCCCCCCCCCCCCCCCCCCCCCCCCCCCCCCCCAAAAAAAACAAAAAAACCTTCCAAACTAAACTGAACAGAATAAATAACAAATCAAAATCCTGCTTCATAGTAACAAATCCACAATAACATATTTCATATATTTTCATGACTCACGTACATGCACCTTGATTCAAATAACTCATCATCAGGTACCTGATTTTTTCAACAGGTCAGCTGCCTGGTCCTCACAGCGTTGCTTGGATGCAGCCAGTTCAGTTTCCAGCTCCCGCAGTCTGGCCTTGGTGGCTGCAGACTCATCTTGAGCTGCCTGAAGCTGTTTTCATCACAGTAATGAAATTGATCAGAGCTGCACTTTATTTACCCATGTTTTTCAATGCTAGGTCCGTGACCTTAAACCAAAACAACATAACAACAATAACAACAGCAACAAAACACACACACACACACACACACACACACACACACACACACACACACACACACACACTCACTCACTCACTCACACACACACACACACACACACACCACACACACACACACACACACACACACACACACACACAAACACACACACATCATTCGTTTGCATGTTGAAGCCTTTTCTTGGATGAGGGTAGGAATGATGCATGAGCTGTAAGCTTGTTGTGTTTGTTTGAGGGTGGGTTTTTTTCCTGTTTCTTTTTTCTTTCCGGACAAACTGTGCAGAGTGGGATTGGGGGTTTGAGAAGGGGAAAAGAATTGGCAAGGAGCTGCGAAGATGGAAAGAAGTTAAGTAAAAAATTTAGTAAGATTCTGTCCATTAGTAAGTAGATCATCTTTTATAGGAAGAAATGTGGATAATTATGGAGTGCGTGTGTGCATATGTGTGTGCACACGTGCGCACACGCGCTAGCGAGCGCGCGCGCGCGTGTGTGTGTGTGTGTGTGTGTGTGTGTGTGTGTGTGTGTGTGTGTGTGTGTGTGTGTGTGTGTGTGTGTGTGTGTGTGTGTGTGTGTCTGTCTGCCTGTCTGTATCTGTGTATGAGACTGTGTGTTTGTTGTTTGTTTGTGTGTGTGTTGTGTGTGTGTGTGTGTTTTGTGTGTGTGTGTGTGTGTGTGTGTGCATATGTGAGAGTGTGTGTGTGTGTGTTTGTGAATGAGCAAGGGAGAAAGAGAGAAAGCGAGATGGGGGAAGGGGGTGGAAAAAAAAGACAGACAGAATGTGCATGTGCTACATAAAAAAAGCAAAGCATGTTCTTGGAGTGCTCATGTTAGCAACAAATCAATTAAATGTCTTCTATTAATATACGTACACATATATATTTACTTGCATGCATATATACATACATATATAGAGATAGATAGATAGATGTGTGTGTGTGTGTGTGTGTGTGTGTGTGTGTGGTGTGTGTGTGTGTGTGTGTGTGTGTGTGTGTTTGTGTGAATGTGTGTGTGTGTGTGTGTGTATGAACATTTTCACACACACGCACGCACGCACGCACGCACGCACGCACACACACACACACACACACACACACACACACACACACACTTGCACTACACATACATGCCATACCTATAAAATTCCTGAAGAGGCGCTATTCACTTTCTGGCCTATATGCTTTTTGTTCCAATTTTTTTCCAAAATTCACCTCAAAATGTACTGAAACTTTTAGAAGGAAATTTGAATGAAGTTTTAAACAAAATATACTTGCCTTTAGAGATTCTGAAAGAAGGAATCAAAACTAATCACAAAAACACCGCACAAAAAAAACCCCGAAGAAACAAGAACCAACACAAAATTGACTCTTTGTCCATTGGGGTGGCTTTCTAATTTCATTTCATACCAGTAACAAGAAATGTTTTTGTTCAGTAAAACTGGTGCAGATAAAAGGCCTCTGCCCTCCCTCCCCACTCCACTTTCCCTTCCCCATCCTCATTCTCCCTGCCATCCCACCCCCCATCCCTCTCCCCATACGTATTCTTTGTTTTAAAGCACAACTCCGCAATGAGCAAGCTATGCTGGGTCTATTTTCTACACCACACAAGCGCAAGCACTCACTCACTCACACACACACACACACACACACACACACACACACACACACACACACACACACACATTATAATTTTTTTTCCCCTTAATTTTGTTAATATGATGGTCTATTGCTAAGACCTAAAAAGTTCTGATAGAACTGTTGCATTCAAATGTTGGAACACAAGCTCTAAGCCTCACTGTGAAAGTGATGTCAGAGGATTTAATTCGCCCATTGCTTTTCAATACAGTCTTTTCTTGATTCCACACACTATTTCCAACATCTCTGGAGTTTAAATACCACTCTACACCTGTAGAAGTAGTCTGCTGGCAGTGCCTTGCAACTGTCACAGAAAGGATGACTATCACTTGCCATTTTTGGTTTGATAATCTGCAAGCACGATTCTGTCAGCATTCACACCTTACCAGCAGACAAGATCACCCTTGCTTGTTGTGTTTTTTTAGTGCAAGAATCAGAACGCTTCCACTGTTTCCATTGCTGTTACCTCTGTGGGGTAACACTGTAGACCAACATTTCATCAACAGTGACAATGCGGTCGATAAAGTCTCATGGATCACCTTCAAAAGGACACAATGAATCTTGTTAGCTTCTGTTCCTGGCAGCCACTAGGCTGCAACCTTTTTCACTACTGATTCTCTTGTCAAAGTGGTCAGCATGCTTTATGAGAGGTGGCCTGTGTACTGACAGATAGTCAATGAGTGCAAGTCATGACTGGTTCCACAACCTCCCTGCTCACGATGTTCACCACTGTGCCTTGCCAGTTGGTCTTGGTTGGTGGAACTGCTTGGCCTTCCGTAATGATGCTCATCTTCCAAGCCTTTATTCCACACAAATTAATTTTGCTGATCCTAAAATTGTTGAATATGGAGGGTATCGTCCACCTATATTTTCAACAGTTCTGTAAGGATGGTACACTGACCTATCTTTGGACAGAAGAAAATGATGGCACAAGACAATGATCTCCCATTTTTGGACACAGACGGCCAGCTGATGACTTGATCATCTATAAAGTCAAAACTTTTATTAACAACAATCACCAAATTTCATGTTACCTTCCAAACAGTATGCACATGAACATACCTAATGTCAATCATGTTGCTTTACAATTTCATGGTCAGGCTCTAAATTTTTGTTCAAAACCTCATAATAAGTATCTTTATAATGGCACTAACAATTAGCAGATCAAGGGAAGTTGAACATTCATGACTTACCATTTGAGTAACTGCCTCTGCAGAGCTGCTCTGGCTCCCAAGTTCATTCCGATATCTCTCAATTTCTTGTTTCTGGGACTCTGCCAAATCTTCTGTCTCTGCAAGCTGCCGAACAAGTCTGTCTATCTGTTTACGAAGCTCGCCTTCCTGAGCCGAAAAGTCCTGCTTTAATTTCTCCTGCTGCTCACGTAACCTGCTAAGTTCTTCCTTGAAAGACGAATTCTGATTCTGTCGAAGAACTTGAAGCTCTTTCTCATAAAAAGCCTGAGCCTTTTCAAGCTTTTGTGTGCAGTCCTCTTCCAGTTTTAATCTCTCTGCTTGTGATGCAGAAAGCTGTTCTTGCAGAGCAGAAATTTTCGATTTAAACTTTTCTTCAATTTGTGTGCACTGATTAAGCCAATCAGTGTCCTGATTTCGCTGAAAAGAACGAAGCTGTTCCATTTCTTTAAGGTAGTGAGATTCCTTCTCCTGAAGAGCAGCAGCATGTTCAGCTTCTGTCCGAAGTTTCCATGCCTCGAAAGCCTGTAACAGAAATCAGTGTTATCTTAAAACTCTTTCCATGCCTGTGGCACATTTGGCTGATCTGGCTTCTGTGGCTGGCTGGGCTGCAAAACAATGTGAAATGAAAGCAGATGATATCCTATCCTATTTCCTTTCAAAACCTCAAAAATCAAATAATGAATATCCATATATGCAAGCTGGCATAAAGAATTGAAGAAAGCAAACCTTAACATTCTAAGTCAGTACAAACAACCTGCAGTTCTTCCCCTTGTTCAGTTGTTAGAAGTTGCACCAACCGCGAGACAGATCTGAATGTGCATGTAACATACATTTTGTCCAGCAGAAGTCTGTAAATTCATTTCACACAAAAAAAGAAAAAAGAAAAAAAAAATAATAAACTGCAATTCTTTCCCTTGTTAAGTTGCTAGGTGTTGCACAAACTGTGACACAAGTCTGAACCTACATATAACAATAACTTTATCCAGCAAAGGGCTGTTAATTCATTTACAAAGATTTGAAAAGAAAAAATCTTTTATTCTGCTCTCATGCTGTCATCACCATTCTGCTGATCTGCATACATTACAAAAGTCTCAAATGAAGATCTGTTATATTGGTACTGTGATTTGCAAGCTTTTGGCTTCAGCACCAGCCATTATTTGAAAAGAAAAAAATCTTTTATTCTGCTCTCATGCTGTCATCACCATTCTGCTGATCTGCATACATTACAAAAAAGTCTCAAATGAAGATCTGTTATATTGGTACTGTGGTTTGCAAGCTTTTGACTTCAGCACCAGCCATTATTACACACATAGCAGCATTTTTTTCTTTTTTTAAAAGTTTTTCATTTATACAAATGCATGTAGCGCATGCACCAGCTTAATCTACGCTTAATTTTCCCACCAAACAGCAGGCCAACTCAACTGCTTGGACCTGTTCTTAGCTGCCAAACTGTGCAACTCCACTCTATTGTTCCCCTCTTTGAGTCTGTCGGTCATTCTGTGTACATAGCTTTTTCATGGTCAGCTGCAAATCAAATACAGTCAGAAGTTCTATCTCCTGTGTGTCTCCTCCTTCTTTGGACACCATCAGCTCCAGCCAATCGGCTCCAGGCTATGTGATGTTTGTGATGTGGGGTGGGCAATACCGACAGTTTCATTGCTATGCAACTAACTGATTGACAATACAGTATTAAATTCACAACAGTATCGAAGTAGCTGCTTCTCCTGTATATTTTCCAGTTAACTACAATCATACCTCAAACTTTGTTTACCTTCTGTTGCAATCCTCTCTTGTTTCATCAGTTTTCACTCCTACTTTCTACTGAAAGCAATGTGTTGATTTCCCCAGTGTCTTATATTCCAAAAATTCCAGGGGTGCAGATTCCACACCATTGTACTTTATCACCCAGAAACAACAGTAATTCATTAATCCTAACAGAATTCACACTGCCATTCAAATGTGCACATTCAATTCATGTATTTTAACAGAAGATTTTTTTCAAATGTATCATATTGGAAAAATAGTAAGTTCTTTCAATCTTGTCCCTCCCTACCCCCACCTCTATTGCCTGTTCATTTTTCTTCACCAGAATAAAAAATGTGTACACACACACACACACACACACACGTGGTGTGTGTGTGTGTGTGTGGTGTGTGTGTGTGTGTGTGTGTGTGTGTGTGTGTGTGTGTGTGTGTGTGTGCGTGCGTGCGTGCGTGCGTGCGTGCGTGCGTGCGTGCGTGCGTGCGTGCGTGCGTGCGTGCGGTGCGTGGTGCGTGCGTGCGTGCGTGTGTGTGTGAGACAGTCAGACAGAGAGAGAGAGAGAGAATCTGTCTGTTTTCTGTGTCACTGTAAGTGTGCTCGCACATGCATAAATGCATGAGTACACGCCAACTTGTGTGCGCGCGCATGTGTGTGTGTGTGTGTGTGTGTGTGTGTGTGTGTGTTGTGTGTGAGTGTGAGTGTGTGTGTGTGTTTTCATGTTGTGCTTATGTGTATATGCATATGTGCGTACATGCATGTATACATGCATACCTCTGTACTTGCATGCAGGCATGTGTGAGTGTACATATACATGTGTTGTTGTTGGCTTTAGTTATGAATATTTACAGAAAAATCAATATTTACTATAATTCATATAAAACAAGAAAAAAATGGAGGTAGGGTCAGGAAGGGAAGTGCAGGGAGATTTGATGATGGAGAGCGGACCAACCATAATGTGCAGATGAGAATATGCAGCAAGTGTATGTTCATTTGAGAGTGTGTATGTTAGTCTATGTGTGTGTGTACATGTACATTCATACGTGTGTGTGTGTGTGGTGTGTGTGTGGTGTGTGTGTGTGTGTGTGTGTGTGTGTGTGTGTGCACGTGTGTGCATGCGTGTGTGTGTGTGTGTGTGTGTGTGTGTGTGTGTGTGTGTGTGTGGTGTGTGTTGCGTGCATGTGTGTGTGTGCATGTGTGTGTCTGTGTGTGTTTGAGTGTTTGCATTGTGTGTCTGACTCTTGTATCAATCCTTTTTTGTTGTTATGTATGGGTTAATTCATCAGTGGTTGAGCTCATTAACTTATAAATAATGTGCGAAAGAATGTGTGGGAGCGCACCTGATCCTGTGTGAGTCCAAGCAAATACTAAATTAAATTCATGGAGTCATGACTTATCTTTCTGTTGGTTTTTTTTCTTAAACCATTTCCCTTTTTTCTGCCGTCTTTCATCACCTACCAATGGTATTAAAACATGATATTCAAACTATCCACAAATGAAACAAAGAAAGCTTGAAATGAACATTGATGATATTTCCCTTTTTCTCTCAAATATCAAATTCATATGGCCTGCTCCTCATTTGTTCAGGTGTTTTCTTATTTTCAAAATAGCATTTTGTTTCTTTAACCCTCTTGCATTTGCTTTTTCTAACCCAACACTGCTCCTAGCATTCGTATTTTCTGAGAAATCAATGGAATGCGTTCAGTTCACAACCATAGTCTCTGTGAATGAATCGTTTCCCACACCCCATACTACTGCTTAGATTTCACTGGACACCT
>CM031597.1:109447319-109452319 GCA_018398815.1 Conus ventricosus | reverse complement strand
GGAGCCCATTCCTGTGCGGTCAAAGTTCAGGTCAACGCAAACATGACAATCAATATAGTGTCTATTTACCTACCGCAAGGCCCCAATGATCTGAATACAGAATGGCTTCGTAGTTTAGATTCTGAAAACAAATTTATAATTGCAGGGGATTTTAACGCCCATTCTCCATTTTGGGAAAAAGAAAATAATAAAATAACTAGCAACCGCTTTGTAGAAAATTTAGTAGATTCGTCCCTCTATCTTTTGAATGACGGTAGAATAACGCGTATCCCTGACAATCCTAATCATAAGCCGAGCGCTATAGATCTAACTTTTATTTCCCCTGATCTAGCGCCACTATGTGACTGGAATCCGCTAATCGATACACTCAACAGTGATCATTTACCTATTGTAACTGAACTAGAAACCGTAAGACCTACACTTAATACAACTGAATTGAATAAAGATAAAATTCCAAAATTTAACTACAAATTTGCAGACTGGAACAAATTTTCCTTTTTACTAAGATCGTTTTACATAGATTCTTATGATGTAGATAACAAAGATGTTGATGAGTTATATGGCCAGTTTCAAAATGCTTTAATAACTGCCGCAAGGCAATCGATACCAACGATAAAGCCTATACCTTCTAAAAAACATGTGGGTAATGTCTGGTGGAATGAGGCTTGCGAAGAGGCCAAAAAGGAGAAAAAATATTAAATTAAAAGATTACTTACGTAGTAAGGGACCTGGGCGCGCTGAAAAACTTCTTGAGAAAAAAAGAGCAAAAAATAAATCCAACAGAACAATTGCTTTTGCTAAAAGGCAGTACTGGTCGTCCTTTTGCAATAATGAAGTATTCAGTTATAAAGACATTCAAAAAGTATGGGGAAGAATGAAAACAATGAAACATGGAGTAAATCTACCTCAATACCCTGTCAAATTCAACAATTGCAAATTTCCAACAAATTCAGAAAAATCTGAAGCTTTTGTTGACATTTTCGCCAGAAACAGCAGCTTGGAAAAATTGTCTGTACAGACTAATGCAAACAAAGATTATGAAGAAAAGGAGCTTACCTGCTGTAGAGCAATTCATGAGACTGATTTGTATCTGAATACCCCATAACATTTGATGAAGTGCAGGAATGTATATCTAAACTGGGCACTAAGAAAACGTCTGTAGGGCTAGATGGGGTGTCCAATGACATGCTACGACATCTTCCATCTAATGTCTTATGTTTTCTTCATTGTTTTATTCATAAGTGCTGGAGTGATGGCAAATTGCCCCAAGTATGGAAAAGTTCAATCATAGTTCCCATTCACAAACATGGAAAAAGCCGGAGTGACATAAATAATTATCGACCCATTGCTCTTACGTCCCACACAGGTAAACTAATGGAACGCATCGTATTAAACAGACTAACCCATTACTGTAATAAACATCAAATCATTCCAAAAAACCAAGCTGGGTTTCAAACAGATAGAACTACAATAGAACACTTAGTGAAACTAACAACTCATGTCAAACAACAATTTGCACGCCGAAAAAAATGTCCTAGCAACCTTTTTTGATTTAAGGAAAGCGTACGAACGTGTGAGACATAAAAGACTGTTGTATAAACTAAATAATATTGGTTATAAACGGTAAACATGTATAATTACATTCAAACTTTTTTAGAAAAAAGATCAATTCAAACAAGAATTGAACACACATATTCAACCCAAGGTATATTAGAAATGGGATTACCCCAAGGATCTGTGATTTCGCCAATCTTGTTTAATATTCTAATGGCTGATTTACCAAAAGATTTATCTAAAGATGTTGTATTGGCGCAATTCGCGGACGACATTTGTTTATGGATGAATGTTACCATGAAGCGAAAAACCCCTGCACGATCACTTAATTATATACGCATCAAATATCAACATGAACTAAATAAAATCAACAGTTTTCTACTAGAAAATGAACTATCTCTTTCTGTTGAAAAAACAAATATTATACTATTCAATTCAGGGTACGACCCAGAGAAGCTTCCTGTGTTTACTATAAATGGTTCTATCTTACAGTATGTGAAATCTGTCAAGTTTTTAGGTGTATATATAAATTCTAAACTTTCTTGGAATCATCACATTGACTATATTACAAACAAAGCAAGAAAAAGTTTAAACTTTCTGAAGATCGTAACTAAGCAAAAGTGGGGACAAGATACAACAACTTTAACTGCTCTGGCAACGGCTCTCGTGCGTTCACGGCTTACTTATGCCCAAGAAGTCTTTTTTAGCGCGCCACAGTATCTTTTGAATAAATTACAAAGTATTGACTGCAAGGCTTATAAACTTGCTCTAGGTGTCCCCACACATGCGTCTAACTTAGGAACTTATAGTGAAGCTGGAATACTACCTCTTGAAGAGTTAAGAAAAGCATCTGCCTCAAAATTTACTTTAAAGAGTCTTACCTTGAATAATTTCTGTACAAACGAGGTATCTTTAAAATCTGAAGTAGATTTTGCTAAACGAGCACGAGAAATCCAATCATTAAAAACTATTAAGTCTTATATTTCCAATCAAAACATAGACTCTGAAATCACTAACATTGCTTCTAAACCATCCTTTTCACCAATTCCCAGGTGGGTGCAAAAAAAAGCCTCTTTTGATATTAGTTCCAATGAAATATCAAAAAAGAGATCCCCCATATATTAAAAGAATTTGTCAATATTCATCTGGATGAAAATTACAGAAATCACATGAAGATTTTCACTGATGGCTCAATTTTAGACGATAATGAAGCAGGCGCTGCTTTTATTATTCCAGATTTGAATGTAGAGAAACTCTATAATCTTGGTAAAAATCTTTCCATATTTAGTGCAGAGCTCATCGCCATTTTGATGTCTTTGGAATTTTTGTTACATTACCCCCTAAATTCTTGTCGAATTCTTGTGTGTACCGATAGCAGATCGGTGCTGGGTGCCCTCCAGTCCCAAATTCAAAAATTCGACTTGAGATTATATTAGAAATTAACCATGTCATTCATCATTTATCACTTAAAGGGATCACTGTTACGTTTTATTGGGTACCATCTCACAGTGGAATTGTATCAAATGAAAAGGTGATCACGCAGCAAAAAGAGCAGCTAGAAATATGGAAAGCACAACTTCACTTAATATACCTTTAGATCTTTCAGAATGTTATTCCTTAATTGACAAACAGACTGAGATAAGTTTCCAACAATCCTTAAAGAACTCGGAATCTCAGTACTATCATAACTGTATTGCATACAGCTCTGGAACACAGAATAAAACGGCAAAAACGTATCTAACTCATATACCTAGAGACGTAAGAAGCTTAATCCACAGATTACGTTTAAATTCACTGAAAACAAAATTCAGTAGAAATGTTAGATGTATGTGTGGAAACGCACTAAGTGTTTCACATTTGTTAATTCATTTCCCCAAAACAAAGAACTTGATTATCATGGCTGGTGGTGATACTTCCCATAGATCGACGTCATCACTCTCTAAAATGTTGAATGATTATTCGTTTCTCAGATTAGTTAGTCAAAGTTTCTTACAGAGTCCAGTTGGCATTTTACTTTAACTGGTTTTATCTACGGTGATTTTTTTTTTTTTTTTTTTTTTTTTAAAATAAGCTTACGTAGTAGTATTCAAAGTTCTACACGCTTTTCCCCTATCCCTCCACCAATCTTTTCATAAGCACTCATTCGCATACCACACACACAATTAACACATCGTCTGATATCACTTTTAGTGAGAAGACGTTAAATTGAGGAACAACACACACACACACACACACACACACACACACACACACACACACACACACACACACATGCGCGGGCGCGCACACGAACGCACGCACGCATACACGCATCCACATACGCATATACACACACCGCGCACGGCCAATCTCGCACGTAAACACACTCCCTTGGGAAAGAGCATATAGAAGAAAACATCAGCTACCGTAACAGGATCATCAGGACTGCTTGTAGTCATAACTAGGGATTCATGAGGCAGTCATGTTCAAGTACATAAGCATGTATCCATATTCGACATTCTTTTTCATTTAAGATTGACTTCCAGTCAGTAGGGAACAGGTGATAATGCTGTTGTCGAGGGCGAGAGAGAGAGAGAGAGAGAGAGAGAGAGAGAGGAGAGAGAGGAGAGAGAGAGAGAGAGAAAGAGAGAGAGAGAGAGAGAGAGAGAGAGGAGAGAGAGAGAGAGAGAGAGAGAGAGCAAAGCTAAACCTTTTTTTTCAATTAGAAAAAAAATGGAACAAGCAACAACAACAACAACAACAACAAAAAACCGAAGTATTAACAGGAAAAAAGAGAATAGAGAGAAAGAAAAGAGAAAGAAAGTAACATCATTATCTACCCTGTCAATCTGGAGGATAAAAAGGACATAATTATGATTTTATGCGTGGTACACTGTCTCAAACACGAACACTCCATGAAAACATTATAAAGCTTTTACATATTGACATTTGCATGCACTGACAAAGCGTATCAGTAATAACAGTGGTGCATTTTGAACAGGAACACGTGCAGACAGCAACAATCACTTTAGGAAGGTAAGAAAAAATGTATGTTCTTGATGATGTAACATGCATATGGATAGGCATTGATGACATCAGTTATACAGCTTATCTTCATAGCTAGTGTGAGTGTGCAAAGTGTGTAAACAATTTTCGTGTGTAAGATTCTGAGCTTCGATGCCATTTCAGCTCTGGCGGAAGTTCCAGAGAGGAGGACCCGAACAACAAAGATTTGTTTTAAATAGCTCCATTCTTGGTATTGGAACCGGGGGTTCTTGATTTTCTAGGGTGAAAAAATGGATTGAATAGCTTGCGGGGCTCATCAAGATACAATTTTTTGCATGAACATTCCTTTATTGAGAGCAGATAGATCCTTTAGTGGAAGAACTGCAGCTGAAATATAGTCTAGTTCTGTGAGACTCGAGGATTTCAAAGAACTGCTTTAACGACGCTATTAAGGGTGCTTT
>CM031597.1:109422319-109437319 GCA_018398815.1 Conus ventricosus | reverse complement strand
CTATCGGGAAAGAAATTAACCTGCAGTGAGAAAAAGGGATCTGCTTTTGATTTGAAAATGAATATTATTGATAGAAATTTTAAGATAGAAAAATGAACAGGTTCACTCTAATCTGCCTCAAATGTAGACAGCAAAATGGACAGAGTTCTAAGAGCAGCTGTTGATTTGTTTCATACGCTTTGAAGTTTGCATACCCAACTTTCCAACGAGTCATAAAAATAGATCTACTCTTTCTCCTCTTCCCCTATTAAAAAGAAGTGTATCCTGTGTAACAAAGCATCATCTTTAGGTCCCAAATACAGTTCTTGCTGATTTGTTCTTTTGAATTGTTTATTTTTTGTTGAGGACAAAGTTTTTTTTCAAAAAAGATTTCTGGCCTTTTTTTGTTGATTATTTAGCTTATTTCCCAGATCTGATTGTGGTAAAAACAGGTTCTGGTTTATTCTACAAACTTATCTGCAATGAATTTATATGTGTGTGTTGTCTGACATGCCCTTTTTATCTTGAACAATAAAGGAAAGAACATAATTCAGTTGGTTATAGAACATAATTCAGTTGAAGTTATCTAACATACATTGGCAAGTATTGTCTGATATAATATGTATTTGATGCAAGCATAGCTTTCTGATTACTGGGTAATTGTCATCTTATTATTTGTGTTCATTGTTTTAACCTGATTCATGTACATATCTGTGCTCATTTGTATGTGTGCCTGTGTGTTACTACATGTGCTTAGATGACCTTGTTTGCATGTTTGATACAGTTTTGGAAAATGAATTGCAAAGATGTCAACATGCAGTTTCACGTGATCACGTGCGCGTGCGCATTGGAATCTTTAAGTACTAACACTGCTCACGACAACTCCATTCTTAAATGACCAAAAATCCTCTGACAGATCTTTTTTTTTGCCAAGTGGGACAGATAATTTCTTTCATACTGTGCTTGTATTTTCAGTGTATTTTATTTTGCTACAGAATGATCATACAGAAGTAGATAGATTTTTCGTTTATTTTAAGCAGCAAGACATTAAACCATTTTGAAGGGTGGTTTAAATTAAACAAGAATTCAGTCGTTCTCCCATGCATTGATACAACTGTCACATTTGTTAGTCTACCTCCTTTTAAAGGCCTCTCCCCACAAAGACTGAACTGTTCTTACATTCTCATGGTTGTTGTAGAAATGTTTCATTGTGTATATTTTTGTGACCAGGTATTCCATTGCCACTTCAACAGTAATTTCTTTCCACTGTTCCTGGAAAACCTGCTTGGAAATGCCATCAGTCCTACTTTGGCTTCTGTTCTTCTCGGTAAACTGATTGTTCTTAGTGGGGTGTTGGGGCTTTTGGTTTCAGAGAAAGCTAGTTTCTGATGATGATATGAGAAAAAAGTTTCGATAAAGTGTGTGTGTGTGTGTGTGTGTGTGTGTGTGTGTGTGTGTGTGTGTGTGTGTGTGTGTGTGTGTGTGTGTGATAAAGTGTGTGTGTGCGTGTGCGTGTGTGTGTGTGTGTGTGTGTGTGTAGGGAGGGGGGGGGGGGAGAACAAATTCTTTTACAAAGTGCTAATAGCTTTTTTGCAACATGTAGGTGATATCGGGCAAAGGCTTGTAAACCCAGACAATTTAGAAAGAAAATGTATTTTGAAACAATCGTTTAATGAATAAAAACAAAGAAACCTGATGAACTTCTAAAACTGTTTTACAGCTTATATTTGGCATTGCTGTTTGTGCTTGTTTTCTTTTTTTTTTGTATTCTACATGTGAAGATTGATACTAAAACCAGCAAACAAGCGATACATGTTATGTTTGTATATATATATATGTATGTGTGTGTGTGTGTGTGTGTGTGTGTGTGTGTGTGTGTGTGTGTGTGTGTGTTTGTGCATGTGTGTGTGAGTGTGTGTGTGTGTCCCATGCAGCATTACTCTTACAAGGTTCATTCCATCTAGCATGCACACAGTCAACCCTCAACCCTACCTAGCCCTCGCCAGCATTCAACAGGGAGAAGTCAGTTCGGGTCATCTCAAGTCACCCCACCAGAGCAGACACTGCGCTGCTGCCAAGTCATACTAGTGATGTTTGGTAGTGCTTGTTCTGGTCCAGCACACGCAGGATACCATCTGCTGAATGCTGTGACTGATCATTGTAGAACCTGAATGAGGGAGCATGCAGATTCCACACGAGAGGGCAGCAGCAAGAACCTCTAAAACAGTTGTGAACTTGCTGGTAGACAGCAAGATACTGTTCAGTGACACTGACATGAAATCACCGAGGGACGTGGACATGGAGAGGAAATCAAAACTGAGATCACTAGACAATCAGTGATGATGATCAGGATGATGCTGCGAGCGTCTGTAACACAGTTGTACTGTAGGATTCCTTTCATGATGTGTCCTCACGTCAGTCAGGCCAGAGAGATGCAGATCTCTGCGGCGCTGGTCAGAAAGTGTAAGCAATACTGTCACAGACACATCCATTAAGTGGATGAAACTCAACTGTGTAGGCTAATTGCCCCCCCATTGGAACCCATGGTCTACTCAGCTCAGAGTAAGAGCCAGCCGGGGATAAAAATTCCACAGTTTAGTGCTTCTGATGAGACTCTAACCAACAATCTCCCACGCCACCATCTGTGACACTAAGCACTGCACCAAAGCGACAATTGTGTTATGCCATATTCACACTGCCCTACTCCACAGGCATGAAACTGATATTTTTTAAGCCAAGTCTGTCCCCATATAAACATTGCCATCAACTGCAATAAAAGGTTAGGGAAGTTAACTACTGTTAGCAACTGTCCAGAGCATAATTATCTGCCATCCAGAATAAAAGGTGAAGCAAGCTTATTATTCCCATCATCAGATTAACCTAACTGATTTCTGTCAGCCAGTCTTCTTACATGTATGTTTTTATACTGATATATATCCAATGTTTTAATGCCACAAAAAGCCATCTGGCCATTTTTGTTGAGTGCCATCGTAAAATCATTGATATATCGCCGCCCGGAAATAAGCTGCTGTGAGTCTGAAAATTATATTTTACAGAAAACTAAAAAAAAAAAAAAAAACCTGATTATTATCCCCACAAGATATACTGTGAGCTGAGTTACATTACAAGTATTTTGATTACAACATGTTTATTTTTAGGATAATGTGATTGGGACTTGGCTTGGTTATGCCCCTTGGCCTGCTCTTATAGTATACCAAAAATTTAAAAAATAATGTGAAAAATTCAAGTTACAGCAGTTGTATTTCCAGGTGGCGATATGGAATATGCACGCACGCTCGCATGCACGCACGCACACACACACATACATGCATACATCCATATAAACATATGCACACTTTCATAGTTATGTGCTATAAGCAACATTATCTTATCTTATCTTATCATAGTTATGTTCAAATTACAAATCAATCTACTAACTCCTATTTCCACTTTGACTTTTTTTTTTTTACCTTACACAGAAGTTTCTTTTGTGGCTTCCCCATATGAACACATACATATAAACAAATACACACTTTCATGTGTTTAAATTACAAAATAATCTGCTAACTCCTGTTTCCATTTTGAACTTTTCTTTTTTACCTTACACAGGAGTTTCTTTTGTGGCTCCCCACATCAACAACCTGTACTTCCTGACGCTGTGCCATCGCTGGGGAGTGTACTCGGTGATCCGCAGCTTGTTCATAGTGAAACTGTGCATGGCGGCCCTGATGTTGATGATGGGACCAGACAGTACTGTGTTGCTGTGTGTCTTTATTGCTAGGTAAGTGGACAGTTTGATGTTGGTAATATGACCAAATATACTGTGTAACTGTGTGTTTTGATTGCTAGGTAAGTGGACAATTTGATGTTGGTAATGTGACCAAATATACTGTGTAACTGTGTGTTTGTTGCTAGGTAAGTGGACGATTTGATGTGGATGATATGACCAAATATACTGTGTAACTGTGTGTTTTTATTGCTAGGTAAGTGGACGATTTGATGTGGATGATATGACCAAATATACTGTGTAACTGTGTGTTTTTATTGCTAGGTAAGTGAACGATTTGACGTTGATAATGCAACTAAATATTCTGTGTAAGTGTGCGTTTTTATCGCTGGGTAAGTTAAGTGGACGATTTACAGTTGATGATGAGACTAAATCTACAGTATTGGTGTATATTCTCATCACCAGGTAAGAGGACGATTTGATGTTCATGATGGGGCCAAACAGGACAGTATTATTTTTGTGTTTGTATCCCTGGGTAAATGGACAAATTAATGTTGATGGGACCAAACAGAACAGGGTTACTGTGTGGTGTTATCGCTAGGTAAGTGGACAATTCAATGTTGATGATCGGACCAAACAATAGAGTGTTTATGTGTGTTTTTATCAATCACTAGGTAAGTGCATGATTTAATGTTGATGATGAGATCTACCAATTCAGTGGCACTGTGATTTAATTACTATGTAAATGGGTGATTTTGAGTACAGCATCACTATGTGTTTTAATCGCAAGGTAGGTAGATGATTTGATGAAGAGACCAAACAGCACATGTTACTGCATGTTTATCATTATATGAGTGGGTGATTTGTTGTTGAAAAGAGGACCAAACAGTACAGTATTACTGTATTTTTATTGCAAGTTAAATGAGTGATTTGATGTTGATGAATAGACCAAACAGCACAGTGCCATTGTGCATTTTATTGCGAGGTAAGTGGGTAATTTAGCATTTATGATTGGCACCAAGGCAGTACTACGTCAAGACAATGCCATTTCAAGTGTTGCAGTTCAGTTGCATATTTTCAGTTAACCTGCGTTGCGTAAGTTGCGAATTGAAATGAAATTCCATGAGATCAGAAAAGCCCTTTGAACTTACCACTGATGATTATTATTTCCTAATTCCATCTGGTCATTTAAACAAGTGAAGTTTGGTCACTTGTAAACATTTAATTTCGGTTTTGTCAAAAGCATATGTGAATTGAGGTGATTTATTTTCCAGACCTTGCATACAGAAACAATAGTAACTTTTGACCAGGCTTTTTTTCAGGCTCTTTGAAATCCCAGAAAGGAATTGTTTTGTTTGAGTATACTGGCAAACCATTGAATTCAGCTACCAATCAAAATTTGTCTTGTTGCCTAGTATCACAAATGTTCACATATCTCAATTGAATTATGGTGAATTACGGACATTTGAAAGGCAGTAAAATCTAACAGGGTTTCACTGGATCAGGTCCATGATTGAAAAGAGTGATTGACTGAGAGTTGTGTTTGTGTGTGTGTGCAGTAACCGTGTGTTCACGGAGGGCACCTGCAAACTGCTGTCCCTGGTGATCAGTGACCTGGTGGATGAGGACTTTGTGCTGCACCGAAGGAGCCAGGCTGTGTCCGCTCTCATTTTTGGCACGTCGGCACTCCTGTCAAAACCAGGACAGAGCTTTGCTCCACTTGTCGGCTCTTCCATCCTGGCATTGCAGACAGGTGGGTTGATGCACGTACTTTGGGGATACAGAAACATTTCATTGTGTGGGTATACTGATTTTGTTTGTTTGTTCGTTAACGCCGTAGTCTGCTTCTGCATCATGTTTTTTTTTTGTTTGTTTGTTTAGTTATGTATTTCTTTATTAAAGGCTTTGACTTGTGTTGTAATTGAAATTTTAGAAAGAAGGAAAAAAGCGGGGGTTAAGGTATCACAGCTTTTGAACGTGTGGGAAAAAAAAAACTGTACAAAAATCCTACCAACGAACAGTCCATCTTAACATCCAATACCTTTCACCCTTTGTCTCCAACCCATACAACACATTATGAGGGTATGCTTTTGCACTAGTCTCATACATATTCTCAGCCACACACTGAATTGGTGACACAGGTTGGCTATTGTGGAGGTGGCATGACTTCTGTGTGTGTGTGTGTGTGTGTGTGTGTGTGTGTGTGTGTGTGTGTGTGTGTGTGTGGTGTGACATGTGAATAGCATGCAAAGAAGAGTATTCATCACTGATAGCTCATAACAGCAGCTGTTGCTTGGGTTGGTATGCTTAACCCCTTGGGTGCTGAACTTTCAGAAATCACATCAGTGAACTTCATGTCAGAGGGAAAAGGGGTGTTGGTCAAGTTTGTCAACATGGAACAGGTTTATTTGGATAAAATGTTAACACCTGTCACAGGATCAGCTAATTTTTGTGGCCAGTCTTGGCACACTCATATGTTTTAACTCTTTTACTGAAGATAAGGCTTCTCATTTGCAGTCAAAGGGTTAGTTAATTTATTGGTTTCATGTTTTATTGACTTTTGTGTGTGCGTCAGCTGGTTTTCTGTGTCTCGTTTCTCTGTCTGCTCCTGCAAGTGATACCACTATTGATTATCTGGTGTGTGTGTGTTTATCTGTCTCTGTCTGTGTCTGCATATGTGTGTGTGAGTGTGTCTGTGTGTTTGCATGGATTTGTGACTGGGTGTGTGTCTGCATGTTTGCCCGTGTGTATATCTTTCTAATGTATACATGTCCATGTGTGAGTGCAGGCCATGACATATTCCAGTCTGGTTACGAAACGGGCTCAGTAAAGGCAGCCCTGGGTGATATGAATGCGGAACAGCAAGCTCTTTACCGATTGGGCTGTTTTCACTTCCTGGTGTACGTGACAGCGGCATGCGCTGTTCTGCAGCTCCTGTTCTGGCAGCGCTTCTCTTTACGCGGCGCTCACCTGCAATGGGTCAAAGCGGCCCGCCGAGATGCAGAAGAAAACTGTGTGTAACATTCAGCCATGGTTGAGACTGAAAGGCCATGCAATAGCTTTTGACCGGTTCGTTGGACCACTTGCAGCTTCAGGGTGAAGGGCACAACTGTATGAATCAGGCATTGAAATTTGGATTCATTTTTACTGCTAACTGCCTTTGTTTGTGCATGTCAGTTTGAGATGGATGAAAAGAGAGGTAATGAACAAATGGAGGGAAGAAGAGAAAAATCAGGGAAACTGAACAGATTAATCACACGTGCCACAGGTATGTTTGCTTACAAAAACAAAAACAAAAAAGCAATAGCCACAAGTGCCACTCTAATATAGGAAAGTAAATTTTAAATGCTTTGAAATTGTGCCTCTGACATTAATAAGCACCCCCTTAAACCCCCCCCCCAGGTTTCTGATGGTGCGTCATCAATGTGTTTGTTTTGGGTGCGTTAGTGTGCATGTGCTCACTTGCACACGCCACCACACACACACACACACACACACACACACACACACCACACACACACACACACACATACTCTCGTACACACTCTCTCTCACACACACACTCTTTCTCTCTGTCTCTGTCTCTCTCTCTCTTTCTCACACATACATACGCATGCATGCACACATGCACGCACACACACACGCACATACACACGCACATCTGTAGCAGGTCACTGTTGTTGTGAAACATTTGTCATGATGTTACATGAATTTGATGTTTTCATTTGCATATATTTTACCGTTGCTGACTTCAACTTGAAGACTGATGATTTTCTTTTAACTTTTGGTCTTATATGGCATGACGAGGGTAGACATTAAATCAAAGTGTGCGTGTATGCCTTCACAGACACACACGCATGCGCATACACACACACACACACACATACACACACACACACACACACTAACGCACGCACACACACGCACACACACACACACACAATTAATATACCACAATTTTTAGCTTACGACACATTAGGATAAAATGGATCAAATCTGAACAGGGATTATTATATTCAGGTGGAAAGTTCAAAGAAAGAAATACCCAATGAAAGGTTTAATATTGAATAGATAAGATTCATTTAATCGACACATTCTGTCAGCATGACCTACATTTAGGCTTACATATGTGTGTGTGTGTGTGTGTGTGTGTGTGTGTGTGTGTGTGTGTGTGTGTGTGTGTGTTTGTAACACTTGGCATAGAAAGCAGTAGAGAACCACTACCGGTTTTGAAGCATTTTTTTTATGCTTCTGTCTTTAGCCAACACTACTGTAGTGCAAGTCCTTAAAAAATGTAACAAGTTGTATTTGAAGTTTGAGTCATCTTGCCTTAAGCATTGGATGCAAGTACCCATCTTTTTTTTTCGTCAGTACTTCTTCCAGACAGATGTGTGAATTCCCCAAACAGAAGATAATCAATGTTTTGTTTATGGTCTTTATCACGTTTTGTAGAAGAGACAGTCATCAGTCATGCAGATTCAGTGTAAATCAATAAGTCCAAACATGGAAGTATAAAAGATTACATGAGGACAGTCTGAAATTTGATTTGTCGAAATGCACTTTGTCATCATTTTAAGTTATTTGGGGGCCACCGGCAAGTTGGTGCTTGTTGACCAATGTACTAATATGAATCCAGGTTTAACAGGGAAATGTTTGTTGTGCGTTTTAACCCGTTGCGTGCCAGCTGGTGCAGGTCCGTGCTTGCTGGCTGATGCTCTGCCTACCTGCAGTATGTGCTGAATGCTGAGTTGCCGGGACAGCCCGCTGCCTTGTGGACTGCTCTTTATTGTATCAAGTCAGGTAGTATCCCTGTCACCAAGCAGTTCCTCATACCCCTCCACCTTTTGCCTGTCAGAGCTTGTCTGCAGCTGGTCAGTAAACTTGCTGATGCGTTCTGCGCATTTCCTTTGCCTTGAATACACGTCACTAACTCCCTCTCTCCTGCACCACCGTCGAGGCAATGAAAAGAAAATTCTGTGAAACGCAGAATTCGCTAAATGCTGAATCAAAACTAATGCAGCTAAGTATCATCTTTCTGTTGATAAGGAGAGTGTGAAAAAAAAAACCCAGTGAATTTATGACTCGTCAGCATCTATGACCTGTGATGACCTGTGTCTTGGGCAGTCTCTGAACATGTGGACAGGTGTTGGTCACAGCAGCTCACTACGCTGCCCATGCTCGGCAGCGATGATTTCAACAGTATCCATGTTTATTCTTTGTATGTAATGGATGTATGTTATTGTGAAGTAAATATTTTTCCAACTCATTGAATATGAGTGTGTGCCATACTGGTGTCCAACATATATTTCTGATGTGGCTGCCTTTGAGCAGCGTGTGTTCAGGGAATGTGCCCTGGTTTGATGGGCATGCGTTCAGGGCATGTGGTCTTGTACTGTGTGCCTCCCTTTCCTTCTTGGCCATATCAGCAAAGCATAACAAAAAAAATAAAATAACAACAACTAAAAAGTCATGATTTATGAGAGTCGGGCTTAAAGTTGCGCACAATTCATAATTTGAGTTGAAAGCATTTAAGTAGTTAGGTGAGAGTAGTTGCTTAAAGAGTGTGCAATACTTTAGGTTGATTGTAGTTGTAAGTTGTAACTGCCATATATTCCTCTCATGTAACTGAAAAGCTGCAGTTCTGGTAGTTTGATGGTCACAGATATGTAAATGCCAGAAACCTTGGCCGTTTGTTGAATTTTCATTAATGCCAAATATCTCTACAACCAGCCTTATTTATCGCAATCTACTTTTACTTCTGAAGTGATCCATGGAAACGACGGAATGAACAGGAGCAATGTTTGCCCAGTTCTTTGTTCAGTGACGTCTTCACAGAGTGATCTCTCCTTACCCAAGGGTTTGGGGCATTAAAGGTCTACTTTAGAGATTTTTAATAATTTGTTAAAAACAGGTCTACATGTCATATAACTACAGTATGGTATTCATTTTTTAAATAAAATCGCCGAAAGAATTTAATAGATAAAAAACGACTTTTGCACACCTGTTCAAACCCCGCGCGGTAGACCGAAAACCGTGACGTCACTTGATGGACTGGCCGTCAGCCGCGACCTACACAACAAGCCAACGCCAAGTGAAATCAACATGAATTGCGAACCCCTACAGCCTAAAAAGTCACGAGGGGGTGGCAGATATTGTGCTGTAGGCGAGTGCAGCTGCTCAGCAGGAGACGGATATTCTTTGCACACATTTCCATCTGATGCAGATACTCGAAAGAAGTGGATTCGGTTCGTGCAACCATGCCGGGCAGCTAAAGTTCTTTCTACCACGTCAGTTCCAGCTGGACGCGGAAACGAGCTATTCCGACAATTGCCGAGCGCGTTCGAGTGGATCAAAAACTTCGTCTGCATTGTGCGCGTATACTTTGAAGGCGGAGTGGTAAGCTCGTACAGATGAGTACGATAGTCGCACGTTTATTCTGTTCTTATCTATGGACAGATCACACTTGTTAAATTGAATGAACACGTTAAGGCTTGAAGAAGGAGAATCTCCGCTCGCCGTCCAGGCGTGATCGCATCAAGAAGTCAGTCGGTAGCCTCCTTCGAGACTTCGGTAAAGTCCGTACGCCTTCGGAATGCTGTGTTCGGGCGTCCAGCTGGAACTGAACTGACGTGGTAAAAAGAACTTAGCGTTCAAACTGATAAGGTACAGGCCTTGCAGAAACATCCCCAGAGTCACATTGGCTGTCGCAATCATAGTCACTGCTTTTACATGATAAATTAAATACCGAGCGAGATGCGCAAGAACCATCAGAATCGCTTTCTGTCGCCGTCGCTGTCCATCATGTGACGTCACATCCAAGAGCAGTTAAGCCATGCCAAGATTTAGTTGATTACCTCCCGTTTTCTTGATTACAGGTGAAAATGCCCACTTTCGCGGATCGATTTCGTGTGATCGGGAGCGAATCGGATGTTTATTTTACCAATTTATCAAACATTTCATATTTCTGCATAAGCTGACCAATTATCGAAAACCTCTAAAGTAGACCTTTAAGTTGATTCTCAAATAAAAATGTTCCTGTTGGGTGACCTGTATTCTTCACTGTATGAGGTTGGTGTGAAATGACATATGCTTATGGTTTTTGCAATCACTGTATGATGTGGTGTGAAATATCATATGCTTGTGGCTTTTGTGATTTACTCCATTTTGTATGACTAGGGCATATGTTCAAGACTTGTGTTAATGGGGTACAGTCATCAAAGTTAGTTGTAATTGTAAATGAATAAATTAATCATTTTAAATGTTACAGTTTTATCCCTTCACTCAAAATAGGATCAGCTGGACACCTCCAGATCTCTTGACCCATATGATTTCACCATATTGTGAAGAATTGTTTGGCAAAAATATGATGAATGAAAAAAAGAAATTTTTTAAAGATTGAAAACAAAAATCGAGACGAAGTTGTTGAGTGGTATTTGCATTTGTGGAATGTAACCATTGTAGGGAGTTTGACCAAGAAACACCTCTTGTTAACTTCTGTTGGCAAAATCGCATGTAGCTGTCTACGTGTCTTCAATAACATGACCTGAAAAAACAAACAAAAAAACAGCAAGAGAGCATCAGTTTGTCCCAAAGTATGCTGATGAATCAGGTTTGATAGTAATTTGTGTCAGAAAGAACCTATCTTTTTCACCATAGTCAATGTAAGATTGGATGATTACTAGCAGAAGAAGCCTGTACAGTGTGATTTCAGGTGAAAATGCTTTGAATGGGATCAGCTCATGATATATCAACAGATTTCTCCGTCACAAGTATAACACACTGGACACTTTGCAACATTTGGAGTAACATTCATTTAAAGTTAGTGAGATGTGCCTTCTTCAGACAAATAATATAGAGTTTGCACAGTTTTACATGGCTTATGTCTAGAGAGAAATGGGCTGGAAAAGATGCATGTTTTTCCCCTCAGAGTATTGCGGTGCTGGGAAGGGGTTATTTATGTTTCCTATATTCTTGTATCATGATACATAAGATAGAGGAAAAAAGGGTCAAAGAAACAAGGATGTTAGAGAAAAAAAAACCTAGTGATCATGATAACATCTTTGTCATATTTAAATTAAGGACACAACAAATATATATAGAGTGGTGACTTTTATCTAAAAACAGATAAGCGAAAAATTCAGCCTGCCCAGACAGATCTTTGTTACAGCTGCACAGCTTGTTTCTTTGTGCTTAGATAACAAAAACAAACAAATGAACCATCTGACCTGCTTGCTGAAATTTGTGTAAAACACAGGAAAGATGCAGGAAAAATAATTTAAACAATACCAAAAAAATGGTGTTCATGACTAAAAATGAAATTTGACTGAACTACTTTTTACAATGGCCCTTACTGGATGTGTGTCTTAGTATGCAAGCATGTATAATACTGCTTGGTATTCATCTTAGCATTGTTTTGTCATGCTGTCCACAGTTTGTCTATATCTTTGTTCAGTTTTGTTTGAAGATTTGCGATTATTGTGGACTCACAGGCGCGGTTTTGCTCTGAAGTTGTAAAATTAATTTCATATCGCAAAGTGTATGCATAGCCGGCCTTCCAAAGTAAAAAGAAGTCGTAAGCTCACGGGCAAATTCAAAGTGAAACTTCTGGAAGCTGTTATCATGTTGATCATGAGGAATGAATGTGGAACTTCTGTGGTGTTGTGAATTCAACCCAGTCACAATTTGGGACAAAATTCATGTTGCATATAAACAAAGGTGTATCATGTTTAAAAGAAATAGTGAAAACCCCTTAAGCTATTGGGTCATGGGGCAGTGAATTGTCAGAGGTTCACTGTGTCTAGTGCACAGCATGGTGGAAGACGAGGCCCGTCACTCTCCTTCCACCGCCTTTACCTTTCCTGAACTGAAGCAGATAGCCATTTGCTGCTGGTGCATCATGTACGTTTGACCAAAGATGAAAACGTAAACATCTCAGCTAATATCAGGTATGCTGGTAAAGAGGTATGTCCATTCCTTATTTGTGAATACATGTATGAATACATGACTCTCTTTTAAACATGAATGTAATTGTGTTTGCTGCCCTTCATGCTTTCATAAGAAAGTTCATTTTGTTTTAATCATATTTAATTCATTAAAATCATTGATTTGTTAATCATTATAATTGCACAAAATTATTAATGAATTTGACACACAGCGCTTAATAATGGTGCAATCCTTTCACTTTCCGTCATGAAGCTTATTTGTTCTTCATGACTGTTTTTTTTTTCCAGTGCACTTGTTATGTCTGTCATGACTTCACAGAAATCTCTATTTTTTATTGTCTTTTGTATCTGAACCAGATTAATTTAACAACAACAGAAAACTTTGTATATAAAGGCAGAAGTTGTTTTTTTTAAGAATGAGAACTGTAATGAAAACCTTGTTGATTTGATTGAAAACAGTATTGCAGTAAAACAAACTAACAAACAAAAACATTCAGTATGTTTATCAGAAAAATGTCATCTTTCATACTGATTTAGATGTAAGAGTCCAAAAGCCTCAGATTGTCAGGATACTTTTTTTTTTTTTTGGTTAGAGAGTGTAATGTAAGATCCATGAATCCCGAGATGCAATGCATTTGTGTATGTTCATTGAAGGGGTGTCAGTTAGAGCTTCAGGCATTTACTTTGCTGTGTTTACCAATGGTTCCAAATCTGACAAGGGAGTTGCTTTTGTTGAGTGGTGGTCCTCAGCTCCCTGGGTTCAAAACACATTCCCTCAGACAGCTCCATGTACATTGCTAAGCATGTAGTGTTGGTCAGGGCACTTCAAATGGTCTCTAAATCAAAACATAGAGACTTCCTCATTCTCTCTGACTCTCTTGCCACTGTGGATGCCATTGCTGGCTGTAATCTTTAGCACTCTCGACTTATGACTTTGTTTGAACTTCAGGTTTCAAAAGGGAGTGCCTGAGGGCGGAAAATGAAGCACATTTTGTTTGAACTCTACACCTGTCAGAAATCTGACATAGTTTTTGTTCAGGTTCCTGGCCTTGTCGGCATTCATGGCAAGTAATGAACTTCCCAACAATGCTACAACTAAGGAGTGAAGCACTTATGCTTCAACTAAGGAGTGAAGCACTTATGCTACAACTAAGGAGTGAAGCACTTATGCTACAACTAAGGAGTGAAGCACTTATGCTACAACTAAGGAGTGAGACACTTATGCTACAACTAAGGAGTGAAGCACTTATGCTACAACTAAGGAGTGAAACACTTATGCTACAACTAAGGAGTGAAGCACTTATGCTACAACTAAGGAGTGAAACACTTATGCTACAACTAAGGAGTGAAACACTTATGCTACAACTAAGGAGTGAAACACTTATGCTACAACTAAGGAGTGAAACACTTATGCTACAACTAAAGAGTGAAGCACTTATGCTACAACTAAGGAGTGAAACACTTATGCTACAACTAAGGAGTGAAACACTTATGCTACAACTAAGGAGTGAAGCACTTATGCTACAACTAAGGAGTGAAGCACTTATGCTACAACTAAAGAGTGAAGCACTTATGCTACAACTAAGGAGTGAAACACTTATGCTACAACTAAGGAGTGAAGCACTTATGCTACAACTAAAGAGTGAAGCACTTATGCTGCAGCTAAGGAGTGAAGCACTTATGCTACAACTAAGGAGTGAAGCACTTATGCTACAACTAAGGAGTTAAGCCCATTCTCTATTTCTCACACTGATCTGCACAAAGCTCAGACTGATATCAAAGACCTCTGGTAAGAGGAATGATACATGAAACGGGTAAAAACTCAAGTTACAAAACAGAGTTACTGAGGGTGGAAAATGAAGCAAAATTTGGAAAGAGAGGGGGTTAGTTAACGCCAAGGACACAGACATTTAGAAAAAAACTCAATCAAATCCATCCAAACCTAGAAGAGTGTTCACCATGTGCGACGGGGGGCTTGAAAAGGAGAATCAAAAGTTTTGTGCCAACTGCACACAAGCCGCCTCTTTTACACCTTCGCATATCTCTGCAAAGGGGAGGAAGGCCCTTAGTGCATTCACTGTAGTGTACTACTCACTATAGAATTTGTTCTTATAAAGTGTTGGGACATACATGATATCAGACATTAACGCTTAAACGCAGATGCCATGAAAATGTGAATTTTTTTTTTGCTCCTGAAAAAAAAAAAATTTAAAGCAGTGGTGGCATGTTTTTTTTTATAGAAAATCCGTTTTAATGATTTGTGTGTATTTTTGTTTGTTTCTTTGTTGGTTTTGTTTATTTGTTTTATGTCTGTTGGTTTGCTTTCCTATTTCAACATCTGTACAGAACGTG
>CM031597.1:109407319-109409819 GCA_018398815.1 Conus ventricosus | reverse complement strand
TTTTTTGTTTTGTTTTGTTCAAAAAGACTCTTGTACTTAACTGTCACGTTTGAATGGACTGAAACGGCCACTAAATGGGACCACAGTTGAGTGCCATGGGAGGTATAGCACGGTTTCAGAGAAGATATCCGTTATTCAAAGATAGGACTGAGAAGATCAAGTAAGAAGAGATCGTGTTGTTTGTAGCTCAGCCTAGCGGTGGAGATGACACTGACGGTAACGCTACACCGACAGATCTTATTTGTTTGCTGTTGGTTCGTATTCTTTCAAAGAAAATTGACGCGTTCTCTGTGTGTAAATCGAGAAAAGATGTGAAACGGGTCTTCGATTTCTGTGCTGACCAGATCCTCTGAGATTATATTATGTACTTGAGTGACACATGTCGAGCTGCAGTTTGAAACACACACACTCTCTCTCTCTCTCTCTCTCTCTCTCTCTCTCCTCTCTCTCTCTCTCTCTCTCTCTCTCTCTCTCACACACACACCACACACACACACACACACAAACACACACATACACACACGCGCGCGTGCGCGCACATACACACACGCACGCACACACACACACACACACACACACCACACACACACACACACACACACACACACAACACACAACACACATACACACACACGCGCGCGCGCACACACACACACGAACCCACTCATGCACACACACGCGCGCGCGCGCGCGCATTCAAGCTAACAGGAGAGTCGAAAGATGAGCTTGAACTGGAAAGACCTCTGTCACTTCATAATATAATTTATACTCTGTGAGACGGTTAGATGAAACAAATGAGAAGAGATAAATAAACAAATAAGGGAAGATAAGCTGATAATTTATTCTTTGCCGTTGACATATTAATAGACGGGGTTTAAAACAGAATGAGACTCGATACAATGGGTTGAATTCTATACATTTTCTTCTCTTTTTTTTTTTTTTTTTTTTTTTTGGCGTAGGCCTACACTTGCAAACAGTCTTTTCGAAAATATTTGAAATAAATAAAAAGAGATAAAGTCTGTACTGTAATTAAGGCAAATTTATAAACACTCGATTATTTGACTGTCTGCATGCAATGACTTTTTTTTCTTCTCTCTTCGTTTCATTTTTGACTCTTTCTTTTTGTTGTTATTGTTGTTATTTTTGTTGTTGTTGATGCTTGTTAGTTTGTTTGCTTCTTATTTTCATTTCGTTTCATAATTATTCTCTCTCTCTCTCTCTCTCTCTCTCTCTCTCTCCTCTCTCTCTCTCTCTCTCTCTTAGCTTGTGTACATTCCCGATTGGTATTGGATTACGCAATGTTATTTTATATGTATCGCCTTCTTAGGGGCCATAAAATTTAAGAATAAACATCTTTGTCCTGTCCTCTCTCTCTCTCTCTCTCTCTCTCCCTCTCTCTCTCTCTCTCTCTCTCTCTCTCTCTCTCTCTCTCTTCTCTCTCTCTTGTTGCGTATTTTCAGAATTTTTTTTCCTAATAGTTTGTTTTGTCAGATGGTACTTGAGGGATGAAGCGAATGACTTTCTATCGTCGGCCGGCCATCAATTCAGCGGCTCCTGCCGCTAGCGATAACAAACTTGATGTTGACACTGACAAAGGACAGTCAGTGTGACTGTGAGGGTGTGGGGCAGACCTAGGAGACAGGCTGGACAAGGTGGCATGTTGCTACAATGCGTGTGTGGTGGATACCAAAACGGCCCGGCGTTACCCCCAGAAGGGGTTTACACCCCCTCTCGAGCAAAACTACCCCTGTGAACATTTTGCAGAGAGAGGAGAGAGAGAGAGAGGAGAGAGAGAGAGAGAGAGAGAACAGCAAAGGTGGGAGTTAAGAGTGCCGGACTCGTAGTCCTGTTGATCCGGGGATTGCGAGATCGAATCTCGCCGGGCCGTTTCAGTACAGTGGGATTTTTCCCGCGGGTTGATATTGGTTCTGGCTCTATTTCTCGAAAAGTCCTTCGAATGAGACTATATACCCAGGTTCCATGTATGAACGCACGCATAACATCCTGCACACACGTAAAATCCCATCCGACCAATTATCGGAAGAGAAAGCTCGTTCGGCCGTTGGTGTGGATGACATATATACATATTATGCATTTTCTATGAACAATTCAAGAATGAGAGAAAACCTGAGTGACTCAGGTTGAACTGAATGATACGGGAAACGACTGAATGTGGTACCAGCGGGCAGCTCTTCAGTCGGCTCTACCCAGGTAGGCAGCCCGTTCCGTAAACGAAAGAGTGAATAGTAAAAGCGCTTAGAACATGGTCTCTGGCCAAGGACAGGCACTATATGAGTAGTCTCAATCATAATAATAATAATAATGATGATAATAATAATAACAATAATAATAAAATGATAATAATAATGATGATGATGAGGATGATGAGATGATGATAATGATGATGCACAATAATAATAACAACAACCACGATGATGATGATGATGATGATGATGATGATGATGATGATGATGATGATTACTAACTAGAAAATGAATGA
>CM031597.1:109401791-109407219 GCA_018398815.1 Conus ventricosus | reverse complement strand
CAGGACGGGCAGGGAATGTAGCGAGCTATCTGTCGACGGAGATGCTGGGGGCAAGACAGTTCCGAGTGCTCTGGATCGACTCCCCCTGCTCCCGGGCTCCACATCAGGGCCGTGTCAGCGCGTGGGAGAATAAGTACTCTTCAGCGGGCAGCCGTACCGAGTCTTGGACCTGCTGTCCCTCTTGGGTACCCCGCGCGCCTGCCGGTTTGTACCTGGGTCTGTCTGTACGTCTGTGTCTGGTGAAGTGTGTGTGTGTGTGTGTGTGTGTGTGTGTGTGTGTGTGTGTGTGTGTGTGTGTGTGTGTGTGTGTGTGAGTGTGTGTGTGTGAGTGTGTTTGCGTGCGTGCGCGCGCACGCGCGCGCGCGCTCTCGTGAGTGTGCGTGTTTGTGTGTGGTGTGTGTGTGTGTGTGTGTGTGTGTGTGTGTGTGTGTAAGGCTGATGGAACGTTAATCTGGTCATGCAAGAGCATACGCAGGCTACGCATATGTATTTTGTGGATGGATGTAAAGATGTCTGTGGGAGTGCGTTTGACCAGGCTCACTGTATACAAGCATGCCTTCTTGCTAGTTATATTTGGAAGAGAGAGAGACAGACAGACAGACAGACAGACAGACAGACAGAGCGTGTCGACTCATACTGTGATGAGAGTATCTGGGTTGTTCCACGACTTAGTGGCAAAGAGAGAAAGAGAGAGAGAGGGGGGTGGGAGAGGGAGGGAGAGAGAGAGACGTAGTGACAGAGAGAGAGAGAGAGAGAGAGAGATAGTGAGAGCGAGAGAGAGAGAGAGGAGTCGGATCTTATACTGTGATGAGAGTATCATGGGTTGGCCCACGACTTAATGACAGAGAGAGAGAGAGAGAGGAAGGCAGAGAGAGAGAGAGAGAGGAGAGAGGAGAGAGAGAGAGAGAGGAGAGAGAGGAGAGAGAGAGAGAGGGAGAGAGAGAATGAGAGACAGACAGACAGACAGGCAGACAGACAGAGAGCGTGTCGGCTCATATATTGTGATGAGAGTATCTTGGGTTGGTTCATGACTTAGTGACAGAAAGAGACAGACAGGCAGACAGAGACAGACAGAGGCGAGAGAGAGAGAGAGAGAGAGAGAGAGAGAGAGAGAGAGAGAGAGAGAGAGAGAGAGAGAGAGTCGACTCGTGTACTGTGATGAAAGAATCTTGGGTTGGTTCACGACTTAGTGACAGAGAGAGAGAAGAGAGAGGGGAGCAGGGGAGGAAACGGACAGTCTGACAGACAGACAGACAGACAGACAGACAAGACAAGACAGTGTGTCGGCTCATAGACTGTGATGAGAGTACCTTGGGCTGGTCCACTCACGACTTTGTGAGAGTGCAGCGACAGGGAGAACCGGATGGTAGTGTCTGAAGCCCGGCACCATACAGGACGTGGCGCAGTGGATAGGAATAGTATCTGCTGTTACTGGTGTGATCCCAGATCGTCTCAGACTATCCCCCTACTACTCGTCCACCCTACTCTTCTCCTCCCCTCATGTAATCTTTTCAGGCGACTCAGTTGACACAGTGGAGCTGTTGAGCGTTTCATACAGGCGAGGGGGCAAGAATTCCCGCTTATTTGAAGTTTCATAGCAAACCCTAGCGGCGAGCGAAGCTTGCAAAAGGCGAGAGATCGCTTGACTGTTTTAGGAGCTTTCTCGTACGCGAGGGGAAATGGTTAACAGTCGTGATGCCTTGTGATTGGTGCACAAAAAGTAGTAAAGTTCTCTGATTGGTATATAAAAAGATCGAAGCGCTGATCTGCCACCAACAAGACGAAGACCTTGGAGAAGCGATTACATTGTCAGTTTGAATTTTTGTCTTGCGCCCGTTTCTGTACTCTCCTCGCCTCTCTCATCCTTCGCCGAAAGGGTAAGCTAGCTAATTTGCGGGTTCTCGCGACTCATAAACTCGCCTATTTGTCGGCGGGCTGACAGTCTGCCTGAAGTTAAATAATGGGAGGGAGAGGGTAGTGTGGGGGGGGGGGGGGGGGGGGGGGGGAGGAGGGGGGGGAGAGGTAGGGTACTATAAAATTTTCTCGCAAGTACAAGGACAAAGCGGTTTCTCTGTCCCGAGTTCCCAGCAGGTTTGCTAATGATGTAAAGTAAGTACCGATGGTTACTGCAGATTAATGCACGCACGTTTTGGCGCCATTCTACACTTGACGAAGGTCCACGTCTTTGACGGTACTATGCTACAAGAATTCCCCTCTATAAACAATACTAGTTTTCGACGTCTCTTTGTTACAAAAATCCCTGCTGTAAACACGACTAACTTTCGATGCCTCTTTGTTACAAAAATCCCATTCTTTAAACAGTACTAATTTTTGACGCCATCTTGTCCACACACACACACACACACCACACACACACACACACACACACACACACACCTCCCTTTCAATGCACACTACTAAGAGGGACGACATTTAAACTAAGGTTTCATCTTTTGCCAGTTGTTCCAGCTACGGAACCCGGAAGCGCAGAGAGCGGAAGCGGCGCCGCGTACGGCGGAAGCCGAGGACGTCATCAGCGGAAGAGGGGAACCGGAAGGCGGAGCCAGCGGGGCAGGGCAGCCGCTGGGTGGAGCTGGCTAACAGGATGAGGAGGGGGGTGCTGGACCGCTTCATGATGTCGCAGTCACACGCCCTCAGCCAGGTATTACTGCTGTCAGGGCTGTAGCACGTCGTTCGCTCTCTCGACACTGAAGTCAGAGTTCGGGGTTATGGTGGAGGTCTAGTTGTGACAACGCATGCTCACACAAGCACGCTATTCACACACACGTATACACAAGCGCGTGCGCGCGCACGCACACACACACACACACACACACACACACACACACACACACACACACACACACACACACACACACACACACACACACACACTGCGGCAACGCACACACTGGCACACGCGCGCGCACACTCACTCACACACACCACACACACACACACACACACACACACACACATACACAAACACACATGGGCCCGTGCCCACCCACCATGCACGGACATATAAACACACACATGTGTACACTCACCACATAAACATACTATAATGATAATGGCATAGACAATGTTAGACGGATACCCAAGGTCTGACCAGCACGTTGGGCTTCTGCGTAGGTCAGATATCTGCTAAGTCGTAGCCGTAAAACCCTCTTCTTAAATTCTCTCATCTTAGTCATTCATTCACTTATCCATCAGCTTTAAATCGTGCGCAGTGTGCTCTTGAAACTTAGCAGACGTGGTGTAGCGTATATGGACCAGTCCGCATGCATTGACACCTCCTTAATGAATCTGAAACTGAAACTAAAAAAAACAGCTGAGTAACAACGCAGTCTGAATAGATGGAATTGACCCAACTTCTGTGAAAAGATTTTCTTTTAATGCGAAAAAAGAAGACTAATGTCCTCTTCCTTTCATTGATTTCGACCAACTGACAACATATTTGACCACGAAACATGCTTTCACGCAGTATTCGACCATGCTTCTTTTAAGATCTGTTATATTTCAAAATGTTTTTATGGAGTTTTTGTTCCTACCCCCCTCCCCATTTCTCCTCCCACTCCTCGACGTTTTGTTTCAAAAACAACATCAACAACAAATGAACATATTGATGAGAGAGAATAGTAGATCTCTATTCTTTGCTTATTTGGATCTTTAGGTATTTTTGTTACATTTAACTGTTTGGATTTTTTAAAGACTTTTGTTAATGTTGGTGATAAATCAAACAGGTATACATTCAGTCTTAACTACCTAAAGGTTGTCAGATAATTGGCGATCATGTAATGAATTTTTTAAACATTCATGCACGTTTATTGATTGTCCAGATTTAATATTTTGTGGGCTTGTTTGTTTCAGGACATAATTTGTTTTCTCTGTGGGATGATTGCCGGAAAGGACTGTGTAAGGTCGGCTGGACTATAATCAAAACTAAGTACTAAACTACCATGGTCATGGTCTTTTCTCGCTCTCTATTTTCCAAGGGAGTTAACCTTACTGAGGAATCGGAGGCCTTCCGGCTGTGCGAGCCAGACGAGCAGAGGGCGCTGTACGGATGCGGGCAGCAGGACAAGGTGAAGTTTGCCGCAGAACTCAAGAAAAGTGACAGCATGACTAACATCAAGGAGCAGATCAGAGGCAAGAAGAAACAGCGCGCTGCGTCTGCCAGTGCCAAGACATTCAACGGAAAACCCATCGACTTCCAGGTGAGGTTCAAGCCAGCCAGCTGTTTCTATGCGCTGATGTTGCCATGACAGTAAGCTTAATAGTAATAGTAGTAGTAGTAGTAGTAGTAGGAGTAATAGTAATCGTGGTGGTGGTAGTTGTAGTTGTAGGCTAATCGTTGTCGTCGTCTTCGCCGTAGCGGTAGTATTAAGAGTAGTGGTGGTGGTGGTAGTAGCAGCAGCTGCAATAATAAAACGCTATGGTAAGAGTTTATGTGAAAATGCAGTTTTACATTTCTTCAACTAGACTGTTAAAAAAAAAAAAGTGAGCGCCTGCTTAATTAAAAAATTGATTAATTTTTCATTGGTGACTGATTGCTTACACAGAAATATACTTTTAAATGGAGGGCGCCAACCGGTCAGGTCATAGGGACATCTAGATCTGGGTGTGCAGGAAGAAGGGAGTGCAGAGACGAGGTTTCATAAACACGAAAACAGGCGAGACGGCTGACTTACCCTGGCGGCGAGGCATGCATGAGGCGAGGAGAGTTAAGAAACCGACGCAAGACAATTTGAACTCACTACATGACTATTTCTCCAAGCTCTTCGTGTTGTTGAAGGATCAGCGTTTTGATCGTTTTCTGCGCCAGTCAGAGAACAGTGCCATTTTTCGTGCACTAATCATAGGACGTTATGGCTGTCGGCCATTTTGTTTCTCATACAAGAGAGCCCCAAGGTAGCCTAGCGAATTGTCGCCTATTCCTAGCCGTGTTGACACTTGCGGTGTGTTGTGAAACGCTGACACTTGCCCAGCAGTGGAGAATTCTCGCCCCATTGCCTGTATGAAACGTGTCTCTGGACTTCACATGTAGGCCTACCGGTCTTCACTTGTCATAGATTTGTATATCTGCTGACAGTGTAGGCAAAATTACACAATCATATTGCACACAGATATTGGCCTACATGCTAGGCCTACAGCGCTGTCTGCGTGTATCATAAGAAATTTTTAAACGAGCTACGATGATAAAAAGAAGAGAAAGAACATGAATAAATGAACAAGTAGGACACTTAGGATGGGGCAAACATCCGCAAGTGTCGAATTGTCTCTTGGGGGCAAAAGAAGTAGCCTATTCTCGTCATCAGAGGGTAACAAAAACCTTATAGTTGAAAGATTGATGGCTTATGGCGCGGTTTCATGATAACGGTTATGGCAAAATTCTCTGTGTGTGCACCAGACAGGCGCTGACATC